>JAWPEG010064502.1:1237826-1248335 GCA_035771395.1 Myotis vivesi | reverse complement strand
CCCCCCCCCCCCCCCCCCGCAGGCCTCTGCTTGCTGGGCCCCTGGCAGGGACCATGTAACAGGAGTGCCCTCTGCTCTGGGGCCAGCTCATGACCGATGGGTGATAACGGGTGGAAAATAGCTCCGGGCCGGAGGCCTGCAGAGTGTCACCCCCGCACCCGGCCGGCCGGGGAGGCCTCTCCCCTCCTAAGCACCCCTCACCTCTGAGTGGACAGGGAGCTCCGGGTCCTGATCCCTCCCAGGAGCAGAGGTCGGGCCGAGCCAAGTGTCTACATCCCCGGGCAACCCCTGGGGTGTGGCCTAGTGCCCCCCACGGGCTCGGAGCCTCGGGAGACGATGGTGCACCCGCAGGCCCAGCAGCCCCCTGGCTCTTCCAAGCCCAGCTCTGCACCGGCCCCCGGGGTGGCGCGAGGAGGCGGGGCCTCTTGCCTGGGGCAGCTGCCACCTCTCCTGCCTCCACCCCAGCCCATCGCTCGTGATGCCACCCACTGGGCTTCCTCCTCCTCTCGGGCAGGCGGTCATCTTTGTGCCCCCAGCCCACGTGCTCCGTCTGACCAGCCGCCCATCACCCACCATGGCCTGTTGGCGCTCTCCGTTCCCACCCAGGGTCCCCTGGGATCCGAGCGCAGGGCCCACCCTGCACTGGGAGGGGGGTGTCCTCCTCAGCTCTGGCCCTGCGGCTGGCAGCTGGCTCGGCACCCACACTCCTCCCAGTCACCCCTCAAACCTGCACTGTGCCATCCCCCCAGGAGGCCCTGGGGCAGAGGGGGCAGAGGGCCGGGCCAATGCAATGGGTCTCACCCGCTCACCAGGGCCCAGAGCCCGGCCTGGCTCCCCGCACCGACCCCCCCCACCCCACCCGGTGTCCTGTCACCAGCAACACCTACTCCAGGGCCCTGGGCCTGTGACGGGGGATTGCCAAGCTGGGATCTCGACGGGGAGAGGCTGGAGCTCTGGGACCCCCACTCACCCCCCATGTATACACACCCCCATGTGCACACTCACCCCCATGTGCACACACCCCCATGTGCACACACTCACTCCCACGTGCACATACTCACCCCTATGTGCACATACTCACCCCCACATGCACACTCACCCCCACGTGCACACACTTACCCCAAGTGCACACACTCACCCTCACACGTGCACACACTCACTCCCCTACATATGCACGCACACCAGACTCACATGCCTACACACACACACGCATACATACATACACTTAGACACACACTCACCCCTTCACATGCACACACAAGATGCATACTGACACACCCTCCCCCTCACACACCGCGCCCTGGCCCACCTGGGCTCCTGCAGGTGCCGCGCCTCCGCCTGAGCTGCCCCCTGCGGCCGCGATCATGGGGCTCGGAGCCCAGAGCAGAGGGGACACCGGAGCTGCCGCGCTCGCTGGCCAGCTGAGAAGATTCCGTTACAGCCCAGGGGCCGGCGAGCAGCTCGAGGCCTGTCGTGTGGGGCCTGCAGCTCCGGCGGCATCTGACCTCTAGGGTCAGGCATGTGTCCGGGCAGCCCGGCTGGAGTAGAGGGGTCGGGGCTGCCCCTCCTTCCAGCCCGAAAGGAGGGGGCGTGGACCCCCAGTGGCCTCCATGGGGAGGAGGGGCGCGTGAGAGGGAGCAGAGGAGGCTGGCCCCGGATGATACCAGGTCTGAAGGAGTGAGAGGGGCCTCCTGGGAGCCGGCGGCTGACTGCTCGCCCACTGCTGCCCTGGCCGGACCCACAGCGGGAGCTCGCCTGGTGCCCGAGGCCCTTCTGGGCCGAGCCGTGCACCCACACGGTTCTGGGGTGCAGTTAGGACGTGGGGTGACGGGCTGAGGGGTGGCTGTGTGGCTGCTGGGGCGGGGGCGCCCTGCTTGGGGCAGGCGGACCGTGGCCTCGAGCCCCAGGCAGCGGGGCAGGTGCACGGCAGGTCGGTCACGGGTCCCATCCTGTAGACCAGGGGGCCGGCCACATAGCACGGCCCGGGGTGGCAATGACAAGCTAACACCCGAGGTGCCCGCACATACGCGTGGGTGACCCCACGCATATGGCCAGGACGAGGGCTCCCGCTGACGGCTCAGCTCACTCAGGGGCCAGTTCTGGGGGTTTCCAGCCGCCGTGGCCTGGGCTCCAGGCCCGAGTCACCAGCGAGTCCGCTCGGCTGCGCCTGCGTGGACCGGCCCTCTGCGGGCCCTGAGCCTTCCGGAGGGGGGGGAGGGGGCGCTGGCTGGTCTCCGAGCCTGACCAGGCCCTGTCCCCTGAGAGTGCGGGCCCTTTCCCACGCCCCCTGCGCGTCTCCTCCCGCCGCCCTGGCCTCACGCTGATTCCCAGCGGCTCTGAAGGGACCAGGCTGGCTTGGTGCCCGAGGAGTTTGGGGAGACCCTGCTCCAGCTCCGGGTGGGACCCCCTGCTGCCCCCTCGCCCACAGCCGGTCAGGCGGCCTCTGGCAGGAGTGAGGCTGGCGGGACCCGGGTTAGGCTGGCCGCCTGGGAAGGGCTCGGGCACCAGGTCATGGGCTCACTGAAGGCCCACGTCTTGGGCGAAAGGGGAAGCTGCCCCTCCACCTCCATCTGCCCCGCCCCCAGGGCCAAAGTGTGCCCGCTGCCCAGCCTCCGTGCCCACCCGCCGCCCACTGCAGGCTCTTTGCGCGTCCTCCTGGGAGCCCCGTTGTTCCGCAGGGTCCTGCCCCATCAGGAAGGGCATGCCCTGCTCTGAGCTGGGTCTCACCTGGCTCCTTGTTGGGTCTGTGAGGGGCCGTGGCACCCGGCTCTGGGGCACCCCCGGGGGCAGGGTCCAGCGCGGTCCCTCCTGCCGCCTGAAGACGGGGTATGGGGCACCCAGTGTCCCGGCTGCACCGGCCCAGCCCCGGCCCGGCTCCGGCCTGGAAACGCTGCCACCCGCTGCAGGCTGGTCCTCCCGGCCTCGCCACGCCGGCCCCCCCATGGGCGGGAGCCGGGCCAGCTGGCGGGCGCTGAGCTATAATTACTCTCCTCTGGGCAGAAATAGCAGCGACCCCAAGGGCAGGCCACGGCCTGGGATCCGGAGGGGAGGCGGCCGCTTCCCAGGCCCGAGAGCACAGGCCGGCCCGCGGACAGGGCGAGGGGTCAGGGCCCTCCCGCCCTCCCGTCCTCTGGCGGATTCCCAGCCCTGCAGCTCCTGGAAAACCCCATGGGCTGGGGCCAGAGGCAGGGGTGTGCAGAGAGGGGGGTGATGTGGGGCCAGAGGCAGGGGTGTGCAGAGAGGGGGGTGATGTGGGGCCAGGCGGGATGTGGGCAGTAGGAGGGGGGTGACCACCCCAAAGTGGAGCCCCAGGGGGAGGGGTCTGCCCACCCAGCCCCATACCTGCAGCCTGATCCCAGGGGTCGGGGAGGCCCCGGGGCCCAGCAATGTGGCTGCTCCAGGAGGCAGCAGGCTGGGGGTCACGGCCACCTCCACGTGTCACCCCGACCCCCCAGCACTGGCCCCGGGACCAGTCCACTGTTCCCTCTTCCGACCCAGGACCTGTTAGGCTGCAGGGCCTGGCAGGGAACAGGTGGGCACAGGGCCGGGAGCCGTGGGGCGCGTCACCGACAGGGGGTTTGGGCGTGGGCACCTTTGAGGGTGTTATTCTCTCCCCCAAGCTGCAGGGCAGCAGGTGTAGGGGTGCCCCGGGGGGTGGGGAGCTGGTGTGCACGTCTGGTTCACGGCGGCCCCAGGTGGGGCTATAACTCGGGGTCGCCCCTGTGGTGGTGGGAATGGTTCTCAGAGATGTCGCGGTCAAACCTGGGAAGCGGTGTCAGTTCATCTGAGAAAAGGGGCTTTGTCCCTGGCTGGTGTTGCTCAGTAGCTAGAGCATCGGCTGAAGAGACCGGGGTTCGATTCCGGTCACAGCACAGGCCCAGGTAGCGGGCTCAGTCCCCAGTGGGGGACATGCAGGAGGCAGCCGGCCCATGACTCTCTCTCATCATTGATGTCTCTCCCTCCCTTCCTCTCTGAAATCTATAAAAACAGAAAGAAAAGAAACACAGAAAAGGGATTTTTCGGTGACTGAGGTGCGGCCTGGGCGGAAGCTGCCACTGGATGATCAGGGTGCCTGTGCCGCCGGGAGCGGGAGGCCGGCCCGGGACAGGAGCGGCGACATGAGCGCAGGGGCAGAGCGGAGCAGTGGGCACAGGCCCCCGAAGCCAGGCCAGCCCCTGCCCCGAGCGTGGGGGCTGCCCACTCGGCCGACGTCTCGGATCCAGACTCTTCAGAACCACGGGGGAACAGACTTCCGCTGTTTTGTTTTTCTTTTTAAAAATATATCGAGCTTTTAGAGAGCGAGGAAGGGAGAAGGACACACAGAGAGAGAAACGTCACCGATTGGCTGCCGCCTGCGCGCCGCCCGCAGGGGATGGAGCCACAGCCAGGCTGTGCCCTGACCTCTGGGTTCTGGGTGGACGCTTCGCGGAGCCTCGCCGGGCTCTGTCTCCTGTGGCGCGGGACCCTGGTCGGCGGCACCTTCTGTGGCGCCTCCAGCAAGTGAACCGACCAGCCGTGGCCTGAGACGACGCTGAGACCCCGGGCTGGAGGAGTGACCCCGGGTGCCCAGGGGCCGAGCATGAGAGGCCTGAGAGAGCCCTGGGCCCTGGGGGGGGGTGGGGGTGGGGGCGGGCAGAGCGGACTGCACAGGCCTGTGGGGTCCAGGGCCTGGGCGGCGTGTGGGGACAAGGGAGAGAGCTGGGGGGGTGGGGTGGGGGCGGGGGCTGCTAGCCAAGAGGGAGCCGAGTGGAAGTCCCCAGGGGGATGGCCAGAGTGGCTCTGGGCAGGTGAGAGTAAAGCCAGAGGGTGGGGCTCAGGGGAGAAGGAGGGGGGAGTAAGGCTCTGGTTGGAGGGGCTGAGGGTGGCCTGGGTAAGACCCGGGGGAGCGGGCAGGGGGGAGGGTTTCTGTGAGACGGGAATGGCCACAGCGAGGTGGTGAGTCCTCCATCACTGGAGGCGAGCAAGGGAGGGCTCCTGCTTTCGGGGACTCTCCAGGGCCCCACACACCTGGGGGTGAGGGGGTGGGGTGGGCAGAGGAAGGGACACTGCCGGGTGAGGTGTCGGTGTCGGCTTCTGCGTCCCCGGGTGCTCCTGGCGGGCAGCTACTGGGCAGGCGCTTCTGCTCTGGTTTTCAGATGCAGGCGGGTGCTGCCGTGGTCACAGCCGGGCGTGCAGGGCCCACACGGATCCTACACGGGCACACACATGCACAGGCACTCATGCACACATGCACATGGGCATACACGCACACAGACCCACAGGCACACATGAACACAGACACACAGGCACAAGGCACACACACATGGGCACACAGATACGCAGGCACACAAACATGGGCACACATGCACACAGGCACACATGAACAACAACACACAGGCACAAGGCAGACACACATGGGCACACATGCACACAGTAACACACACACAGATGCACACAGGCACACAGGCACAAGGCACACACAAACATGGGCACACATGCACACGGGCACACAGAGGCACACAGGCGCACATGCACACATGCACACAGGCACACATGAACACCGACACACAGGCCCAAGGCAGACACACATGGGCACACAGACACACAGGCATACACACGGGCACACATGCACACAGTAACACACGCACACATGCACAGATGCACACAGGCACACAGGCACAAGGCACACACACACACATGGGCACACAGACACGGAGGCACACAAGCATGGGTGCACATGGGCACACACACATAGGCACACATGCACACTGGAACACAGGCATACATGCACATGGGCACACACATGCACACTCGCATACGCACATACACGCACACGGGCACACACAGGCACACGGCACACGAGCATGTACTCAGGCGTGGTTGGAACAAAGGCCTCTGGGAGGGAGGTGGCCTTGGTCCCCTCTGGGATCCCCAGTCCTGAACTCTGCCCCCTCCCCCTCCCCTTTCCCCACCCCCCAGGCCAGCAGACACCCAGTGCCAGTTTGGGGAGGAGGCGCCTGCCACAGCTGTCTGCAGCCCACAGACCCGCCCACATGAGGCAGCCGGAGGAGCTGATGGCGGCTAATTAAGCACTAGACTTGGTGTGGGCTGGTCTCTAAGGTCTCAGGAGTGAGCGCTGGGCCCCGAGCGGCTGTGAACCTCCCAGCCCGCCAGGCGGTCAGGGCGGCAGAGGGGGGAGGCGGCACTCTGTGCAGAGTGAAGAGTGGGGTCACCAGACCAAGCGCCTCCCGGAGCGTTAACTCGGAGGCGAATGGATTCAGGGCCAAACCCCGAGCTCTCTCGCAGACCACCCGCCCCCCCCCCCCGCCCCCACTCCTGCGTCCTCAGCGTTCCCATCAGGGGTGGGCGTGGGGTGCACCCAGAGACCTGCAGGACCTCCTGCTGAGGTGTTGGGGAGGCTGAGGGCTGGAGGGTGCGAAGTTGGCCTCGGTGGGGACACCCGGCCTCCTCATCGCACAGCCCCATCCACTCACTGTCCTGGCGCTGACCCCAGACAAGGGGAGTGGGGTCCAGGCGGCCTGCAGCTGCGGGCGGCCGGAGACAGTCATCGAGGGACCTGGGGCTCTGGGGGCCAGGGGAGGTCACCAGGGCTGTGACCTGTGGGGGATCCCGGCGGCTCCTGAGGCCGGAGCCAGGGCCGAGGTCCACGGGGAGGCCGGCCGTGGCCCCCAGCGGACAGTGGCAGCCGCGCTCACGCCCACTAACGAGGCTGCCTCAGAGCGTCTGGCAGTGATGACCGCCTCAAGGTGGCCCCTCGGACAGTGTGCCCGTTTCACAAGTGGGAAACCGGGCAAAGGCAGGGGACGCTTCACGGCCACAGACACTCCCACGGCCTCAGGCACGCGGCACGTGGCTGGGATCTTGGGAAAACAGGACTCTGGTTCCGGAGGTCTGGGTGCTCCCAGGGTCTGATTTCTGGAGCATTCCTGGTGCTGCTGGACCACGGAGGGGCCTGGAGCTTCCCAGCCCAGCTGGCCGAGGGCTGGCCCCTAGGTTCCGGCAGAGACCAGGTGCCCCCAGCACCTCCTCCCAGGCCTGTCGGCCCCGCAGACCAGCCATGGCCCCGTGTGCTGGGCCATCAGGGCCTGCCCGTCCCTGGGTGGGGTGAAGACGGGTGAGCCCTGACCCTGGCCAACCCCCCCTCCCCGTTCCTGCAGATAAGGGAACCCCCTCCCCCAGGTTTGACGAAGGCCCAGGACTCACCGTGGCCTCCTGGCCACTGCTATCTGGTCCCCAAGCCTCGGCCAGGGCTGCTGGAGGCCTCCTCCCGACGGGACCCCAGTGTGTGTCTGGGGGTGGGGGGTCCACCAGGGCCGCGGGGCTGCTGCAGGGCCAGGAGCGCCCCCAACCACAGTGCCCCGTGGCTCTCGGCTTTATGGGGACATCTCTGCTGAGTTATGGTCCCTGCAGCCCAGGGACCACTCGCTCTGCTTGGCAAAGGACTGTGTGTTCAACCTCAGCCACGACTGGGCCGGGGAGAGAGCAGCCAGTGTGGTGGGCTCCCTACTCCTCTCCCCACATGGGTGCTGCCGGCCGCCCCGCGCCGTCCCCAGCGCTTGAAGTGGGATATTTGGATTCCAGGCAACTTGGGGAGAGTCGGTGATGGCACCATGGGGTGGGGGGCTGTGTTGCCTGGCCTGGTGCCCCTCCCGCCCAGCACCCCAGCCCCTGCCTGCAGCTGCCTCCACCGGAGCCTCGGCCCCGCCTTCGGGTGGACCCCCCCCTTGCCGGGTCCCTCTTGGCAGGGGCTCAGGTGGGCAAAGCCCTCTGCCCGGCTGCACCCACCCAGCAGCCCAGCTCCGAGGAGCCCGGGGGCTGCGGGCAGAGGCTGTGCAAACCGACGCCTTCGCGTGCCGCTGGAGCAGAACGGGCAGCATTGGGGGGATGCCGCAGCCCGTCCATTCCCCACGTCTCCACGAACAATCGGGGTCCCCCTGCCTCCCTGGTCCACGGGGCTCCCGCCCAACAGGCACCGCAGAGCTGAGACCGCCCCCAAGTAAAGGTGGCCCGGTTCCCTGTGGACTTCACCCCTCAGACTGGCGGCCACCTGACCCAGGCCACCCTGTCCGCCCAGAACCGCCTGGAACCGCCCCGCTGGTCCACAATCAGCAGTCGCCTGGGACTCCAGGGGACGGGCTCTCCGGACCGTCCTTCCGCTGTGGCCTGGGGTGCAGTTATGTGACTGACAGGCAGGTCGAGGGGAGGGGAGCGTGTTCCCTGTGCCCGGCCAGGGCCGTGCCCACCGCAGACACCTGCGGGGACGTGCGTGGGTCAGGGGTGTCCTGGGGGGGGGGCCAGGAAGGTCTTTGGGGACAGTCTCCGGCAGGACCCGGAGGCAGCTTCCTGCAGCCGGCACACAGCCCGCCCAGGGCAGCCACCCCGCCGGAGCCTGTCCCGGCGCCCGGGTGTCCACGGAGCAGCCCCTCCTCGCTCTGAGGGGAGCCCTGAGCACAGAGGCTGGGGCAGCCGGGCGCAGAGGCGTCCCGCCCTCCCGCCGCCCCGGCCAGCGCCGCAGACCCACGCTGGCTAGAATGTCCTATACGTTTTCTGTACGACTCGTCCAGCTCTCTCCAGACAGTAACTCGCGTGGGGGTTTAAAGACCGTCAGGAGCGGGAGTTTGATGAGCCGCCAGGACGCCCCGGAGGGCGCTCTCACTTCTTGCATTTTGTTTTTTTTTATTCTCTCCCCTCGGGGTACAGCTCCTCCAGGAGGGGCACCAAGGAGCCGCTCCGCCATGACGGGGGTGTGGGTGGGCGCTGGGGACCTCCCCACAGGACACCCCCGGGGGGGTCCCTCAAGGTGAAGGCCTCCAGTTGCAGCCGAAGAGGAGCCCTGAGGCCGGTGGCCTGGCTGGCAGATGGTCATGGAATGCGCAACGGCCACCAGGTGGCGCTGGAGGACTGGCCAGGAGCCCAGGCGCTGCCCAGCTGGGCTGGGGTGGGGGTGCGGGTGGGGGTGCGGGTGGGGGTGGGTGAGTCTGCAGGACTGACCGACCAGCCCACCTGTATCCACAGAGGGCGGTGCGTGTCCCAGAGGCAGCCCGCAGGGTGTGGTTCAGGCCGGGCAAGGACACACACCCTCACAGGCCGGCAGTGCCCGGGCCTCGGGTCCCGGGCGACCTCCTCAGGGGGCACCCTGCTGTTCACACCTGAATAGCCTCACTGGCTGGGGACCCAGGGGGGCCTGGGGTGCAGGCAGGGGCCCCATAGGAAGTCCCACAGGCACGGGGAGGGGCTGCCAGCCTGGGAGACCTGGCCATTGGCGGGCAGTGCCCAGAAGAACTGGCTGGCCCAGGTGGCCGAGCCCTGGCCTCAGGGGTCACACTCATTTCTTTGCTGAGCCGAGACCAAGGACCCTGGGAAAGGGCCAGGGCCCTTCTCACAGTAGGTGCTGGGTCCCCAGGCGCCAGGAGCTATGGGGGCGTCACTAGGTGTCCGGGTGCCCAGGGAGCTTCCTAAGAGAACCCCCCTCCCTGTGGCAGCCTGGCCTGGGCATGGAGACAGCTCTCCTATGGGGAAGGGGGTCCTGCCTGGAGGGGTGAGGGTTTTGGGGGGCCACTACAGCCTCTGGTGTCCATCTAGAGCCCTCTGTGTTCGGTGCTGTCCAGATCCCAGTGAGCTCCGGCCGTCCCCGCCGTTGGCCAGTGTCCAGGGGGCTTCTCAGGACCCATGACCAGACCTGGATTGCCAGTGAGTGGGGGCTTTTGCCTTCCTCGTGTCTGTGGTCTTAGAAAGACGTGGCTGGGCCCGGCCGGCGTGGCTCCGTGGTGGGGCGCGGACCTGTGAACCAGAAGGTCACGGTTCAGTTCCCAGGCAGGGCAGGCTCCATGGCCAGTGAGGGGCGCGTGGGAGGCAGCCGATCGATGATGTTCCTCTCTCATCGCTGTTTCTCTCTCTCTCCCTCTCCCTCTCTCTGAAAAATCAATAAACACAAAAAAGAAAGAGCCGAGTGGGGGATGGGACGACCTGTGTTCAGATGACCAGGCAGCTGGACCAGATCCACTGCCCGGCAGGGAGGGGACCAGCAATGAGACGCGAGTCACCTAGACGGGGGCTGCCCAGCATTTCCACCACCAGCTGTGTGACCACAAGCAGCCAAGCCACACCTCTGAGCCTGGCTCCCACCACATGGAACCTCGATCCCATCTCACACTGAGCCTGGATCCCAGCCCACACTGAGCCTGGCTCCCATCTCACACTGAGCCTGGCTCCCAGCCCACACTGAGCCTGGCTCCCATCTCACACTGAGCCTGGCTCCCAGCCCACACTGAGCCTGGCTCCCATCTCACACTGAGCCTGGCTCCCATCTCACACAGCCTGGCTCCCATCTCACACTGAGCCTGGCTCCCATCTCACACAGCCTGGCTCCCAGCCCACACTGAGCCTGGATCCCATCTCACACTGAGCCTGGCTCCCATCTCACACTGAGCCTGGCTCCCATCTCACACAGCCTGGCTCCCAGCCCACACTGAGCCTGGATCCCATCTCACACTGAGCCTGGCTCCCAGC
>JAWPEG010064502.1:1184867-1210783 GCA_035771395.1 Myotis vivesi | reverse complement strand
CCCCCCCCCCCCCCCCCCGGGCTCACTGGCTGTCCTGAGCGGGTGCAGATGGCACATTATTCCTCAGGCCTGGTGAGGCCAACAGACCAGGCGCTGACACCCCAGAAAGACAGTGTGTGCTGAGAGACCCCAGGAGCAGGGGACACGCAGGGCCCCACGGGAGGCAGCAGGGTGGGTCCCAGGCAGAGCGAGGGGCTAGCCGTGGTCCAGACCCGGGACCCCCTGGGACGCTCCGCTGGGGCTGCTGAGTGGCCGCAGCCTCACCTACACCCAGTGCACGCCCGTGCCCAGCTCGCGCCCAGCCCCCGCCCAGCCCCCGCCCAGCCCCCGCCCAGCCCCAGCCCAGCCCCTGCCCAGCCCCCGCCCAGCCCCCCTCCAACCTGAGGGCGGGTGTGTGTGAACGTTTCAGGGGGGCACAGCGCTGTCTCTGGTCGTCTGATCCCTGGACCTCGGGGTTCAGGGCAGGGGACAGTGGCCTGGGTGTGAGGGCCCTTGGAGCAGGGGTGGGGGTGGTTTGCGTGTGGAGGGCTGTGGGTGAGGGGCGTGGTCGCCAGGAGCTGCGTGGCCCCGGGAGGGGCTGTCCTGCGGGGCAGCGAGGCCTGGGTGGACAGGCTGGTCCGTGGGGGCTGGGGCCGAGGGCCCTCCCGCCTGGGGCCGGCATGGCGCCACCCCCGTCAGAGTCGCTGCAGGGAGCTGGTCCCTGTCACGGGGCTGGGCCACCTCTTCTGCCCGAGCTGCTCCGGACCACCAGGCTGCTTCAGGTGGAGGGGCTGCCGGGCTGTGTCAGGGGCTGGGGCGCGGGCACGCACTGGCCGTGGGCGAGGCCGCGGCCACTCAGCCCCAACGGAGCGTCCGGAGGGGTCCAGGCCGGCAGGAAAGGGGGACGGAGAAGATCCAAAATCCTGAGGGGCCGGGTCAGCCTCAGGCGGAGCCCCTGGCGTCATTTATGAGGAATCAGCCCTCTGACCTGACGCGGCTGCAGTTGGTGAACTTGCCCCTCCGCCCATGCACCTGCCCCCCCCCCCACCTCTCCACCGCCCACACCCTGGGCCGGGCAGCCCCGGTCGCCCCTCCTTGGCTGGGCACGCTCCTGTGGTTCCTCTGAGTCCTGGGCTCGGGTCACCTGCGGGTCCTGCGTCCAGCACAGCCAGGGACACGGGCGGCTCAGGACACGAGGTCAGTCCCCGGCGCCCGGAGCACGCCTGGTCCCCAGGCCCTGGGTCAGGGGCGGGGTTCCCTTGGGGTGGGCAGGGAGCGAGACGGGCAGGGAGCCTGTGGGCCGAAGCTGCAGTCCGGTGTCGGAGTGGCCACCCAAGGGGCCCGGGAGCGGGACAGTTACCCGCTGCGTCCAGAGCTCCTGGTAGGGGTCACTTCCGGGCACTCTGGCCCATGGCAGGGGCAGCAGGAGGTCTGGCATCTGGCCAAGGACTGTGGGTGCTGGCAGTCGAAGCTCGGGGTGTGCTGAGGGAGACCGGGGACCCGTGAGCCCCACGCCCTCGGCCTTGAGGGTTCCTCCCCGTACGGCAGGGGAGGCCCGGACCAGCCACCCCTGACCGAGGCTGGGCCCCAGGAGGCGGAATGGAGCCCCCCCTACCCCCACCAGGGAGTCCGGACCCTGAGCCAGCCTCGTCTCCATGTTAATTACTATCTCATTTTAAACCTTAATTATATAACAAGTGTCACACTAAAAAACCATTATTAAATTTTAAGCCTTTGTAATAATAGCATTTCATTACATTTTGATGACTTTATAACTATGGTTTTTTATTATTTGTTCCATGTTATTTTATGATGGCGCAGTGAGAGTTTTAATATCTAATTATAGCACCGGGTGATCATTAAACTCGGCTGATGCACGCGTGTGTTGGGGCCGGCCCCAGGAGCGCCGACGGGCCTCGGGTGGGCGTCGATGGAGGTGTCCTTGCCCAGCAGGACACCTTGCATCTCCAGGGCACTGTGAGCTGGACCTGGGCATGGCCTGGGCTCCAGTTGCTGGTCCTGGGTTGGTGCACCCTCTGGGGTCCTTGGCCCCAAGCAGCCCCCTCTTCCCTTGACTGCTCCCTACAGGGGTGACAGGCCTTCTGCCTCCCGACAGGGCTCCCACCCCACAGGGAAGGCTGCTGGGCCTCAGACCTAGACGCCAGGACTGAGAGAACATCTGGACGGGGGAACCCCTGGCCTGGGGAACACCTGGACTGGGGAACACCTGGAGGGGGACACCTGGACAGGGGGACACCTGGACTGAGAGAACGCCTGGACGGGGGACACCTGGCCTGGGGGATCCCTGCCCTCAGGCTGCACCCCCACCGCCGGGATGTGCTGCCACAGCCCTGCCCTGGACGTGGGTCTGCGGCTCTGACCCCGCCCCTAGGAAGCCCCGGACCAGGCCTGCACCCCACAGACAACACAGCTGGTGGGCGAGAACTCGCTTGCTTCCACGTGAATCCTTCCCTGGATTCCTTTCAGCCTGTTTGTGTTCTTGAACCTGGAGCGTGTCTCCTGTAGACAGCACATGGTTGGATCTTGATTTATTTTTTAGGGAATCTGACAGTCTCCTTTGTATGTGGTGAGCTGTTTTCCTCCTGCTGCTTTCAAGATTTTGTTCGTCTCTGTCTTCAGTGTTCTGACTGTGATGCATCTGAGCGAGCATCTCTTGGTGTTTGTTCTATTGGAATTCTGAGTTTCTTGGCTGTGAATTTAATTTTTTTTTGTCAGATTTGGGAAGTTTCCATTATCTATTCAACTGCGTTTTCTGTCCCTTTCTGTCCCCCGTTGCTGCCTCTTCCTTTTGTCCCAGGGCCACCTTGGGGCCAGCTTCCATGTCGGAGGAGGGGGTGGGGGGGATGGGAGCGTGGAGGGCATGGAGCCATGCTTCCGGGCCTCCCTCTCACCATCCGACCTGGAAAGTCCTGTCAAACCCTCTCAGATCCCCCAGGCCTATGCCCTTGACTTGAGTAGAGAGACCGGTGCCTCCAGGGGACCGAGGCCGAGGCCACTGTTTCTAGAGCGCTGCAGGGGAGGTGTGGCGGGCTCTGCCTCGGACGCTGCTCTGGGCGCCCGCCGATGTGCTGCGAGTCAGACTCTGCAACAAAGCGACTAGAGGAATAGCTTTTCGATCCGGGCACCGGCCTGTCAGGGCCCCTGGCGCCGGTGATGAGCGTGGCTGAGGGAGAAGCCTGGGCCGCCGCCGGAACACGGGCCCACACCTGCCTCCGCGGAGTCCGCAGGGCGCGGAGGAGCCGGCGGGGCTCAGGGAATGACCAGTCCGTCACAGCAGTGTGCGTTTTTTAAAGAAATAGTGGATAGATTTGTGGCTCCTTCCTTCCTTCGTCAGCTCACCCTTGGCCCGTGGTCGGTACCTCAGTGACGCAGACGTCCTCGCTTCACCCCACGCTCACGACCCCAGGAGCGCACCTGACCGTGTCTCCCTTCACACCGGCACCCACATTAAACGTGTGAATTCCATTTACATCGGCGGCCCCTGTGGTGGGGGTGGTGCTGAGCAGAGGAGAGGGAGTGTGAGTGGCAGAAGCTAGCCACAGCCCCACCCGTTGCTAGGCTACGCCCATTGTGTCCCGTTGCCTAGGAAACCTGAGCCCGTTGAGGGGCAGCGGTGGGGGCAGGGGGCCCACCCGCTGGCTGTGCTGTGGCTTCACCGTCCTGGGGAGGGTGGGTGATGGCAGCTCGCAGGAGCCGAGCCCCGAGGCCCTGCGGTCGGGAAGGAGCGCAGGGTCCCTGGGCTCTGGGCCCAGATGGGTCAGGGCTGCCCAGTGGGTGGAACAGATGTATTTCTCTCTGCCCTTCCCTCTGGACAGAAACAAGCCCACCTGCTCCCTGGACCAGTCACTCCCTGGGGCTCAGTGCGGGCAGGTCATTGGCTTGGATAACGACTCCACGTTTTTCCCGAGTTCGTCCGGGAGCTACCTGGACGGGGCGGGTAGGGACCCAGGCCCAGGGCTCAGGAGGGGGGCCAGCGGGCAGCAGAGGGCGGGCGCACGGCCGTCCGCTGGTCACTCGGCAGCAGAGGAGTCGGAGAACCGCCATCACCCGGCAGGTTCTGTCCCAGGAGCGTCAGCACAGGGTGTTGTCAGGAAACCTCTTGCACAGCTGCCTCCTGCAGACCTCACGAGGCGCTCGGTCCTCCGGGGATGACGACGGAATTAGCGCCATCCCGTCCTGGCAGCTCCTGGATGATCGCAGGCGCCAGGCCGATCCTCGCGGCAGTGGTGGCCCAGCCCCACGGACCTCGTGCTCTTGGCGGAGCTTCAGATGCAGGTCCACCCGAGCCAGCCCCATGGCCACGGCTCCCACAGCCACAGCTCTCCACGGCCATGGCTCCCCCATGGCCACGGCTCCCACAGCCACTGCTCAGCCCTGATGGTCTGGGCCGTGTCACAGGACAAGAAGAGAGGTGAGGACTGGGAGGGAGACATGGCTGTCCCTCTATGTAAACACGCTGACTGCACACACACACCTCCCGGTCTTACATGAGGGCTGTGAGGTGGGAGAAGGAGGCACTAGGAGCACTGCTGCCAGTAGCCACACTCTCGGGGAAAAGCAGCGGGAACACACCCGTCACCATGGCGACAGGGCCTGGGCACTGGGCAGGAAGCAGCCCGGCCTCTCAGATTCGAAAAGGTCGCACTTCCATTGGGGCCCGGGAGCTTCTGTGGCCGGACAGGCGAGTAGGGAGACTCGGTGTTAAATGTCCCATTTCCTGTAAAACAACCTGGAAGTCAAATGCAATTTCATGTCAGATCCTCACGGCTTTCCTCGTGGCACTGGCCGGGCGGTTGCCGCTTCCCGCGGAACGTGGAGGCCCAGGAAGAGGCAGCCACGTGTGAAGCAGCAGCAGCAAGTACAGGACCTGTCCCACCAACTGTGAGGACGCGGACAGCGGGGGCCCAGCAGGCGGCCAACGGGAAGCCAGGTCTGTGCGCGCAGAGAGGCGGCCCGCGGAGCGCACAGAGGGAGACCGCCCGGCCCGCGCACACGGGGGGAGACGGCCCGGCCCGCGCACACTGAGGCACCTGCTCCGGTGTCTCCACATCGGCAGGGTCAGGTGACTACCCAGGCTGGCCACCCACGAAGAAGCGGAAGATTGTCATCAGGGCCCGCTCTGCTGCGGGGCAGAGAACGCGTTTCCGACGGGCGGACGCCCTGCACAGGAAACAGAACTTTCAAGCACGTGGAAGAAACTCCCGCACTGGCTTCGGGATGTCAGAGGCCACAGAGCTCTCTTACAGCACACGCCAACACAGGCATGACACACAGCACACGCCAACACGGGGCATGACACACAGCACACACCAACACAGGCATGACACACAGCAGACACCAACACGGGGCATGACATACAGCACACACCAACACGGGCATGACGCACAGCACACGCCAACACGGGCATGACACACAGCACACACCAACACGGGCATGACACAGCACACACCAACACGGGCACAGCACACGCCAACACGGGGCATGACACACAGCACACGCCAACACGGGCATGACGCACAGCACACGCCAACACTGGCATGATGCACAGCACATGCCAACACGGGCATGACGCACAGCACACGTCAACACGGGCATAGCACACGCCAACACGGGGCATGGCACACAGCACACGCCAACACGGGCATGGCGCACAGCACACACCAACACGGGCATGACACACAGCACACGCCAACACGGGCATGACGCACAGCACACCCCAACACGGGCATGACGCACAGCACACGCCAACACGGGCATGGCATGCAGCATATGCCAGCATGAACATGACACGCAGCACACGCCAGCATGGGCATGGCGCGCAGCACACGCCAACACGGGCATGACGCACAGCACACGCCAACACGGGCACGACACGCAGCACACACCAACACGGGCATGGCATGCAGCACACGCCAACACGGGCACGACACGCAGCACATGCCAACACGGGCATGACACGCAGCACATGCCAACACGGGCATGACATGCAGCACACACCAACACGGGCATGGCATGCAGCACACGCCAACACGGGCATGGCATGCAGCATACACCAACACAGACATGACACACAGCATATGCCAGCATGAACATGACACGCAGCACACACAAACATGGGCATGACACACAGCATATGCCAGCATGAACATGACACGCAGCACACACAAACATGGGCATGACACGGAAGCCTGGTGAACTGACTGTCCATAAGCAATAGGTTCTGTGCGACACAAGGCGCCGTAAAGAAAGTTAACAGAGGCCCAGAGCGGGAGGAAGTGCTGGCCGCAGCCTAACAGACAAATGACTCTTCCGCGTGTATAACAGCGCCCGTTCCGGTCGATGAGACAATACGGGAGAGGACCCGATTGGAGAGCAGGCCAGGCCCGATGACCCAGTTAACAGACGAGGGAACTGAGCCGATGACGGTGGGGAGGGGCCCTTTCCGGGGGAACCGGGTTTGAACGCAAGCAAAGCAACGGTCTTATCCGCATCGCCTTGAGGAAGACCAGGGTCCAGCAGGAGCCGCGCCCGTGGGCCTGGGCGCCCTCCGGGAAGGCGGGCCCTGCACCGGCCGGTGCATCTGCCCTTCACACTCCGGAGCCGCATGGCTTCTGCGCAGGATGAGGAGGGACCTCCGTTCCCTCCGATGCGTCTTTAGTTCCCTCCACTCAGTTGCCCTTTAGTCCAGGTCGATTCCAAGTTCAGTTTCTATGTCGCTGAGTGCGCGGCCCGGAGCTGCCATTGTGCTCCGTCTTGTGTTGGGCGCCACCGGGCCTGGGCGTGTGGGGAAGCTGTCGCCCGGATGTGGCCGGGAGCAGGGGGTGGGGGGTGGGACAGGGGACCCGGAGCAGCGGGGAGGGGGGCCAGGGGGCCTGGAGCAGCGAGGAGAGGGGCCAGGGGACCCGGAGCAGCAGGGAGTCCCCCCAGGGAGGCTGCGTCTGGGTCGGATGCTTGCTGGTTCCCATGGCACCGGCATCGGGAGGGACAGCGCCCGGTGCGCCCAGAGACACCGGGAACTCACAGACCACTGTCTGCAGTCTGCACCCCGTGAGCCGCTGAGAGGGCCCAGATGTAGAAAAGGTTCTGGAAAATTCCACGAGTTCCCGGGGACACGCCGCCGGGTGTCCTGGGCGGGAGTCTGGCCCCTCCCGTGCCGGTCCGGCTCCCAGGCGACCGGGGCCCATTTACAGCGTCTTTCAAACAGGATCCTAAACAATCGTGACTGTTTCATGAGGCCCAGTGACCGCTGCCATCGGGAAACGCGGTCCGGGCTGCGGCGGGAGGAGCCGGCGCCAGGCTCGCAGGTCCCGCGTCTCCATCCATCACCCGCAACCCGATGCCCGCGAGGCCGATGCCGTGCCGCCTCACGACTTACATTTCCACAGAGGTTTGTAAACAAGCCCTTCCTTTTGTCCCAGCGCCGTGGGTGGCCGCGGCCTCTCGGGTGGGGGCCGAGCCTCGCGTCACCTGGGGTGGGGGGGGGCAGTGGTCGGGGCGCCCTGGCCTGGCTGCTGGGGGATGTGCGTGAAGGCAGCACACACTGCCCAGCGGCGCAGCCAGAGGACGCTCCCTGGTCACACGCCTTGTGCCGGACACGTGGGCGGAGGGCAAGGGGCTGCCACTCCAACAGCCAAACCGGTTCTCTCCTGCCTGTCCCCGGCGGCTCCGTGGTTGAGCGTGGACCTAGGAACCAGGAGGTCATGGTTGGATTCCCAGTCAGGGCACATACCCGGCTTGCAGGCTCCATCCCCAGTGTGGGGCGTGCAGGAGGCGGCCGATCCATGATCCTCTTTCATCATGGATGTTTCTCTTCCTCTCCCTCTCCCTCTCCCTCTCCCTTCCTCTCTTTAAATATCAATTTAAAAATCTTTAAAGAATAAAAGTAATGAATTGTGTGGCCCCCCAGGTGCTGCAATGCTACTCGTTGTGCCAGGGTAACTTCGAACCCAAACGCAGCCGATTGTGTGCAGGACACATTTCCAGGGATGGGGCGGGGGTGCTGGGATGGTCCTTCACCGAGGATTCTTGGAGGCCCTGCGCTGAGGGGGCGGATCCACCCACCCCTGCACAGCCACTGTCCCTCCCTGAGGTCGGCACAGTCCCGGAGTGCTGTCTGGAGGAGGAGGCCTTGATGTCCCAGCTCAGGGGCAGCGGACAGGGTCCGCCAGCTCCCACCTGGGCCGGCACCCCTCCCCGACACTCTGGTCTCCACAGTGGCGGATGCGCCGGGCAAACCCATCAGCCCCGGCGTCTGCGACAGGCCTGGAGGCGGCTTTTTGTCCGTTTGATGGATTCCTGGGATGTTCAAGAAAGAAATTAATTTCACTGATTCCTCCAAGCGGTCATTAGAGAAGCTTTTAATGAACACGGGAAAACCCAGCCACTTACCGCAACGGCGTTTCTCTCTAAATAAAACTGACAGGGACCACGGACACCGCGTGCAATTCTCACCGTTTATTAAAACCCATTTGTCACATTTCATCTGGAGGAAGCTGGTCAGTCAGCCGCGAGGATGTACCGAGTATCTCCTACCGCATCGGATGGTCGGGGAGTTTGCTGATGTGAAGGTCCTAACGCATCGCATGGGAGGGGGGGTGCCCTCTAAGGGCTTTTCTCGGGGTGCCAGCGGACTTAGTGGGGGCCCTGGCTAGGAAGACCCCCTCCGTTTCAGGGGCCGCCTCAGCTGCAGCACCCCGGCTCCGTCATGCTTCCTCCTGGCAGGGGCTGGGGCCTGGGGGGGGGGGGCCCAGGGGCCCCTCCATTCACTTCTGTTCCCGGAAGGACCTCATTGAGCCCCAGATTCTCATTGCCGAGCGGGGAAGCGGGCGGACCCTCCTGAGTCTGGGGAAGTGTTTCTTCCTGGCACCGTCCCTCCCGGAGCCACGTCCTGCCCAGAACCCAGGTTTGCAAACCCAGCTTCGTGCTCAGGTCTCGCTCCGCGTCGCTGTTCCCGACCACGAAGCGCAGCGATGGCCCAGAGGGGCCCGCGGCTCCAGCTGAGTCCGCGTGGGCAGCGCCCCACGTCCGCGCCCGTGTGATCATGGGGACCCTCGGACGCCCGGGCCTCGCGCCGTGGGCAGCGGGGACTCCTGGAGGTGGCTGGGCAGCGTGGGCCACGGGACGCCACCCACGTGTGCACAGGGCGCGTTCTCCGGAGAAGCAGGTCTCCGTGGCGGGACCCCTCCCGCTCCGCCCGGAGTCCGCCCTCCCCTTGTGGCTGCGTCCCCCGAGCGACCAGACGCTTCCCGCTGCGTGGCCGTGGCCGTGGCGCGTTTTAAGTCGTGCGCGCGGGAAGGCGCGGGTGTGCGGGTCGGCGGCCGCCCACTGTCTCTCCGAACTCCCCGTTTCCACGTTGTATTTCTCTCGGGTTTTCCCTCCTGAGTGTATTGTCAGCGACTCACAGTATTTGCCCCTCGTGGCTCCTGAAGGTCACGGTGCCGGACGCGGGCGGCGACGGGGACGGGTGAGCGGGGAGGGCCGGGCCGGTGCCAGGTATGACCAGCGCCTTCGACTCCGGGGAGAGGGGTGTGCACGCCCCGTGAAGGGTCCTCACCTGAGGGGAGCCTGGGCCTGGGCCGCTCCTGCTGGATGAAGGGCCACCCGTTCCACTAGTGGGTCCCACGTGGAGCGGCTGGAAGGACCTTCCTCCGAGTTCCGGCTCCCAAGTGCCTCTGGGTGCCCCCCCCCCCCAGCAGCCCCGCCCGATGCAGGTCCCTACAAGTTCATACACCACCTCCATGCTTACGCCTCGGACATCTACTTTTATTTTTAAGAATATGTTGTGATTGACTTTTAGAGAGAGAGGAAGGGAGGGGGGAGAGAGAGAGACATCAATGATGAGAGAGAACCAAGGACCGGCTGCCTCCTGCACGCCCCACACTGGGGATCGACCCGGCACCCGGGCCTGTGCCCTGACCCACGGGGAATCCAACAGCGACCTCTTGGCTCATGGTCAGTGGCCAACCACTGAGCCACACCGGCCGCTGCACATCGGGTTCTGAGATGGAGGCAATTTGACTGATGCAAACACGGACTGTTCCTTTGAAGCGCGATGGAACATTCCAGGGTCGGACAGGCGGATGGTTTCCCGCCGAGGAACCGCCACGCCCTCCCACCTCCGGGCCAGCATCCTCCGCGGCCTCGTGGTGCCCCCCACCCCCCCGCCACCCCAGCCGCGCTGTGTGCGGAGGTCCCCGCAGGCCAGGCGCGTCTCCCACTTCCGGTGAACCCAGGCGTGGTGCCCTGACCGCCCGCGTCCTGAGCGCTCAGTGAGCGGCACCGAGAACTGACACATCCCCCGAGCGTCCGCCCGTCCGCCTGTCCGTGCGCGCGGCGTCCATCCATCCGCGGCCTGGGCTCGCCTCCCGCCGGTCCCGCCGCGCGGCAGGCATATGAATCCCCGTCTAACGGGAGCGCCATGGCAGCTCGTTGTCCTAATTTGTGGCGCCGCTGCCGGCGGAGCAGCTGAGCTCCTTCCCCGGATTTACTGCGCGCGGCGCCGCCTCGCCTCCCAGTGGGCGCGCGTCTGAAGGCTCGCAGGTTATTTACGGGCCGGAGCGGCCTCACTGCTCAGACCGAGGCTGGTGTTTCTCTTTATTGACAGTGTCGTCCGCTGAGCGGAACTGTACATGTCACCGTGTCGGATGCGCGGGCCCTGCGCTCCTGTTGTGCGACGCTGGTGTGAACCGTGACCCGGGCAGGGCTGCACCTTCACGGGGGTTTCTACCCGCCGGTACCTTTTTCCGCGATGGGAGGTATCGAGCCCCTGCCAGCGGCCCACCCGCGCGATCGGGGACGTCCCTCCGCTCTGCGCCGAGCTCCGGGACACGGGCCTGGCCCGCTCTCTCTCCGGCTCCATCATCCTCCCTGTTTGTCCCCAGACCGTCTCAGAACTGCAGGCTCACACACCTGGTCTTGTTGCCTGTGAGGGGGTCCCTCCCCTTTGTCTTCAGGGGGTGGCGGCCTGCCCTGGGAGCCCCCTCGGCAGCTCCCCCTTCCCACGCACTGTCCACTCGGACCCTCTGCTCCGCGAATCCTTCCGGTGCGTCCCCTGAGTTCTCAGTTCTGTCTCCTCCGGTCGGAACCAGGGCTCCGGGGCGAGGCCGCCCCGCTGGGTCCAGGCAGCCGGGCCCCCGGGGTGCCCTCCCTGGCTCCCTCTCTCGGAAGCGGCTCCCCTGCACCCGTCTCAGGGCGCAGGGCGTGGTTCACACTGTAGAGGGCCGCCTGGGAGGCACCTAGGCATTTTCTTATTATTGTCAGCTGAACTCAGAGCATAGGCAGCCACGCCCTGGGAACATGCTTCCCCAATAAGGCTGGACATGTTAATCAGGCAGGGGCGGAACTAGATATGTAAATCTAGGCCTTTAAAATAAACCTGCTGTGTGGCTCAGGCCGCTTTTTGCCGCCTCTCCATCAGAGAGGATGGCGCCCACCTGGCCCCAGCTTAAAATCTATTTCTGCATCTTGGTCTTTCTTTAATTTCTTAATCCCCAGCTGCTCCGCTCAAGAACCTGTCGTTTTCCCGTGCGGGTCGCGGGGAAACAGAAACAGCCCACCACATCACACTGTCCCCCCGTTTTAGTCCTTAGGGCGGGAGTTCTTCTGTCGGAGCGGGAAGGAGGCTGCGGTCGCCTTACATCGTATCAGAATGGTAATTGCGATGCAGCGTAAAGATTGCGTTCTGGCGCGATCGCCATTGCACTGGGTACCGTGTCACCTTCCCATCCTATGGAAATGCTACTTACCGGCCTTCTATTTAAAAACCAGCGAAGAGGCAGAGCAGGAGAGTTGAGTTCCTTAAAACCAGAACTAACCAGCCTCCCCCACAGGACAGCGGGTGCAGCCTGAGGTCTGCGGTCGGGGTTCGGGTGAGTCGGTTAGGGCACATGGCGTTTCATCCTTCCTAACAGGGAGCAGCCCTTTCTGGCCACAGGAGTGAACCAGGAAGTAGAGGCCTGGCTGTGAGTCAGCATTTCCTGGGACAACGGACAGAGATGAAGGAACCAGGAGGCGCTGCCGTGTGTGTGTGTGTGTGTGTGTGTGTGTGTGTGTGTGTGTGTAGGGCGGGGAGGGCTTCCTGGCAGGTCCAGGGCTCTGCACCTGCAATGTAAGGTGAGGAACAGGTGCCCGGATGGATGGAGGGAGCCCGGGGAGCACAGAGGAAGGGACCCCCGTATTGCCCAGAGCCCCGCCAGGCCCTGCTCCCCGAGGCCATCCCGCAGGGACCCTGCTCCTGCTGTCGTCCGGCTGCTTCCTGAAGTGCCAGGCACCCTCCGTGCCGCCTGCTCCTGCCACTGCGGCTCCTGGCGAGCGGGCCCTGCGGCCTGGGGAAGCTCGCTGGGTCCCCTCTGGTTCCCCATCTGGGAAGAGTGGAACCCAGAGCGGGAGGCTGGGCCAAGGTGACACCTGGAGAGGCCGAGCCCCCGGAGCCCATGCGAGGCTCCTCCAAAGCTCTGCTCCCGAAGGCAGCAAAGTGGTGACCCAGCCAGAGCTGAGGGGGGTGTGCCCCTGCACGCCTGCTCCCGGGCGTGTGTGCACATGTGTGTATGTGTGTGCACATGTGTGTATGTGTGTGCATGCATGTGGGTGTACCCATGTGCACCCTTTCATGGGGGTGTGGGTGTGCATGTGGTGTGCCCCTGCATGCCTGCTCCCAGCGTGTGTGCACGTGTGTGCATGTGTGTGCATGCATGTGGGTGTACCCATGTGCACCCTTTCATGGGGGTGTGGGTGTGCATGTGCCCCTGTGCGCATGTCCAGGACTGTGCAGTCTGCATGTGTGTAGCGTGTGCACGTGGACACCATGCATGTTTTGTTCTGCTCAGACCCAGGTCCCAGCCTCACCTTGGGAGCCGCCGGGTGAGGCGTGCCCAGCAGGTGGCCAGCTCATGAGGGGGGGCACGGGAGGAGTGCGGTGGAGACAGGGCGGTGGAGAGGGAGTTTGCGCAGACTTGGGAGGACAAAGGCGTCTGTCTGTCGGGGACAGCGGGAGCGGCAGGGTTCATGACTGAACAGGGCAGGCGGGTCTGATGTCATTTTGTCCTGGAATGTGACTGTGCCCTGACAGATTCCCCCACTTCACCCCCCTGCCCCACCCTCGCTCATGTGTGGAGTAACCCAGAGCCCATGCTGGGGAGGCAGTAATTCCAGCTCCTCACTGTCCAGACCCCCCAGGGACCCCAAAGTCAGTGAACTCANGCGTGTGCACGTGGACACCATGCATGTTTTGTTCTGCTCAGACCCAGGTCCCAGCCTCACCTTGGGAGCCGCCGGGTGAGGCGTGCCCAGCAGGTGGCCAGCTCATGAGGGGGGGCACGGGAGGGGTGCGGTGGAGACAGGGCGGTGGAGAGGGAGTTTGCGCAGACTTGGGAGGACAAAGGCGTCTGTCTGTCGGGGACAGCGGGAGCGGCAGGGTTCATGACTGAACAGGGCAGGCGGGTCTGATGTCATTTTGTCCTGGAATGTGACTGTGCCCTGACAGATTCCCCCACTTCACCCCCCTGCCCCACCCTTGCTCATGTGTGGAGTAACCCAGAGCCCATGCTGGGGAGGCAGTAATTCCAGCTCCTCACTGTCCAGACCCCCCAGGGACCCCAAAGTCAGTGAACTCAGAGCTACTGGGATTGGGACATGCTGTCGGGCAGGTAGATGGATAGATGAAGAGATGGTGGCTGGGTGGATAAATGGAGGGCAGATGGGGGTGGGTGGCTGGCTGGCTGGATGGGAGGACACTGGCAAGTCCCCCGCTGTGACGCCCAGGGCCCCAGGCCTGCACAGTGTGGCAGCCGGGAGGGGACAGCCTCTGAAAGCCGGGCGCTCCGCCTCCAGGGCGCGGCCAGCTTCGCTCTGCCCTGCTTGCCGGCGCCGAGCCCCGGCTGCTGGAACCAGACCTGCAGGTGCCGCCATGGGTCCCGGCGATAGCAAGGCGGGAGTGTGACATTTCAGTTGGGAGCCGAGCCGGGCTTCTTTCCAGATGACGGGAACCGGGGCCTGGCTGGTGGCCTGGGCCACGCCTGCAGCAGAGATCGAGCCTGGCTCTGGCCTGGCGGTGCTGGCAGCCGGGCCTCTGCACCCGGAGGGAGAATGACCGGGTGGCCCGGTGGGGAGAGGTGACCTCAGCCCAGGAGGCCTCACGGCTGGCCTGAGAGGAGGCGCTGGGCACGGCCCGCTCCATGCCCAGGGCTGCCCGCGCCCCCCTGTCTCCTATCGCCTCCTGGGGAGCCCGCCGAGGTGCCCGAGGCTCCGGGCAGGAAAAGGTTAAGGAGGCGCCAAGCAAACCTAATTACATGCACGTTCCAGTCCTTCCTCCTGACAACACGGCTGTGCGACCCATCAATGTTTCATGAGCTGCTCCTGTGTGTGGGGGAGGGGCCTGTCCAAGGGCCTGGCCCGCTCCTGAGCCCCTCCGCCCGCCCCCCAGGAGGCCTGGCCCCTCTGCCTCTGGGGGTGATTCTCCAGCAGCCGGCACTGCGGCCTGTGACAGGCGCCTGGGGAGCCCGGGGCCAGGAGGGGTGTCCGAGGGGGCTGGGCTGCCTGCAGCTGCCCGGGAATTGGGGTCAGAGCACAGGTGCTGGGCTTCCCCTCTAAGGTGTTATGCGATGGGCTGGGGCCGGCCTCAGTTCCCAGCTCAAGCACAGCCCTCCCGAGAGGGGCTCTGGTTCTGGGATGGGCAGTTGACCCTCAGGCATCACCCCCCCCCACACACTTCCTGCCTGCCCCACAGGCCGCTGAAGTCCCTGTGACCCGCTTCCTGTCGCGACCCGGCAGCTGCAGCTCATCCTCAGACCCCGGCTCAGACCCCAGCAAGGGGCTCCCCGGCGGCCTCACGACCCCGCCCCACAGACAATGCAGTTCCCCAACAATCCGGACCCTCTGCCCGGCCGTGCTCCCTGGAGGGGCAGGAGGAAGCCGGTGGACAGGGGAGGATGGGCAGGCCCTCCCCACCTCCTGTCCCTGCCTCATTCATTCATTCATTCATTCATTCCACAGCTGGTCTGCGTGGGGCTTTGGGAATCCAGGGCCCACACCTCATAGCCCTGTGGGTCCCTGCAGAGCCGCCAGTGCAGGTCTGTGTTCACATCCTTCCCAGGAGGCCTGGCCTGACCTTGTGGGTGGGGAGCCCAGGAGCACTGGCCCAGCCCAGGGCCCCGTCTCTCCGGTGGGTGCCCCCCTCCCTGCCCGACACCATGGGGGTCACCCAAGCATCTGGTGTGGACTGTGCAGGGAGGTGCTGGCCCTGAGCCCAGCCGCTCCCCACAAGCCTGGGGAGGGGAGGGGTACAGGGGCCGCCGGCCTGGTCACCCCGGTCTGGGGGACACTGTGGCCTCGTGGGGCCGGCCGAGGTGGGTTCCCCTCTTGGATTTCCATCCAATGGGCTTGGGCGGCTGAGGCGGTGGCTGGGGGGGAGGAGGAGCCCGTGTCCACTGCATGTCACAGCCGGCGTTCTCTCCGGGAGCGTCTGTGCTGGACTTGCTCTGAGAGGGGCAGGGACCGTCCCCCCTCCCGTGGCCTCACCTCTGTGGGGCGCAGAGAGCCTGCGGTGTTCTCAGGAGGGGGTGGACGCGGGATCGCTGCGCCCGGCCTCCGCAAAGGGCGGCATTTTCCCACGTGCAGCGGGTTGTGGAAGATGTGCTTTGCATCTGTAATTACACACACGAGGCAAGGGCCTCTGGTGTCCACATGGTGCGGAGCCGTGGGCTGCACCCCAGCACCCAGGCCGTGTCCCCAGGCCCAGGCTGCCCGCTCCCGTCTCTGCTCCAGAAACGCTGCCCACCTGCCATCCCGCCGCCAGTCACAGCCCCCTCCTCCGGGAAGCCTTCCTGGCTGCTCCATCCGGGGCCGCTCCCACGCTGCCCGCTGGGTCCGTGCGTCCACCTCCTGCAGGGTCCGGCTGCCTCTCCCCCGGGACTGGGACTCAGTCCCTCTCTGTAAAGTGGGAGGAGCCTCAGGGTGCAGCTGGAAGGAAAGGCGAGGTGTCGGGCGGGGAGTCAGGGGACCAGGGTTCAGGCCAAAGCCCACCCCAGACCTGTGGGGGTTCCTGAGGTGCAGAGGGAGCTGGCCGTCTGTCTGTGTGTCTGTCTGTCCGTGTGGCTTTGTCAAACATAAAAACTTCTGGTCTACAAGCGACATAATTAAGAAACAAAAACAGGCGAGCATCGGCTGGGAGGAAGTGTTTGCTGTCCATGTATTGCTGAGCGACTTGCATTCAGACAGATGTGAAGACGCCCCGACATCACCACTAACAAGACACAGCGGCCCGGCTGGCAGGGCTCAGTGGTTGAGCATCTACCTCTGAACCAGGAGGTCACTGGTTCGATTCCCCATCAGGGCACAGGCCTGGGGTTGCAGGCTCCATCCCCAGTGGGGGGCGTGCAGGAGGCAGCCGATCGATGATGTTTCTCTCTCATTGGTGTTTCTCTCTCTCTATCCCCTCCCTTCTTCCTCTCTCTCTAAAAATTGAGTAATTTGTCCACTTTTGTAACAGTGGGGAGTTATAACCCACCTCCATTATTTTGACACGGTTTCTGTGAATGTGTCGCTTCGGTAAATAAACAGCACGTTTGTGTAAGAATCCTGGGAACTGACTTCAGAAGACACAGACCCCAATGTCCAGTCATCCCAGTTCTGGGAGACTCGCTGACCTTCAACCATAGAACCAGGATGATGGAACCCCAAACTTAGCCCTAACCCTAAAACTAGCCCTAACCCTAAAACTAGCCCTAACCCTAACCCTAGCAAAACAAAAAAACAAAAAAGCAGGATGACATACACCAGACCATCACTCAACTAGTTTTGAGACCCTTATCAGAATAGACTCTACTGGTCTTCACACAGAGAAGTTTTCAACACCCCCACCCCTTTATCTCTTCGTCCTGCTGTCCCGCTCCCTCCTGATAAAAACCTCTGCCGGTCCTGAGCTCTGGAGATGGGCTTTGGGGATGAGAGTTCCCCGTCTCCTCAGGTGGCCAGCACTTGAATAAACCACTTTCCTTCCCACTAGCACCTGCCTCGTGCGTTTGGCTTTTGTTGTGCCAAGCAGCCAAACCTGGGCTTTGGTTACTTGTTTACATCAAACACACTGTCGCTTAATTACTGTAGCTTCATGGTAAGTTCTGAAATCAGAGATAATTTTTCCTTGTTTCTATTCTCTCAGGCTGCACAACTGTGCAAGTAATTTGTGGTAATTTTTTTTTAAATGGTCTGAACGTTTATCTTTTATGTGGTTTAAAGTTTTGTTTAAACTCCTCCCCCTTTGTGGTAACCAGATGGGCCAGAGTTTGGTCTAATGGAGTTTTCAAACACTCAACTCTTTCACTGACATTAATTTTCATTGTTCTCTTCTCTAATTTAATCATTTCTGATGTTATCCCCACCATTTTAATCTTCCTTGGAACTGCTTTCAAAAAAACTCAAAAAGTTTTCATCTTTTCTTGCTTGTTAGATAATGAAAGTTTTTAATGATGTGGCTTCTCCTCTGAGGACAGCTTTGTAGAAATCCCTTTGTTGTTAGCAATTTCTTATTTCCCCGATATTCTAAAATTTAAATATTTCTCTTTTCATTTCTCCTCAAATGTTATGTTTACAGGAATGCCTTTTAAGAACTGGTTGGTAAGAATTTTTTTCTTTAGATGTTTGTTAATAGTTTCTAGTTTTATTCCTTTAACTTGAAATATTTTCATTTGTATAACTGTAACTTTTTAAATATATTGAAGTATTTATTTATTCATTTACTTGCCTAGAAAAAAAAATCTCTTGTTTGGAAATCTTCCATTGATCATTTGAAGTACTGTTTTTAATTGCCCAAGCAGTCATGATTATATTCTCATTGTAATAAAAATGCAATAATATACAATGTGGTTATATATAATACATAATAAATATAAACCTAAAATACCTCTCACCTCCACCCCTAATTTAGTAGCTTCCTCGGGGAAAAAAACCAAAACACTATTACAGTTGGTGTGTTTTCTTTAGGACACGTTTCCACCTATTTGCATATAAATATCTAACCTATAAAAATAAGCCCATCTGATTTGTGCGTGTTTAAGCAATTGCATTTTTTCTGGCCAGCTGTGTTGGGTTTTTTTCCACTCACAGTGTAGCTCGTGTATATGCCTATGCCAGTTCATTAGAGCTGCTTTATTGGTTCTAACTTCTGCCCAGGGTCCCGCAATATTAACAGAGAATAGTCAGTTCAGTCACGTCCCTGTTAGATTAATGACTTATGTCCACTGTTCCATCTTCCGTCTGTAGCCTCCTGGCTCCACATCCTCTCGCTACTTCAGGTGGTTGCCCCAGAGACATCAACCTTCACTCTTTATTATAAAATATATTTTTATTAATTTCAGAGAGAGGAAGGGAGAGGGAGAGAGAGAGAAACATCAGTGATGAGAGAGAATCACGGATCGGCTGCCTCCTGCACGCCTCCCACTGGGGATCGAGCCGGCGACCTGGGGATGGATCGGTGGTCTCCTGGTTCATAGGTTGACGCTCAACGGCTGAGCCACACGCGGCTCGACCTTCACTCTTGACTGACAGGCAGCAGTTCGATGGGCTGAGACCCTGCCAACTGCCCGTCCTGCTGGGTCATTAGCGCCCTTCACGCCGCAGCCTCGTGGAAACGGCCACTCCCCCGGCCCCGGGGACCCCCCTCTGGCCCGGCGGTCCTGTCTCACCTCCTTGGCCCCGTGGTGCTGTGTCCCTTTCGGGCTGTGAGGTCCTCCCAGAGCCGCCCGCGGGGTGTGGTCTCTGGTTTTTGTTGCCGTTGCTGGGGGTCCTGGAGCTGCATAGCCGTCCTCCTCCTCCTCCTCTTCCTCCTCATGCTTCCCACTCCCTCCCTGCCCTACCCTCCTGCTGCCCCGGCTTCCATGCCAGCTCTTCTGTGGCTTCCACTAGGGTGGCCTCCTCCCCTGACACTGCTCTGTCCTCACACAGTGCGATTCCCCACATGGTGTGACCTCCCCATGCTGGTGTGGCCCCCCACACGGTGTGACCTCCCCACGCGGGTGTGACCTCCCCAGGCGGGTGTGACCTCCCCACACGGTGTGACCTCCCCATGCGGGTGTGACCTCCCCACGTGGTGTGACCTCCCCAGGCGGGTGTGACCTCCCCATGCGGGTGTGACCTCCCCACACGGTGTGACCTCCCCCTGCGGTGTGACCTCCCCACGTGGTGTGACCTCCCCACGTGGTGTGACCTCCCCACGTGGTGTGACCTCCCCAGGCGGTGTGACCTCCCCACACAGTGTGACCTCCCCACGCGGTGTGACCTCCCCACGTGGTGTGACCTCCCCATGCGGGTGTGACCTCCCCATGCGGGTGTGACCTCCCCACATGGTGTGACCTCCCTACACGGTGTGACCTCCCCAGGCAGTGTGACCTCCCCAGGCAGTGTGACCTCCCCACGTGGTGTGACTGGGTGTGACCTCCCCACGTGGTGTGACCTCCCCAGGCGGTGTGACCTCCCCATGCGGGTGTGACTGGGTGTGACCTCCCCACGCGGGTGCGATTTGCCTCTCCTGCTGCTTCATTGTTCCCACCTCAGCTGGGCCTGGCTCTGTTTTCTAGAAAACACGTCTTCATTTAGCTCTTCCAGTTCCTGATGGAAACCTCCATGTCTTTGACTTTTTACTTTCTTACTAGTTCCTTCCTTGTCTGACAAGGTTCCCCAGGACCCGCCCAGCCCCTGGCCTGGCGTGTGTCTGCGGGAAGCGGGCCGTGAGCAGAGGCCTCGGGGGTCCCACGGCGGAGCCGGCACCACGCTCGCGGGTGGAGCTGAGGTTGCTGTCCCGTGAGGACGGCCCCTCTCTGTTACTCGCCTTGGGGAGCGAAGGGTGGACGGCTTTGTTTCAAGGTTCCTTGCTCAACGCACAGGTCCTTTCATTTGGCTGGTTTCTGGTTTAGAACAAAACAAATAACAAAGACACAGAACAGACAGCAGAGGCCACACAAACCTCACGTCCATGGCCCTGGGTGTTACCTGTTCACACCAGACATGTGGCCGCTGGGAGGCCGCGCCCGTGGTCCCCCCGGTGTTGCTGTGAGCGTGTGTCCCTGCCAAGCCCGGCTGTGGAGGCCCAGGTAACGGGAGGGCGCGATGGGGTCCGGGCCCCTGTAAGAGGGAGACCAGGGCTCCTCTTCCTCCAGGCGAGGACCTGGGAGAAGATGGGGCAATGACAAGCCAGGAGGCCGGCCCCCCACGAGCCCTGATCTTGGACTCCAGCCTCCAGGACTGTGAGACCCAAGTGTCGCCCACACCCCCGTCTGTGGTTTTGCTGCAGGAGCCGGAGCTGACAGACCCTCATTCCATCATTAATTCATTCAAAACGACCAGAACGCACAGCCTGGGTGAGGCGGCCCCCGGCCAGGCGGCCTGTCCTCTGAGTCAGCGGAGTTTCGGGATCTTTTCCATCTTCTGACCGATCGCCCGCATCCCCTCACAGCCCAGCCACAGCCCCCCTCCCGCCCGCCCCCACCCACCCAAGCCACTCGCTTCTGCCTGAAGATCAGACTCGAGTCCAGACATAATTCCTGGACTGCTGATTCCGCAGTCACTCGACGGCTGTTTCCAGTTAATTTTCAAATGTTTTGGACACTAATCCCATTTCTCCACGGCATAAGCAAGCTTTCAAATGAGCTTTGTCTCCTGAGGCAGCACCGCTGTTAATAACTTTAGCCCATGAACCTTAGCCTGGAGGCGGTGGGAGGAACTGGGAGGAAGAATGTGCTGGAAGATTTCCGATGGCAGCAGCGTGGCCCGGACCTCGGGGCCAAGGTCTGCCCTGCTCCAGAGAGAGCCCTTCTCACCGGGCCAGGCGGGAGGTCCCAGGACCAGCCTGTGGGGATGAGGCCACCTGTGACCCCGCCTCCCAGTGACCCATCCCCCCTGTCACCCATCCCCCTGTGACCCATCCCCCTGTGACCTATCCCCTCTGTTACCAGCCCCCCTGTCACCCATCCCCCCTGTCACCCATCCCCCTGTGACCCATCCCCCTGTGACCTATCCCCCCTGTTACCCATCCCCCCTGTCACCCATCCCCCCTGTCACCCATCCCCCCTGTGACCCTGCCCCCTGTGACCCTGCCCCCTGTCACCCAGCCCCCCTGTGACCCATCCCCCTGTGACCTATCCCCCCTGTTACCCATCCCCCCTGTCACCCAGCCCCCCTGTGACCCATCCCCCCTGTGACCCTGCCCCCTGTGACCCTGCCCCGCACCCACCTACCTTGCCAGTTGAGTCAGACCAGAGGCCTGGAGAGGCGCCAAGGTGTGGGCTCCTCGGGGCTGTCACGGGCCCTGGAGGTCAGCCACGGCGCCTGTGCGGTTGGGGGATAAATAATGGAAACTGAACCGCAGGTGTCCAAAGAGATGGACCTCTTGCGGGGGCGAGGCTCAGCCTGAGCGTCTTCCTCCTGAGACGCCATAGAACAGGGACTAGAGCATGGACGCCGCCCGGGGCGGGAGGGCTGGCCGTGGACACCCCCGGCTGGAGAGTTCGCCTGGGGTGGCCGAGGGCTGCTCTCCTCGCCCAGAAAGAGGGACGCGGGACCTTGCCAGGCTGCCAGCACCGTCCCTGCGGGGCCCCGGCGCCATGCGGTGCTGCCTGGGCGGCCGTGTTGTCTGAGCGGCTTCTCCAAGGTGAGTCCAGCTGCCGCTGGGCTGGGGCGCGGGGACCTGGCCAGGGCCCGGGAGCCGCCTGCCCTCCGCTGCCCGAGACCCCAAGGGGCGAGGAGGCCTGGGCGGGCGCCCCCCCGTGATTTGCAGCCACGGCCTCGTGTCCGGCGCTCCTCCGAGTTGACTGCACGCGGTTTTCCTGGGAGACGGAGCTCTTCACGGCCTGCGGGCACCGAATGGGCTTCCATCGCTGGTTTGCGCCTCCGTCCCTGGGAGAGCGACACGGGCTCTTAGAGGAGCTTCATGGAACCGGAGCAGCGGGTCAGGGGTCTGTGCACATCTGCCCCCAGCACCGGCGGGAAGACGGGGGCACCCTGGGCAGGGGAGTCAGGGGTCTCCGGGAGCCCCAAGGCCTCCCGGGCACCAGGGGAGGGGGCAGAGAGAGGCTCCCCTGAGGGGGCCCCAGTCCGCCTCCCACCAGCTGGGAGAGTCCCTGGTTCTATTTCCAGTGATACATCCACTCACTCACTCATTCATTCATTCATTCACTCATTCATTCATGCACTCACTCACTCATTCATTCATGCACTCACTCACTCATTCATTCATTATTCATTCATTCATGCACTCATTCAGTCACTCAATCATTCATTCACTCACTCATTCACTCATTCATTCTCTCACTCTCACTCACTCATTCATTCAGTCACTCAATCATTCACTCACTCACTCATTCATTCTCTCACTCACTCATTCATTCACTCATTCCTTCATGTATTCATTCATTCATACATGCACTCATTCATTCATTCACTCGTTCACTCTCCCTCATTCACACTCACTCATTCATTCATTTGCTTGCTCACACAGTCACTCTTGCATCAAGTATCTGTGGAGTGACCACTGGGGGCCAGGCCGGCGGTACACTGACCCTGTGTACACAGACGGCCAGCTGAGGAGTGGGTGCTGGGGGGGGGGGAGTGGTGATGACAGGGCTGGAGCTGGAGAGCTCGCCAGGGCCAGGGCCAGGCCCCAGAGCCTGAGTTGCACCCCCGCGGGGGGTGGGGATTCATAAAGGTGAGCTCGCCAGATGAGGGATCAATACCGCCAGCACTCAATGCCCGAAGGCTGCGCGGGCGCCTGTCTGCAAAGCAAGTTTTTGTCCGGAAAAGGCATAAATCTGCGTGGGGGAGGGCGGGAGGGAGAATAACAATGCTGGTGATTTGTTAGCCGGACGCTCGCGGCCAGGACGGGCGCCGCATAGGTTGTGAGCCAGGAGGAGGGGAATCAATCTAGTCTCTAATCTCAGCTCCTCTGCTCAGAGGAGCAGCCCTGCTTCTTGTTCACTCCTGGCGAGTTCGAAGGGCCCTTTAAGGTTAGAATTTCCCTTTTAAGGAATCACTCAGGGGGCGAGTGCCCTGGAGGAGCCGCCCAGCCGGCCGACCCCCCTCATTAGCTGCCTGCGTGGCTGCGGGAGCCCCAGCTGCTGCTGCCCGAGTGGAAGAAGATGGGGACCAGCAGGGAGGGGGGTGCAGAGCACGCCCAGGGGCGGTGGCCGGTGCCAAGTGGGCCTGGGACCAGGTGGGGGGCTGGGGGGGCCGACTGCTCCTGAGGTCCCCGCAAAGCCAGCCTCACTCTGCTTCTGGCTGCTGGGAGCTGATCTTGGGGACGGGCGTGCTTGTACAACTGTGGAAACTGAGTCAGGAGAGGGCCAGGGTCAGAGCCCGCCCGGGCCGCCAGTCCTGTGCCTGCGGGCATTGCCCCGCGTTCCTGCACCGGCATGGGCTTCGCTGGGTGACCCTGGACAGGTGAGTGGTGGACACCAGTTGTTAAACGGAAGTGGGAGAAGCCAGGCTCGGGCCTCAGGGAGCTCCCAGTCTAGCTGGGTTCACACTCACATATGTGCATGTGCACACAGACACGCACATGGCCACACACATATGATGCATGTGCACACAGAGACACACATGGCCACACACGTGCACATGTGACATGTGTGCATACAGAGATATGCACACGGCTTTACACACATAGGCACACAACCACACACATGCATGTACATATGTATATGCACACAGAGACACAAACATGCATGCACAGTCGCACACAGACTCACACATAAACATGCGCACGTGGACATGTGCACACACACCCTTGCACACTACATATGCATGCAGTACATGCACACACATGCACATGCATATGCACACACGGGCATGGACACACCATCACACGTGCATACTGACACTCACAGATGTGCAAGCACACGGCACCCCACCTGCACACCCTCACCCATGTGCGCGCTCACACTCACAGGCTATGGTCAGCGTCCCAACGGGTGGCCCAGCACATGAGGGCTGTGAGTGCCGCCTGAGGCCCAGGTCTCAGGGGAGGCCCTCACCTCCCTGGTTACCTGCCTGGGGGCACCTGCCTGGGGGGCACCTGCCTGGGGGGGTGAGTGCCAGGAAAGGAAACTGCTTGGCCAAGGGCTCCGGGTGGGCAGGAGGCCAGGCTGGCGGGACGAGCAGCCAGGGGGTCCCTGGCAGAGATGCGCCAACCCAGCCCCAGCCCCGTGCGGCCCCTGAGTACTAACAGTGGATGAGAGGGAGGCACGGCCATGCAGGGATGGGCTCAGCTGCAGATGGAAGGCTTTGGGGGAGGGTTGCGGGGGGTGGGGGGGGGTGCAGGGGGGAGGGGCTGGCTAATGCTCAGCAAAGGAAATATTGAAATTAAATCATTTCCCAGGGTTGGGGGGAATTTTCGTCCTAATTAAATAGCCAAGACTCTGTGGCCACCTTCAGAGCCGCGCTGGGGGGAGGGGAGCAGGCAGTGCTGGCCTTGGAAGAGGGATTAGCGGGCTCCCCTTTGATGCGCCCCAGCTCTCAGGGCCTGGGAGGCAGTCGGCAGCACTAATTAGGCCCAGTCTGCCACCTCCTGTCCGAGGGCACAGATCCATATTCACACTCGGGGGTGGGAGGCGAGGAGGCTGGGGGGGCGGGGGAGGGGGGTAGGGGACTGAGAAGGGAGGAGCCCCATGTACATCCTCCCAGTCCTGCCGCTGTCCTCCCTCACACCCTCTGCAGGGGGAGGCCTGGCTCCTGGGGGCCCAGGGCCAGAACCCAGTGGAGGCCGAGGGGCGGGGGACCTGGGCCCAGGAGGGGGTTTGGTGCTGGGGCTGGCTCTGGGGGAGGGCGGGGGGGGGGGCATGGGCCTGAGGGCAGGGAGCTCATGCTCTCCCTGTGGGGGAGGGGCCTGGCCTCGGGATGCCTGGGCCCTGCAGGTGGGCAGGCGCCCTGAATAGGTCAGCCCCAGAGTTGGGCCTGATTGGCCAGGAGTCACAGAGGCAGAGGAAGGAATGTCCAGACCAGGCTGAGCGTGGAGAAGGGCAGGTGTTGACAGGCATGTTCTAGAGGAAGAGTCTGTGGTCACAGTGGGCCCAGCTACAAGTGAAGCGGGTGTGCTGGGAGCCCGGATGCCAGCGCCCAGACCCAGACACAGGGCAGAGCTCAGGTGCCAAGGACCCCACAAACACACCCTGAGAAAAAGGACCAGAGCGGGATGGGGTAGGGAGGGCAGAGAGCAACTCTTCCAACCCCATGGAGGACACAGGGGCACAGACATGGACCCCATAGCTGCCCGGAACCTGCACCCTCACCCCTCATCTCCCAGGGGCTCCAAGGCCACAGCTGCTTCCGGGCTGGGAGCTCATCTGGCCCCAAAGTTCACCCTCAGAGGCCCGGAGAGGGGCACTGGCCCGGGGGGCCCAGCGGGGCCCTGCACCTCTCCCGCTGGGCTCTGGCAGGACCAGCTCCACAAGGAGCCACCGGAACAGGCCGGTGCTGCGAGGGCCAGGGCCCCGCCTCCTCCTCGTAGCCCCACCCCGGAGGTGGGGGGGAGAAGACGGAGCCTCTGTACCTGCCGACAGGACGGCCACCATTCGCAGCCACGGCTCTCGGCCTTCGCTCCGTGTGGCATCGATGACGAACACAAGATCCAAGTTGAAAGTGGATCAAATGACCCACTTTCTCCCTTACGGAGAGAGCATTTGTGCGGCCTTTAATGTTCCTCTTTAAACCCTAATCTTCTACCAATTGAGATAACACACAACTAGGAGGCCTCCTGCAACAGGCAGCACAACCTGTTCCTAATACTAAACTAACCCTAACCCTAACCCTAACCCTAACCCTAACCATAACCCTAACCCTCACCCTCACCCTAACACTAACCCTAACCCTAACCCTAACTCTCCTGCAACAGGCTGCACAACCTGTTCCTAATACTAAACTAACCCTAACCCTAACCCTAA
>JAWPEG010064502.1:1144562-1161046 GCA_035771395.1 Myotis vivesi | reverse complement strand
CCCCCCCCCCCCCCCCGCTCCCCCTGAGGGAGAGCGCTCCCTCCACCTGCTCTCTGGAAACGCCAGCACCTCCCAGGCGCTCAGGAAATATCTGTGGGTGAGGGAGCGAGCGCCCTGCGCCCAGATGTACTGACCTCATTACAGAGACAGCATCTGGTTAAATCAGCACCTGGCGAGGCAGCTGCAGAACCCTCCCCGCTTTCCACATGGGAAACTGGGGCTCAGAGAGGTCGAGTAACTGGTCCAAAGTCACGCAGCAGTGAGGCGGGCAGGAGTCTGCCTCCAACTCCGCTCCTGCACCGCCTGTGTCCTCGGCATTTCCTCCTCAGCGAGGCCGCAGGTGCACGCCAGGCCACACTCGCCTGCATCGGGGACTCAGAGCGCTCCCCCCAAAGTGCCCCCCCCAACCCCGCTTCCAACCCCTTCCTGGGCTGGGTGGGAGAGACTGCTTCCTGTGAAGTTTCTCCTAAAGGCAGACTGCCATGTCCCCCGCCCCCACACGACTCTTAAGAAATATCACCTAATTAAAGGATGGCTGGCTCTCGGCACTGCCAGCCCCTCCCGCGGCGTCTGGCCCCAGCCTGGGCGCTCCCATATGCTGGCAGCCCTGCCAGGGAGAGCTGGCGCCCGCTCCGGCTTGGCGAGGCTGCGGCTCCCGTGCCTGAGCGAGTCCTCGGCCCCCCTGACGCACACCCAGGGCGGCTGGAGCCAGGCCAGGGTGCCCCCACGCACCCTCCGGCCTGAGGCCTGTCCGCTGTCTCCCAATCCCAACCATCCCCAGATGGCACCCCCAGAAGCACCCCAGGTCTCCCAGCGGGAAAAGCACAGATTTCTCAGATCTTTTCTCTCTCTCTCTCTCTCTCTCTCTCTCTCCTCTCTCTCTCTCTTCAACAAGCCAAACATCCTCACTTTCACTCTCCTAATTATTGGAGAACAGATTTCCCCCAAAATAATTAGGCAACTTAAATCGAACACGCTCCCCGAGCGCTATATTTAACCCTGATTTGAATGCGATTTACACGCTGCTGCTCCCAGAAGCAGCCCTGGAAGCCAGAACACGGATCAAATATTTCTCAAATGTCACGTGCGGCCTCGCTGGGGGCTCCCGGAACCTATTTGTACGGATAAGCGTTTGATCTCCGCTTCCTCCTCCCCCAGAGCAATTTCTCCTTAATCTCCACGCGACTCCCACTGCACCCGTCGCCGCGGTCGGAACACAGGGGAGCAGCCCTCAGATCTGTCAGGCATCCCCAGCGCACATTCAAACGGCAGCAGAACGCCCCTAAGTGAAGACTCTAGGCCGTGGGTGCCGAGAACCCGGGGCCCCAAGGTCCTGGGAGGCGCCTGAGTCGCCCCTGCTGCCTGGGTGTAGCCTCTGACCCCGAGGCAGTGTCCACCCAGCAAGGGCCTCCCTGGCTCCTGCTGCCCTCTCCTCTCTCCCCTTGGATAAAGTATGGCAAATGGGGCATTAAGAGCATCTGAGAGGGCGGCAGAGAGGGGTGCACACGTGCAGGACCCCCCCCCCCCCGCCAAGGGGTCGCAGGGCAGAGGACAGAGCAGGCCCCTAGTCCTGCCAGCCTGGGGCCACCGCTAACCTCCCACGGAAAGGTGGGGAGTCTGTATCAGTCAGCTTCCGCCGGCTGATGCTGTAGTAACAAGCATCCCAGAATCAGTGTCCAGCACAGATCTGGAGTCCTTGCTCCGGTTACGTGCCAGCGACAGGCCTCTGTGGTCAGCTCCGAGCACCCTCTTTCCCATGGGGTCCAGGCTCCCACTCAGGCCTTCTCTGGGTCAGGCCGTTCTCGGCAAAGAGAGGGCAGCGGCCAACCCACCACGCTGCGAAGTTTCTGTTCAGGTGTGGCACACCCCTCCCCCTGCTTGTGTGTGTGTGTGTGCGGGCCACGGCTGGAGAACTGGAGGGTGTGAACCCCTCATGAGAGAGCAGTGGTGTTGGGGTGCACTGCTACACCCACCCCCAGTCACAAACACTTGCCTTGCAGCCCAACTGGCGTGGCTCAGTGGTTGAGTGTCGACCCAGGAACCAGGAGGTCACGGTTCGATTCCCGATCAGGGCACATGCCCAGGTGACAGGCTCGATCCCTAGTGTGGGGCGTGCAGGAGGCAGCCGATCCATGATTCTCTCTCGTCATTGATGTTTCTATCTCTCTCCCTCTCCCTTCCTCTCTCTCTAACAATCAATTTTTAAAAAGCATTTAAAAAACAAAAGGGAATCCATATATATAAAAGCCACACGACCAGAATGGCGGAACGACTGGAACGACCGGAATGACCGGTCGCTATGACGCCTACTGTGGCGGCCAACTGCCTCGATGGGGGCCCCAACCAGCCCCCCTGCCAACCTCCCGAGTCCCCTCCCCCATGCCAGCCCAGCCCTGATTGGTCCCCATCGGGGAGGGCCGGCCAGACCCCACCTGAGCATGGATTTGTGCACCAGGCCTCTAGTAAGTATATCAGAAGATACTCAGGGTCATTGATCATCTGGAAATGCAGATTAAAGCAGCTAAAGCCCAAAGATCGACAATGCTACCGGCTGGCGAGGCGGCAGAGCGAGGGCACCCTCGCTCACTGCGGGTGCGAACGCACCGATGCAGCCGCCCGGGAAGACGGCCTGGCAGTGGCTGGTGAAGCCAAACACAGTCTCACCATACGACCCAGCAGCTGAATCCCCAGGTATTTACCCAACTGATCGGAGAACATATGTGCACACAAAGCCGCGTGCAAATGTCTACGGCAGCTTTATTCATAATTACCCAGAGCGGGGCGCGGGGAGCGGTAAACAAGCAGCCGTCCACCCATCGTGGAAGACTAGTCGGCAATAAGAATTAACGCGCTAGCAAGCCGCCCACCTACACTGTGAGCCCGAAATGCACATCGCTGAGTGAGAGAAGCCCGTCGGAGAGGCTGGGCATGGAGGGTCCAGTGGTGGGACATTCTGGAAAAGGCGACACTGTAGAGACGTGGACAGATCCGTGGTCGCCGGGTCCCGGGGCAGACGGGAGGCTGAATGGGTGAGGCTGGGGATTTTAGGGCCCTGAAACCCTTCTCTATGACATGATGATGGCGGAGGGTCGCATGGTGCATCTGTGATCACCCCAAAGCTCAACAGCAAAAACAGGGAACCGTAATCTAGGCAAATGGTTTTATTATTTTTTTATATTTTTATTGGTGTCAGAGAGGAAGGGAGAGGGAGAGCGAGGAACATCCATGATGAGAGAGAATCATGGATCAGCTGCCTCCTACATGCTACACACAGGGAATCGAGCCTGCAACCCGGGCATGTGCCCTGACCGGGAATCAAACCGTGAACTCCTGGTTCATAGGTCGACGCTCAACCACTGAGCCACGCCAGCCGGGCCATGCAAATGGTTCTAAATGGTTCAGGAGGTTGGGGAGTCCCTGGAGGAAGCGGGGACTGTGACCTGGATGTATGAGCCAGTCTGGCTGAAGCAGGAGAGGGGAGGGTGGTGACCCGGTCACTCCGGACACGAGGGTCTGTGAGGCGGAAGGACAGCAGGGGAGTGGCCGTGCTGGGCGCTCGGCAGTCAGCCTCTCCCCGGGGGTGCGGTGAGGGGTGCTGACCAGCCGCCACGTACACAGGGCCCCCACGAGTGAGTAACAGGCCGGTAAGTGGGAGCAGGTTCCCTGTGGGGAGCGGGGGTCACAGATCAGCGGGGACAGGCCGAGTGGCCCGGGAGGTGGCGGTGAGAGGCGGGGACTCAGTGTGAGCCCAGCGCGGGTCCAGGGCTGTGCCGGCCATGGTGTGTCCCCTGACCGGCCACCAGGCCCGTAGTGAGCGCTCCGCCGGCCTGTCTGTGTGTGAGGGCGGCTCCAGGGGGACCGGCTCTGAATCGCGGGCTCAAGAGAGCAGACAGCCCTCCCCAGTGCGGTGGGCCTTGCCCAATCAGGTGGAGGCCTGAACCAAACAAAAGGTGGAGGGATTTGACCCTTTTTTTTGGTCTCATCTTCTGCCCTCAGCCTGGGATTTGGGCCCTGGGCTCCCCCGGGTCCCAGACCTTCAGACGCGACGGATCACACCGCTAGCTTCCTGGGTTCCAACTCGAGGAAGGCAGGTGGTGGGGTTTCCCAGCCTCCGCAGCCACGTGAGGAATTTCCCACAACAACCGTCCTCCACGGCACGGCCTGCGGGTGTCTTTCTGGGGAGCCCTGGCGACTGCTTCCGGGCCCTGGGGAGATGCCGGCTCTGGGTGGGAGCACACAGGGTCCCGGGAGCACCTGTGGGTCCAGGAGGTGAGGAGGCGCTCAGCGCGGGGCAGGCGTGTGGCCGGGCCGGGAGCCGCAGGGAGCCGCAGGGCCAAGGCCGGGCGACTTGAAGCACAGAATAGAGCAGCCCCGGTTCTAATCCCGAGCGCAGCACAGGTGTCCCCGCGTCCCGTGGAGACGGGAGTGGTGGACAGACAGCTGGACGGGGAAGGGACAGCTCTCCCTGCAGAGGAATCACGCCATTTCTGGGGGTGCTCTGCCCTGGGGGGGGTCCCCAGTCTCCCAGCGTGGGCTCCAGGGGGCTTCATTCCCGGGGACGGTGTGGAGGTGGAGAAAGTCACTTCCCCGGGGGACCTGGCAGCGACCTCAGAGGCGATCGATGTGGCCTGTGGCCTGCGTGCGCCCTCCAGGTGAGACGACAGCTGCGCTCCCCTCCCCCGTCGTCCCCAGCGCCAGTGTGACCCTCAGGAGCACAGAGGGTGCCAGTGGGGGGACATTCGCACACGACACAGGTGGCTGTCACTAGGGCCGAGCGGCTGGAGGAGAGCACTGTCCCTCAGTTCTGCATCTGCAGCGGCTCTGAGGAACCAGGCTGACTTCACAGCGCATCTCGTGGCAGGAACACCCACCTGCACCTCCAGGCGCGGCTCCTCGGCGCTCTGGACTCAGGGAGGAGGCGTATGAGGAGGAGAACCAGGCACAGAGCATCTCAGGCTGTGGCCGCCCCCTCTGAGGGGCAGCCGCCGGGAAACTGAGGCCGGGAGCTAGTTCCCTGAGCCGACACCGGTGCCGCTGGGGAAACATCCGGGATCGCGGGCGTGGAGCGGCCGGGGGGCCTGTGGCGTCCGGTTTTCTCCCAGGAAGGCGGCCCAGCGCGGGCGGCCCCTGCCCGGGTCCGGGGGTCGGAGACCCAGGGAGGCGGCCACCGGCCGCTGTGCCCGGGCCCTGAGGACACAGGCCCCGCCGGGCGGGTGGAGCCACTGCTGCGCAGCACACGGCTCCGCTCGCAGCCACGCGGGGAGTTGATGGGTCTCAGGGAATTTATTTTGCCAATTTTAGAGCCGCCATAAAGAAGAAATACGGGAGGGTTTATGAGGTGCGCTGTATATCTCTAATACGCGTGTTTTCTCTCGAAATGCTCAGAATATCAATTACATTTATGGCTTTACGTGGACACGCGCCAGCCCCATGGCTGGCAAAGCAAGTTTCAGCAGAAAATAAACAACAGTGGGCGCAGGTCCCGGCCGAGGGGGCGCCGAGGCCTGACCGGCTCCAGGGCCTGGCGACTTCAGACCAACCAGCGGTTCACCTGGGACTTCACCTGTGGGTGCGCCGTGCAACTGTGCGTGTGCGTGTGCGTGTGCGTGTGCGTGGGAGCCCCGCCCCACCTATGTTTGTGCAGAGGATGGTCCTGGGCCGGAGATGGGGTGGGAGGGGCCTGGAATGTGCAGAAACTCCCGGCCCCACCCCCAGCCGGAGCCTGGCCAAGGGGCTCCCCAGTCTCCAGTCCGGCCTCCACCCCAGCCCCAGCCCTCATGGACCCCCTGCTTCCTCCCATCCAGCCTGGGCGGGTCTCCCCAGCGGGGCCTGAGTGGGAAGGACCTTGGTGGCGGGTAGCCTAGCCCGGGGGGTGGGGTGGGTGGGAGTCAGGGGTCCAGGCTGAGAGCAGCAGCCCAGGGTGCTTTCAGGGAACGGGGTGGGGAGCAGCACAGGCTGGGCCAGCCCTGCCCCCTTCAGCCAGGGAACAGGGGTCCTGGGATGGCTGAGCGCTGTGAGTGGGGCTCTGGGCCACATTCACCCCACAGTGGGGAGCAGCAGCCCCTGGGAGTAGCAACACCCCAGAGCGGAGACACCCCAGGAACAGCGACGCCTAGAGCAGTGGCCTCTCTGGTCTGCGCCTCTCAGATGCGCTGAGAGTCTGCAGACTCCTACCGGGCACCTGTGCTCACCCCCACACACATGCACAGTCCCCTCACAGAAGGCACACACGCACATGCGTGCACAGGCTCTCACAGAAGGCACATATGCACACACGTGCACAGGCTCTCACAGAAGGCACATATGCACACACGTGCATAGGCTCTCACAGAAGGCACACACGCACACACGCGCACAGGCCCCTCACAGAAAGGCACACACGCACATGTGTGCACAGGCTCTCACAGAAGGCACACACGCACACAGGTGCACAGGCCCCTCACAGAAGGCACACCTGCACATGCGTGCACAGGCCTCTCACAGAAGGCACACACGCACATGCGTGCACAGGCTCTCACAGAAGGCACACATGCACACACGTGCACAGGCCCCTCACAGAAGGCACACACGCACACGCGTGCACAGGCTCTCACAGAAGGCACACACGCACATGCGTGCACAGGCTCTCACAGAAGGCACACATGCACACACGTGCACAGGCCCCTCACAGAAGGCACACACGCACATGCGTGCACAGGCTCTCACAGAAGGCACACACGCACACGCGTGCACAGGCCCCTCACAGAAGGCACACACGCACATGCGTGCACAGGCTCTCACAGAAGGCACACATGCACACGCGTGCACAGGCCCCTCACAGAAGGCACACACGCACATGCGTGCACAGGCTCTCACAGAAGGCACACATGCACACACGTGCACAGGCCCCTCACAGAAGGCACACACGCACATGCGTGCACAGGCTCTCACAGAAGGCACACATGCACACACGTGCACAGGCCCCTCACAGAAGGCACACACGCACACGCGTGCACAGGCTCTCACAGAAGGCACACACGCACACGCGTGCACAGGCCCCTCACAGAAGGCACACACGCACATGCGTGCACAGGCTCTCACAGAAGGCACACATGCACACACGTGCACAGGCCCCTCACAGAAGGCACACACGCACACATGTGCACAGGCTCTCACAGAAGGCACACACGCACGCACGTGCACAGGCTCTCACAGAAGGCATACACACGTGCACAGGCCCCTCACAGAAGGCACACATGCACACGCGTGCACACTGGCCCTGGGCTCTCTGTCCTTGTGCCCAACGTCTCCTAGGAACAGGCTGTCTCCGACCCTGAGCCCTGCCCACCCCGGAAGGGGAGCCCCGCACACCCTGGCCGGCCCCTCCCGGGGAGAGCGGTGGCTCTCGGGGTGACCAGCACGGGGCGCCTCTCGGCTCTGCGGACAGTTATTTACGGCCGACGAGTGCGCTTGTGTAAAACCGGCGGCAGAATTCACCGTCTCCGCCACTTACTTGGCCATTACCGGCCGCCGCCAAAGGGCCCAAGAGTCGTAACTGGCGCTGAGTTATGAGCCTCGGAACGCGGACACGAGAGGAAATTAAACCCTCTCCCCGCGGTGATTTACGGGCTTGGCCGACGCGCTCCCCACGTGGATGATGGTGGCCGGGCGTGTGGTGTCTTCCTGCCCGGGACCCAGCCTCAGCCCTGGGACTCCCCGCTCTCTCCTCTCTCCTCCCCCCTCTCCTTTGCCCCCTCCCCCGTCCCTGCAGGGTCAGCCCCCTCCCCCCAGCCGGTGGCGGGACCTGCTCAGGACCCACTCGGGCCACCTCCCTCCTCCCTGTGACTTTGGGCACGCCCCCCCCTCAGATAACCCCTCTGTGACAAGGGGAATAGGCAGATGGGATTGGGTGAGTGAGGGCCTACCCCCCACAGTACCCTTCCCCCCAGCCCCAGCAGGGCTGCCCGGTGACCCCCGTACTCGGGACACCCCACTGCAGGCACCCCCTCGGCAACTGGGGTGGGGCCGGCCCCAGTGCCCGGCCAGAGGTCAGGCCCGTCCTGCCCTTTGTAGAGGACCCTTTTGTCCCGCTGTCCCCCGCCCTGTCCCAGGCAGTGTCACCAGCCTCTGTGCCCTGCAGAGCCCGCTGGCTGGGGGGCCCAGGGGCTGACTGACACCCCCTGAGAGGAAGAGGGGGGCTGGGCGGGGCTCACCCTGGGGTCCCTGGTGCCACCCCAGGGCAGATGGGGCCTGTTGTCACCGAGGAAGGGCGGGTGGGGTGGGTCACAGCCCCGGGGGGGGGGGGAGGTGTCCCTGGGCCCCCGCTCCCTCCATGGGGGTGGACATCAGAGCCCCCTCCGCAGTGGCCCCCCCAGAGTCCAGACCCCCCCAGAGTTCAGACCCCCCATGCTCATTGCTGCTCCCCTGGGCCCCATGGCTTGAGCTGAACCCCCAACAGAAAAGAGGAACAGGGTGCCCAGAAGCGAGGGCCTGGCCAGGAAACGGGGGCCCGGCCTGCGGGTCTCCCCATGAGGCCTTCGCTGCGGACGGGAGGCAGTTTGGGCTCTGCCTCTGAGGGTCCACCCGGGGGGGCAGGCGGGACAGAGGGTCCCGGGAGGACCCGGAGGAGGGGCGCCCGCCCAGACTCCAGCTTTAAATGGGGAGACACGAGCCCGTGAGGATGGTCTCCGTGGCGGGACCTCGGGGCAGTGATGCTGGGAATGGGGTGCAAGGGGTGCCCACCCTGTGTCCGCACAGGGGGTGCCGTGTCCCGGGGCTGCCAGGGGGCCCCTCAGAAGATGCCAGCTGTGCTGCCTCGAGCAGAGCCCAGGCTGACCCTCCGGGAGAGGTGCCGGATGTTGGGGCAGAGGGGGTGCCCCTCCAGAGCGGGGGGGAGGCACACGGAAGGCAGAGCACCCCGTCCCACCATCCCTGCCTCCAGCCCACTGGCCGGCCTCCGCCCTGCCTGCCGTCCCCGCTGCACAGACCGCCTGGGGCACATGTGGCTCCAGGCCCGAGACCCGGCCTCGAAGGTCCCTGCCCGTCGGCTCCCGCTGAGGCGGTGCCGGCCCCCGGGGTCCCCGCTCAGCTGCTATCTCAACCTCACCCTCGCTTCCTCCGGGCGTAATTGAAAAATCAATGTGTGGCAGAACCTCTGCGCGAACCACAAATACAATCATTTCCCATCACGTGAGGAACGAGCCGGCATCCCACAGCTGCTCCCCCAGACCGGGCCGGCCACGCAGACCACGCGCAGGGGCTGCCCCGCCCGGCTCTCGCCGCGTCCTCTCTCCCGTGACTTCGCCCGACGGTGCCGCGTCAGCCCCATAAATAACGGAGCTTATAAATAACGGAGCTTAACGAGCGAGAAGTTCATCCGTCGAGGGCGGCCACCCGCCTCGCGCACCTGCCCTCACCTGCTCTGCGCGGAGTTACCGCCGTTATCCACTCGGCCTCGCGCTCCTGGGCCGCGGACCGGCCCCGGCCATCACGGTCATTGGCTTTTATGGGTTCGCCAATCTCGCCCGAGGGACCGATGGGACACGCAAAGCGAGGCCGCCAGGCCTGCTGAGTGAGGGCAGGAGGAGCTGGGAAGCCAGCCCCGGCGTGGATGCTGCCCGCTCTGCCTGCCCCCCTCCCGGCACAGTCAAGCCGGAGGCTCAGCCCCCCACCCCACTGGGCCTGCCCCCCTGCACCCCTCCCTGGCCTGTGGGACTGCTCCCACGATGCAGCCGCCTCCCTCTGTGAGGCCGGGACACCCCCCTGCCGCTGCCTTCTCTCCTCCGTCCCCTGTGAGGCCCCGGGGCTAAGCCGTGACCACGGCTGGCCCAGCCCCGGCACTTGACCCCAAAGCTGGCCCCCGCCCCACAGGACAGTGTTGGGGTGCAGAAAGCCAGGCACCCCGAGTCCCAGCCAGGCTCAGCCTCTCCTCCTGAGTGACAGGGCCCCCGAGACAGAGGGAGGAGGCAGCACTTCAGAGCCGAGGGCTCCCCAATGCCTTCCTCCACGCTGGGCCCCTTGTCTGCCCCCAGGGCAGCTCCCCTGGGCCAGGGTCAGGGACACCCCAAGACCTGCTGTCACTGCTCATAACCCCAGATGTCACACTTTCAGGGGTGGGCCACCTTCCCAGAGACCCGTCCCTGTGTCCTGTCCACAAGGGCGGGCATCGAGGGACAAGGGCAACATCCCAGTGAACAGAGGTGTCACTGCCCCTCCCCCTCGAGCGGACCGGCTGGCCCTCTGCTCCCCCAGCCCCAGCAGCACCACCTGCCCCCGACCTAGGTCTATGGCAGCCCCCCGAGTGGGACCCTTGGCACCACGGAGGCTTGGCATCGCCCCCGCCTACTTAGGGCCAGCACACCTCTGCCCTGTCCCCACTGAGGGTCCCCCAGGGCCTGGGGAGCCCCCGGCATCTGCCAACGTCCCTCTCAGGTGGCCCACAGATAGGACAAAGCAAGGAGAGGCCACCGGGCTGCTGAGTGGAGGACACCCCGTCCACTGCATGAGCCTCCTTCTGTTTGAGGGCGTCCGGGGTGCGTCTGCACTGACCATGACACATGGCTACTGCAGCTGCGGGCTGGGCTCTGTGGTTTACTTCTCTAATAGCTTTATTGAAGAGCTAGAGGCCTGGTGCACGGGTTCGTGCACATTGAAAGGAAATTAATTAGGAGAAATATTTTAATATCGCTATTCGCCCTTTCTCTATAATAGAAGTGTCGACCCAATTCACGATAGACAATGACAGATCGAAATACACGTGTGCGATTGGCGCCAGTGAGAGCTTCATATGTATTGTTCATGTGCGAGTCAACTTAGCCTTTTATCCTAACTAATAATAGACAAACATGGTAATTGACCATACCTTCGCTACGCCGCCCATTGGCTAATCTGCACGATATGCAAATTAACCCAACCAAGATGGCGGCCGGCAGCCACGCAGCTGAAGCGAGCAGGAGGCTTGCCTGCCGCAGCCCAGCTCTGAGCTCCGAAAGCAACAAAGTTTCAATTATAGAAGCTAAATAAACCCCAGATACCTGCTTTCAGCTGGCCACGGCCTCAGAGCTGGAGCGAGCAGGATGGCAACAAAGTTTCAATTATAGAAGCTAAATAAATCCCAAAATAAAAAAAGAAAAGAAAAAAAGGAGAGGCTGGGAGCTTCAGTCGCCGGCCAGCCTGAAAACGGCCCTCAGCCCCTCACCCAGACTGGCCAGGCACCCCAGTGGGGAGCCCCCCACCCTAAAGGGGGTGTGGCCAGCCTGAAAACAGCCAACAGCCCCTCATCCAGGCTGGCCAGGCACCCCAGTGGGACCCCCACCCTGATCCGGGACACCCTTCAGGGCAAACCAGCCGGCCCCCACCCGTGCACCAGGCCTCTATCCTATATAATAAAAGGGTAATATGCAAACTGACACTAACAGCAGAAAGACTGGGAATGACTGGTCACTATGACACACACTGACCACGAGGGGGCAGACGCTTAATGCAGGAGCTGCCCTCTGGTGGTCAGTGCACTCCCACATGGGGGAGCTCTGCTCAGCCACAAGCCAGGCTGATGGCTGCCAGTACAGCGGTGGTGGTGGGAGCCTGTCCTGCCTCCTCAGCAGCACTAAGGATGTCCGACTGCAGCTTAGGTCTGCTCCCCACTGGCAAGTGGACATCCCCCGAGGGCTGCCGGGCTGCCAGAGGGATGTCTGATTGCCATCTTAGGCCCAATCCCCCGCGGAGCAGGCCTAAGCCAGCAGGTGGTCCATCCCCCGAGGGGTCCCAGACTGCGAGAGGGCACAGGCCAGGCTGAGGGACCCCCCCCACCCCAACTGCACAAATTTTTGTGCACCGGGCCTCTAGTATATATATATAATAAACTTGCTTAATTAGACCTGCTTTCTGATTTAGCTAAACTTTTTCCAGCCCAGTGAAGCACCCCAACTTCTCCTTCAGGTAATTGTCAGCAACACAGCAGTAAATATCAACAGGAAGCAGATTATTATTGTAGATCCTGCAGAGAGAACAAAGGGTAAAATATTTAACTACAGCAGTGTCTGACTATATTCTGCGCAGTGAGAAAACCTAAAGTCATGTTCAAGGCCCACCATTTCTTCTTTTCAGTCAGCTCAAGTTTCTAAGCTTTCTAAATCTCCGTTTTCCGGCTAATGAAAAGAAAATAGGATTCCACTGAGTCTCCAATCTATCTATTCCAGGACTTCTGTGAGGATCAAATGAGATGAGGCAGGGAAAACACTTCACAGACATTTGGTTAAAGTGTACAATGCTTGCACCTGGCTATGAAGTAAGTCGTGTTCCTGGGCTGAAGAAACTCCAAGGAGGCTAGTCGCTAGGGAGAGGAAGCCGGGCGTTGCTATGTGACATCATTACCCGGCACCCACAGCCACCCGTTTCCAGGCTGGGCTGGGCTGTGGGCCGCATTTTGCGCCATGGGGCCTCAGCAGCGTCGGCTGCGATTTGGTGGCTGTCGCTCCAGGGTGGTGATGGGGCCTGTGTCCCACTTGGGGGAAGCTGAGTGTTGGTTTGTCACAGCCAGGTCAGTGGTGCCGGCCAGTGAACGTCATGGCAGCTCCTGTGTTGAGCGTCTGCCCTCTGGTGGTCAGTGCATGTCATAGCGACCAGTTGGATGGTGGGAGGGACACTTAGCATATTAGCCTTTTATATAGATAGACTAGAGGCCCAGTGCGTGAAATTGTGCGGCCCCACCCACCAGCGTGCGCCCTGCCCACTCGCCTGCCGCCCGCCTTGACACCCTAACCTCTCCACCCAGAGCTCGAGCATGCTTGGCCCCGCCCCTGACCCCTCTGGCCTTCCCTGGCTGCTTCAAGCCCCGCCCTCAGTCCCGCAAGTCACCTCAGGCTGGTCCCGCCTCCTCCAGGCGCCTCCCCACTTGGACCCGTCTCCCGAGCAATGCGCTGAGGAGAGCGGGGAAGCCTCGTGCCTGCTGCAGAGTTTCGAGGGTGCTTCCTGGCAGCAGGCGCTGGGCTCCTTCCCCTGGCAGGTGGGAGGCAGGCGCTCTGAGTGCGAGCGGTGGGTGGCGAAGGACTGGTGAGGGGGCTCTACGGGTTCTCACCCCCACCCTCCCCGCCACAGGATGGCCCCACCTCCTCCGGGTGCCTCCCTGCTTCCGCCCGGTCTCTGGAGCAGCATGGCGGCTCCGCCCCTCCGTGCACTCAGCCTCCTGCTGAACGGTCGGTACAGCATGAGGGTGTCACGGCCATTAGCATATTAGCTCCTTATATGGGATAGCCGGCATGGAAAAAGCTGTACATATTTAAAGTGCACAGTTTACTGGGGTTTTAAATGTTTCTGTTGATTTTTTTAGAGAGAGAGGAAGGGAGATGGAGAGAGATAGACACATCAATGATGAGAGCAAATCATGGATCGGCTGCCTCCTGCACGCCCCACACTGGGGATGGAGCTCACAACCTGGGCCTGTGCCCGGTCCAGGAATCGAACCCTGACCTCCTGGTTCATGGGTCCATGCTCAACCCCTGAGCCACACTAGTGAGCAGTTTGCTGGGCTTTTAGCACCCCCAGGTCCAGGGAGGATGATGAATGTGTCACCCACCTGCCACCACCCACCTGCTGCCAGCCGGGCGGCCCAATGGAGCTGCTCTCCTCGGTGGCGGGCAATGAGCCCAGAGGCGGGTCCCACGCCGCCCGCCATCATCTCACTCCCCGAGGCGAAGCCGGTGGCCGGACAAAGGGCTGGATAAAGGCTGCCTGCCAATTGCGGGCAGATTGAGGCGGCCCGCTGTGGGCTGGGGGCTGCGGCTGCGGTAATTGGGCTCCACTCGGAGGTGTCTGTGGGGGCGGGCACTGACGGAGGAGAGACACAGCTAAGACCGAAAACGGGGGGCCGGGGGGGGAGGGGAGAGCTGTGCTGGGGAGCGGCTGGAAGGCCTGCTAACAAAGGGCCAGGAGAGGGCCAGGCGCACGCGTCCCCGTAGAAAGTCCCCGTGAGCAGTGACTGGTCCACTTCACTTCTAACCCTTAAGTCATCGCGGCGTTTCATTCCTTCCACAAACTCAGGTCGCGGTTCAGTCCGCCTGGCACTTGGCCGAGCTGAGGGCAGTGTGGTTCACTCACCGCATCTCTTCGGTGTCCCTCCCCAATGGCGAGGTTGGGGTGGGCAGTGAGCCTGCAGGTGGCACCCCTCCTCTTGGGGGGCTGGGAGGCAGGTCAGGACAGCCCCCACCCCACTTCGTGCAGCTGCAAGGGCCCAGCTGCGAGGGACTGAGGGGGCCCACGTCCCCGTGGCGGGCTCGGTGCCCAGCTGGGGGTGTCCCTGGCTCTGGCTGGGCCATCGTGGGCACAATTCCACTCTGACTGCCAGTGTCCTGGGGCAGGGGGTGGGGGGCAGCGATCCCCCCTCCCAGGCTGCGGCGCTGGTATGAGAAGGAAGGCGAGGCCCCGGCAGCTGGGGGCACGGCCAGCGGAGGGTCAGGACGGGCCGAGGTCACGGCAGACGAGTAAGAGCAGGGAGCCCCCTAGGCCCGCTTTCTGAACAAGAGACTTAAAATGCGTCTCTGGCCCGGCCAGCCCGGCTCAGTGGGTGAGCGTTGACCTGTGGACCAGGAAGTTCAATTCCGGGTCAGGGCACAGGCCCGGGCTGCAGGCTCGATCCCCCGTGTGGGGCGCGCAGGAGGCAGCCGATCCATGATTCTCTCTCCTCGTGGATGTTTCTCTCTCCCTCCCTCTCCCTTCCTCTCTGAAATCAGTAAAACATTAAAAGTGGGGAACTGTGTCTCTGGGAAGTCGCCTGGATGGTTTGCTCCCCGACAGGACTCCCTGGGCCCAGAGGCAGAGGTGGGGGTGCAGGGGACCCTCTGGGGACGCCGCAGGGCCAGGCCCGGCCCCACAGACACCCCCCTCCGTCTACAGGAGGAATGTCCAGCCTCCCAGCCCTCATGGGCGGCCTGTGTCCCCCAGGCCCTTTTGGGGAAGCCCTGGCCCCAGCACCCAGAGTGGCCGCTGGGAAGAAGGTCTTTAAAGGGTTAATTGAGCGAAAACAGGGTCCTTAGGTGGGTCCTAAGAAGACCGATTGGGGAACCTCTAAGAAGAGGAGGTGGGACACAGGCATGCAGGGGGCGGCCATGTGAGGAACCGGGGAAGGGGGCTGTCCACATGCCCAGGAGAGAGGCCTCGGGGAGCCCGCCTGGGCCGCTAGCTCTGGGCCCCACACCTGCTCGGGACTCCGGCCCCAGGCCGGGAGAGGAGCTTGTCCAGCCGCCCGCCCCCCCCCCCACCTCCCCGCCGTGGCGGTTGGTCCCAGAGGCCCTCGGACCCTGGCACACCAGCCTCTGTCCCCAACCCCCTGATCCCCGTGCGCTAGATGGGCTCCCGGAGGCCCTGCCACCGCCTGACCCCAAGGGGCTCAGGGCCCCAGGTGCAGACCCCACCCAGGGAGGGAACAAGGGAGGGCTGGCCTGCCCCCCACTCCAGCCTGGGGGCCACAGGAGACCACCTTCCATCACTCTGTCCCCCACACACCAGCCAGGCTCTGCCCTCCAGGGACCCCCCTCTGCCTTGGCACTGGGAGCCCCAGCCCCCCTCCACTCAGTACTGGGAGCCCCAGCCCCCCTCCACTCAGCACTGGGAGCCCTGGCCCCTCCACTCAGCACTGGGAGCCCCATCCCCCCTCCACTCAGCACTGGGAGCCCTGGCACCTCCACTCAGCACTGGGAGCCCCAGCCCCCCTCCACTCAGCACTGGGAGCCCTGGCCCCTCCACTCAGCACTGGGAGCCCCAGCCCCCCTCCACTCAGCACTGGGAGCCCCAGCCCCCCTCCACTCAGCACTGGGAGCCCCAGACCCCCTGCACTCAGCCCCGGGAGCCCCAGCCGCTCCACTCGGCACTGGGAGCCCTGGCCCCCTCCGCAGGCTGCGCCGCCCCAGCCCCCCTGCCCTCCCCTGGGGCTGAGCTGTGTCTGCACCGAGCAGGTTTGATGACATCCAAATTGCCACGCAGCAGGGTCCCCTAGTGCAGACCCGAGAAAGGAGCCAGCTATCGATTTTCCCGTCCAGCCTGTCACCCGCCCTCAGCCTCGCCCAGGCTCTTAAGGCCCAGCTCCCAGGAAAGAACAAGTTACATGCAAATCAGGCCGCGGAGACAAAGTCTCCCTTCAAGCCCTTGTCAGGCCGGAGGGCTGTGCTGCAGCCTGAGGGTCCTGGTGCTGAGCTGGGAGCCCCGAACCGGGAACCGGGCCCTCCAGGTCCCAGGGCTCAGCCTGCAGCCCCCACCCCTGCCCTGCACCCCCACCCCCTGCCCTGCAGCCCCCACCCCTGCCCTGCACCCCCACCCCTACCCTGCATCCCCACCCCCTGCCCTGCACCCCCACCCCCTGCTCCCCCACCAGGCCAAGAGGCCCTTGGGGAGGAAGGAGTAGGCTGCCCATGATAAACTGCCCGTCCCGCAGCCCCCGATTCACCTCAGCCAACCCAGGGCCCCTGTCCCCTCTCACCCAGCACCCCGGACGCCCCCCCCCCCCCCCGGGGCGG
>JAWPEG010064502.1:1112596-1138145 GCA_035771395.1 Myotis vivesi | reverse complement strand
TGATGGTGGTGATGGTGGTGATGTTAGTGGTGGTGATGATGGTGATAGTGGTGATGGTGATGGTGATGGTGATGGTGGTGATGTTAGTGGTGGTGATGATGGTGATAGTGATGTTGGTGATGTTGGTGGTGATGGTGGTGATGTTGGTGGTGATGGTGGTGGTGATGGTGATGGTGGTGATGGTGGTGATGGTGGTGATGGTGATGTTGGTGGTGATGTTGATGGTGGTGGTGGTGGTGATGGTGGTGATGTTGGTGGTGATGTTGGTGGTGATGGTGATGGTGGTGATGGTGGTGATGATGGTGGTGATGGTGGTGATGATGGTGATGATGGTGATGGTAGTGATGATGTTGATGGTGATGTTGATGGTGGTGGTGGTGGTGATGGTGGTGATGGTGGTGATGATGATGGTGGTGATGGTGGTGATAAAGGTGGTGATGGTGATGGTGGTGATGATGATGGTGGTGGTGATGACCATTCTAATGATGAGAATGATGACAGTCATCCTTTATTAGGCACCAGCTGCACACTGGTACTGCCATGCCTTTCCCATTTGATTCTCACAACCATTCAGAAAGGTGAATGGCACCTCCTTCCCCCAGAGGCACAGACTCCGTAGCATGACACATCCGCCAGCGTGGACAGACCCAGGGCTGGACCCGAGCTGGGGCTCAGGCTGGGCCTGCGGTGAGCACGGCGTGGACCTGGGGTCTGTCCCCTCCTCGTTGTGAAAATTCTTCCAGCCAACCTGTCAAGGGCCTCACTTTCTGGATGAGGACAGCGGGTCCAGGGTCAGCGTCTGTCCGTGACCGGCAGGTGTGAGCAGCAGCACCCGGTTGGGGAAGAGGCAGGAGGAGGCCAACCACTCGCAGCCGGCAGCTTCAGAATAACAGCCACCGTCATCCTCACCGGCCTTGCAGGCAGCCTGAGGCCTAAGGCAGCCCCATGGCTCCCAGCCCAGGGCCCTGCCCTTTCTGCCAGACTCTAGGCCCATCAATGGGCTCAGGCCACACCCAGCCCAGGCCAGGGCATTAGCAGGGTGATGAATACCTGAGGCCGGGCTGCCCCTAGCACCTCCTGGGACAGCCCAGCACCCAACTGGGACACCTAGCACCCACCTGAGACAGCCCAGCACCCACCTGGGATACCTAGCACCATCTGACAGCCCAGCACCCACCTGGACCGACCTGGACAGCCCAGCACCCACCTGGGATAGTCCAGCACCCACCTGACAGCCCAGCACCCACCTGACAGCCCAGCACCCAACTGGGACAGCCCAGCACCCACCTGGGACAGCCCAGCACCCACCTGGGACAGCCCAGCACCCACCTAGACAGCCCAGCAAGCAGTGAAATGGTTAAGGTCTTCTGCCCAACCCCCCAATGGGCTCATTATCATTTCTAATACCAATCGATACCCACCAGGCACCTGACAGCATCTAGCACATGCCCTCCACCCCCGCCTCCCAACATGAAAGGCCCCCTAAGCCCCTGCTCCTGCCCCCCCCATCTCCACCTTGCTCGGGACCAAATCGATGGACCCCATTGATCACCCCCCCTCCCTCCCACTGACATTCCGCCCCTCCCCCAGGCAGCAGGCTCATGGGCCCCGCCTTCCGCGTAGGTGGGGGCCTCATCAAAGCCCCTGATTGCTCTGGGCCAGGCAGCTCACAGCGAGGGGCCGCCGGCGACATATGCTGCCACCCGCCGCCACCGGCTTTGTCTGCGGCATTAGCAACAGCGTCTCTTCCTCTCCAGCCCCCGTCCATGTATCAAGCCTGGCGCTGACCAGCCGCCTCTCCCATTGGCGGCCGGGCGTGGGGGCTCAATAGGGACGCGCACGTGGAATTGCGTGATCAGGCCGCTCTGGGCCGGAACAAAGGACACATTAGGCTCCGGGAGGCGGCTCCCTCATCAGACACACAAAGGGGCAGAAAGGAGGGGCAACCGATGCAATGCCACCTCCTTTCACCATCAGAGACAGGGGAGGGGCGCGGGGTCCCAGGCGGGTTCCCCGGGGCGGGGCGCCTGCCACCCTGCACCTCGGCTTCCCCTCGGCACCTGCCTCACGGTGCTGGGCGCCCGAGGGGAGGCGAAGGTGAAGGCTCTTAACTGACCTGCTCACTGGACAGCAGCTCGGGGGGCCGCCTCCCCCAGGTCCACGGGAGACACTGCCGTTGACACGTGTCCTGTTGTGAATGTCACACTGACTCAAGCCCCTGGGACCCCGGCTGGCCGGCCTCCCTCCGTGCACAGCCACCCCCCTGCACAGAGGTGCTCCCACAAGCCAGGGGCCAGGGCCTGCGCCAGCAGCCGTGGGACTCCGGGCAGGGCGGTGCCCAGCCGTGTTGGAGGCCCTGGGGCTCCACGGAACCTCTCAGCAAACGTCCCGGCCACGCGGCAAGCTGGAAGTCGGGCAGAGGCCATACACCGCGCAGCCGAAACCGCGACCGTGTCACTGCCTGTAAGCAAATGACCCCGAGGAGCTCAGCCAGGGACTCACACCGCCCGCCCCCTGGAACTCGGTGCGATCCATTGAGGGAGGCCACAGAACAGCCGGTGAACGGGAGAGGACACGGCTGGGACACGACGGCAGCCACGGTCGGCTTCACACGGACGTGGCCCCCCCTGAGGGACGCGAGGAGGCCCCTCCAGGCTGCTCCCCGGAGGATGCCCTCCTGTGTCCCACTGCTCTCCTCGGGGACAGGAGGGCGGCCTCCCTGCCCATTTCAATCTCAATGGAGACACAGGCCCTGGCCGGTTAGCTCAGTGGATAGAGCGTCGGTCAGGTTCGATTCCGGTCAAGGGCACCTGCCTCCATTGCAGGCTCCTCCCCGGCCTGGGCCCTGGCTGGGGTGCGTGCAGGAGGCAGCCCATCGATGTGTCTCTCTCACATTCATCGATGTTTCTCTCTGTCTGTCCCTCTCTCTTCCACTCTCTCTAAAAATCCATGGGAAAATATCCCTGGGTGAGGATTAACCAAAATAAATAAAACATGAGTTAATGTCGGCACGACTGGGCCAGAGCCCTAAGCACCGCGCCAGCCCCCAGTGGGCTCACAGGTCCGCTCTGGCTGGGCGACAGGAGCGGAGAGCAGGAGGCCCGAGGGGGAAGGGGAGGCAGGTCCTACCCAGCTTTAGGGGCAGGTCCCTCCCTAGCCCAGGCCTCATGTGCCCCCAGGAGCCCCGCCCCAGGAGGGGAACCTCAGCCTGAGTCTGGCAGCACCACCTGGCGCGGGGGCCTGACCACTGTCCCTCCCAACCCTGCTGACCCCAGGCCCTGCCCTGGAGGCTGCCTGGCCAGGGACCTGTGGGCTCGGGGAAGAGGCCGCAGCTGCCCTCTGGCCCGAGGTCTGCACGCAACACTGGCCCCAGCTGCCCTGTCCCCGCTGGGCATGGGGCTGAGGCCACGGACAAGCCCCTCCGAGGCCGCGGCCTGAGCCGATTAGCTGGAAACAGGCTTCGTGTCTTCTGCCCCAGGCACTTCCTCCCGGTCCCCAGGCCCTGGAAGGTGACAGCTGCCCGTCTGCCAGGGAACGCACCCACTGGGCTCCCCGAGCCACACCCCCAGGGGCAGCCCAGGCCACTTCTGTCCGCCTCGCCCGAACCAGCACCAAGTGGGGCCACATCCACGGACCACCCACCTTCCAGGAGGCCGTCAGCCCCGCGAGATGATCCGAGGCCTCGACACCAGGGGCAGCTGTCACCCCGCCCTGACCCCTGACCCCGACACAGCGAGAAGGGCGTGTCCGTGTCACAGCCGGCGGCCAGGGGCTGAGACATTTATTTATGAGCCCAGAGCCCAGACCCAGAGACCTGGCGGCCCCACGCACCCCTCCTGACCACTGGCCACGGCTCCCTGTCACCCAGGGCCGGCAGGAGCTGGCGCCCAGTCCTGAGCTGCGCCTGGGGAGGGGGCACTGCCTCATGCACGGCCATCCTGGGTCTCCGCCAGCTCGGCTCGGGCGTGTGATGCAACCGGGAGGGGGCCATGTGCGGTGGGGGTGGTGACACCTGAAAAGGGGCCTGGCGGGGCCCTAGTGTGCGTCTCAGAGGACGGGGGCTGCCAAAGCAAAGGAAAGCTCCTTCCCGCTGGGTCCCTGCGGGAGACACAGCAGGGGGGGCCCTGGGAGGAGCCTCCCTCCAGCCCCATTGGCCCCCCAGCCCCCCAGCCCCCCAAGCCCCACATGGCCCACTAGCCCCACCAGCCCCCAGCCCTGCTCAGCCCCCCAGCGCAGCCCACCCAGACACCGCCACAGACCGCTAATTGCTGGAAGCTGGTCGAGTGCGTTAACATTCATCGCCACGCTCCCCGCTCCCTGGACTCCAGGCCGGCGCCTGCCTGGCCAATCGCTGAGGGGTGGCCTGTGAGCCGCCCTGCGGGACCTCTGTCCCTCTGTCGCTGTCATGTCAGGAGGGGCCGCAGCAGGACTTCCACCCCCAGCATCACGCTCGTCGTTAAACATCAGTGAGAGGCTCAGGGACGCGCCATGCAAACTAGGCATCGACCTCCGGGCAGGGCTGAGAGGAGGGGGCGGGGGTGCGAGGGGCCCACCCTCCGGCCTCTGCTCCTGGCCTCCCCGCCCCCAGCAGACCCCTGGGCCGACTCCGCTCGCCGCCTGCGTGTTTTTATTCTGTTCGTTAATGGGAGCGTGTGACTTCTTTTCACCTAATAGACGTGTAAATGTCTCAGACCTGCGGCCACACGCGTGTTCGCTCCTTAAAGCGCATCTTCACTGTCGCAGGCGTGACCCTTTACAGACGGCCCCTCGGAGGCTGCTCCCCCGCCTCCCCCGCCCTCCCAGGCCCGGGCCGAGCACACACGCCTGTTGGTCCCCATCGTTCCCCCCCCCCCGCCCCCGCCTCCCCTGAAGGCCCTCCGTCTGCTCGGGTCCACGTGACTGGGTCTCTTGTTCGCCCGTTTACCTTGTTCATGAGATGCCACGTGTGGGTGAGACCCTGTGGTATTTGTCTTTCTCTGAAAGTCCCTTTTGCAATATGACCTCAAAGAAGGAACAGCTCGGCTGCTGTGGAGAGCAGGAACGCCTCCGGGTCACCCAGGCCTGGACACGGCCCTGTCCCGTGGGTGGAAAGGCCCAGCGGCCTTCGAGGGGAGGCGGGAATGTAGGGGCTGCGACGGCGGCACCTGGTCGTGAGCCCCCACCCTCGCATGCACCCGCGTTCAGCCACACACCTGACCCTCCGCCTGAGGGCGCCCGGGCCACGCCCCTGGGGGAGCCCGTGGTGCGGGCGGAGCCATTGGCACATCTCCCGCAGGCCCCCTCTCGCCCCCTTTATTGGCCGTGGCCCGGGGTGGCTCTCCAATTCACCATTCCCGGGGGGCACCTGCCAAACCCTGAGAGTGTGAGTCCAGAGGGTGTGGCCCCTTCACACATGGAGAAACTGAGGCAGAGAAGCAAAATCACCCGCCCACAACCCAAAACTGGTCCTTTGCAAGAGGGGGGGCAACGCTGGGGCCGGGCTCCAGGGCCGCCTTCTGTATCCGCGCAGCCGGCACTCCCGCCCCCAAGCCTGGCATGTCCTCGCCCCCAGCCTGCACCCTCCCTGCCCGTCAGGGACCCACAAATGTTGTTCCCTCGGAAGCAGGGCGGACGTTCGGCCTCCCGGGACACAGGTGGTTCACCGCCCCACACACACCCCAGCGCCCACGCAGCGCACGCAGCCCACGCATCCACGCACCCACCGCCACCGGGGACCCCCCCCCCCCAGCTGGGCCTGGTGTGTGCGCGTGAGGAGCGCGGATGCAGGACTGAAGGCCTGTTTCTGAGTGGACGTCGGTTCTGAGCAATTTCTCCACAATGAACTCTGCCCGGCCGGTGCCTCCCGTGGCTGTGCGCTATCCTCTCCGGGGCCTCCTGCGCTCGGAGCCCGGGGCTGGGGCACCACTCGCCGCAGGGCAGGGACCCTGGGCGGGAGCGGGGCTGTGGGGTGAGTCGGCTCTCCAGGGATGCCCTGGAGCTCCAGGTAGGAAGGACCCAGCTGAGGAGGGCAGGACCCTCAGGGCTCCAGGCTGTGCCAGCTCCCAGGGCAGGGGCAGCGCCTTGCCCAGCGCCTGGCTTTGACCGGGTGGCCCAGGGACCCAGGCTCCTTCGCCCTGGCACGCCCTGGTGTGCCCCGCCCGGCCCCCTCCAAAACCCTGCTTCCAGGCATCAACTCCACTCTGCACGCCCCAGGCCCCGTCACTGCGCCTGGAGCCCCAGGGCCACTGCCCCTCTGTGGGGGGACCCTCCTTTACAAGCTTCGGGGACCTGCAGGCGCAGGCCCAGGCAGAAAACAGGCAGCGAGGGGGGCGCGCGCCCTTTCAGTTCCCGCGCAGCCTGGAGCCCTCCCTCCCTCTGACGCAGGAGGAGGCGCTGGGAGGCACTCACTCACGTCTAATTAGACCTTGTCGGGTTTCTATGGAGATCGCTTGAGCGAGCAGAGCGGGAGGACCGAGGTCCCCCCTCGCTGCCGGCTGTGGATGGCAGGGGCAGGAGGACAGGCGGGGGACAGGCTGCTCGATCCTCGGGCCAGGGGTCAGCTAGCGAACCCCTGGGCAGAGACCCCCCCTGAGCCCGGGGTCAGCTCTCCTGGGGACCCGCCTCCCTGCGCCCAGGGCCCCACCCAGCCCCCAAAGGGGCCGGCGCCCCAGAGGGGCCGTGACCTGGGCCAGCGCCCGAGGAGCTGTGGGTGGTGTGGATCCGGAGGACCCAGCTAGCTGTGCCCCTGCAGGTGCCCTGCCCAGCACCCCTCCAAGCCCCGGCTGAACCCAGGGGTGGGCAGGGCACTCAGCCTAGCGAGGGAGCCCAGAGTGGGGGACCAAGGCTCACCCCGCCTCCTCCTGCGCCTTCCCTGATCTCCTCCCTCTTTCCAGAACATTCTCTGACCCGCCCTGCCACGCACGACTCCCTCCCTCCCCCCTGCAGCAGCATCTGTGCCAAGGCCCAGGCGCCCCACCCAGGCCCAGGCCACAGGGCACGGCCCAGCCCTGTGAGGTCACCACTGCACATGCCCCTCACGTCCCAACACGCTGGGGAACGGACACAGGAGCCGCCGCCAGGACCGTGGCAACCTGTCTCCACATGGGGGGTGGGGAGCGGCCACAGGGTTTGGACAGGTTCAAGCCTCGGACTGATGAGAGGGCACAGTCCTCTCCTGGCAAAGCCACGTGCAAGTCCCAGCTGGAGGGCAGGGCCCTCCCAGCACAATTACAGCCAACAGCTGTGGTTGTGAGCTTGCGCCTGTGGTCCAAACACATGGCCCCACGTGCCTGAGTGATGTGGGCTCGATAGAGTTCAGATGCCTGTAACTGAGTGGGATCGAAACCCACGAGAACGTTGTAACCACGCCCTTACTTGGCCGCGTGGGATCTGCCATCAAATAAAGACACGGCTGGCAGCCCATGGCACTGTCTCCATCAGAGCCAGCTTCCTCCTCTCATCTGTCTTTTCTCCATCCTTCACAGCCCCCCCCACTCAGGCTCACCCTTGGCCGTGCTGGCGCGGCACAGGGCGGGGGGGGGGAGCACCAGCACCCCCAGAACAGCCGCCGGGCAGGGCCACACCGGCCTGGCCAGGTGGAAGCAAGCCGGGCCCCGATGGCTGCTAGGTGCTCACCTAGCGGCCGTGGGACTGAGCAGCCCCGCTCCCCGAGGTGCCAGCACAGCAGGGCAAGGGCGGAGCCCCTGCACCCACCGCCGGGGGGAAGCTGCCCTCCCCTTGGCCTCCGGGCACCTGCCGTGCCTCCTCCGCACTGTGGTGGCCATGCGGCTGAGCCCAGGCTCAGGCTCCAGCCAGTGGTGCGGTCGGGACCCTGGGAGGCTCTTCCCAGGCAAAGACCCAGGACCCCCCCCACTCCCCACCGCCCCTTCCCAGGGGGGCTGTCATTGGAGGCCCCGGGGACAGGCACACCTCGCTGCCAGGACACAAACCGCCCGCTAGTCCCCAGTGAAGATCAGGCCAGGCCTGGGCCCTAACCCTCACCCTCCCCGGAGGGGCCCCAGGTGCCACAGCCAGACCTGCACTGAGACTCTAATTGACACCAGGATGGCGGGTCCCCAGGGCTGCTCTCGGGCGCAGGTGGAGGGGGGTCGAGCCAGGGCTGGGGGCCCCTGTCTGGAGGGGGAGGGTCTGCGTGGGCCCAGGACCAGAGCCGCTCAGGATCGTAGGATGTGCCTGTGCGTGCGGCCCCCGCGCCTCGGCTGCTGTTCCAGAGGGGCGGGCGGCACCCGTGGGCCCACAGAAGGGGTTGGGGGTAGGGGTGGGGGAAGGCGGGGTCACGCTGAGCTGTTCTCCCGGGCAGGAGGGGCTTTCGACAGCTCTCTCTCTTTTCTTTTTCTTAAATAACTTTCTTGCTGAGTCTTACAGATGCCCCCTTTCATCCCGCATGCACCCCTCCAGCCCGCCCCGGCCACCCCAGCCCTCGCCACCTGCTGTCTGTGTCCATGGACCACACCTATGTGCACACAAGGTCCCTGGTCGATATCTCCCACCCACCCACCCTCCCCGCCTTCCCCCCAAGGCTCCGCAGCAGCTCCTTCCATGCCCTGGGCACATCCCCCACCCCCGCCCTGTCTCCCAGTCTGTGTCCTGGGCACGAGCCCCCGCCCCGTCTCTGTCTGAGGGGAGACCGGCCGCATGCCTGCCTGGTGCCCGCCAAGGGGAGCTGCCCGCAGGCAGGCGAGACTGTCCCAGACTCCACGGCTCCTGCCTCGGTTCCCCGCTCCAGGCCCCCAAGGACACCCCGCCCCTGGTGTCCCCGTCAGAACCTCAGGACGCCCCTATTCCAGCAGAGCAAGCCACCTCCCAAGGGTCTCCAACCTGCCACACTCCCCGTCCCCTGGCCCTCCTCCCGGGGCCCAGGTCCACCCGAGCCCTGTCCTCACCTTCCGCTGTCACCCACCCCTTCTCCCTGAGGGTCCGCTGCCCCCCCAGGGGAGTCGCCCGGGGACACCCGGCCACCACGGTGCCCGAGAGCACACGCTCCTCATCACAGTGACCGCACCGGGCCCAGCTGCAGATCCAGGAGGGCCCACCCACCAGGTCAACGGAGAGCAGAGCCCTTCCCGGGCACATGCATGCATGCACACGCGAGCACATGCACGCACACATGGGTACACATACGCACATGTGTGCAATTAGGCATACATATGCACACACACGTGTGCACGCTGCATTGCACTTGTGTGCCCACCGATACACCTGCACACACCTGTACACACACACACATTTGCACACACACACGGCGGACATTCCCCATCAAGCACACTGCTTGCTGGATGGATGCCCGAGGCCAGCCCCGCCCCCACCCTCTGTGTTCCCTGCACAAGCCCCCACCTGGGGGTGGGGGAGGCTGGTGACTGAACACCCCCCTCGGGGCCCACTGCCTCGCCCGGCGGTCCTGTGGCCGCATCACTGCCGCTCCCGGAAGAAGGTGCCCCTGAGGTAACGGTGACCCGGTGCAGGCGGAGGGCGGGGGCAGAGCGTGAAACATCCAACTATTAATTGTGCCCATTGCGAACCCGACAGCCCCGTGCAGCGAGACAAAGGCCCCCCGCTCGGTTCACACGCATAATTTACCCTCCATTAATGTGGACACGCTGACAAATTAGGGGCCGTGCACCGGCTCGGTCTGAGGCCCTCGGCGGGAGGGGCCCTGCCTGCTTCCAACACTTAAGCCTCCGCATAAAACCGGCCCGGAGCGCGTGCTGCGGGAGCCTCACGTTATCTTTAGGGGCGAGGCCTGCCCGTCCCACTCACTCCCCCGATGCAAATGCCCCGCCTTTATCTGCGGCTCACAGGCATGTCCAATAGGATTAGAAAACCATTTCGTGAAATGGAAACGAATAGGATTTAATGGAAAAACCAAAAGACGGTCCGAGACCCATTTTTCTTTAATGGTGTTTCTGGCCAGGAGGTCCCCCTGAATCACCTCCTGGGTTGCCCCTCCCCCAGCACACCTCCCCCAAAGCGGGACAAACGCCAGACAGAGCTGGGGGGCCCTGGAGGGGGCCCGGGGAGCAGGCCCAGGCCCGGCCACCCGTCGGCCGGAAGCCATCACGCCATCGATCTGCCGGGAAAATTCACTTAACGGCTTTGCTGGGCTCGGTGGCAGGAACGACTTAATCTCTGGCCCCGGAAGTCCCTCCTGGGTCCTCGGGGGCCGCCCTTTGCACCTCAGCCCACGAGGCCCCGGCGGGGGGGGGGGGCACACCGGAGCTGCCGGCCAGAGGTGGAGGCTGGCACGCCCACCTGCAGGCTGGCCACACACCCAGCGGGGGTCCGAGCCTCCTGTCTGCCCTCTGCCCAGCCCCCCGGTGCCCCAGGCCGATAACCGCCCTCGTCACTCCTGACTGGTGGCTGCAGTCTGGCCCCAGCACTCGCCCTGCTGCTCAGTGCAAAGGCCGTAGACAGATTCCAGGGTCTTGTGGCTTCAGGGGACCCCTCACCCTTGCTCTGCCCTCAGCCGGGCTCTCCACACCCACCCCCTGCCAGCCTCAGACCCGACTCCTAGAACCCCACCCACAAGCCCCGGCCCCCAGGCCCCCAGCCCAGCACCCCCTGGCCGAGCCCCTGTCTGACGCCCGTCTCCCCAGAACTCCATGCTGGGGAGCCCCCGCCTGCCACCCAGGCCCGCCCAGAGCCAGGAGTGTCGCCTGCTCCCTCCTCCCCACATCGCCAGGACCGGACTGGCCGGGCGAACCCCATCCCAGGAGTCAGGCAGCTTCCTACCCAGGCGGCCTTTTTACCCCGAAAATAAATCCGTCCTCACAGCATGTGTCTCCCGCAGATGCCCAGAGGAAGGCAGGGGGGCGGGGGGCGGCTGGAGCATCACCCCAACCCTGGTGGGCCAGCCTTGAGCGGCCTGAGCCTCGTTCCTGCCCCCCACCTCCCCTCCCCTCCTCGGCCCCGGCCCCACAGCGGACACAGAGCCCGGCCTGTGCTGAGCCCTTCCGCGTGGGTTGCCTCCGCCCGTGGCGTGAGGAGCTACTGAAGGAGGGAGCGCGTATCAGAGGCGCTCACGCTCCAGCCCTCCCGGCAGCATCGGCCTGAGCCTCTCCAGCGGTTGCCAGAGCTCAGCTTGGGGTGGGGGAGGGGGATCAGTGTCCTGGCGAGAAGTAAGAGCTCATGGCCCCGCCCCGTGGCTCAGTGGCTGAGCGTCAGCCTATGAACCAGGAGGTCACGGTTCGATTCCCCGTCAGGGCACCTGCCTGGGTTGCAGGCTCCATCCCCAGTGAGGGGTGTGCAGGAGGCAGTCCATCAGTGATTCTCATCATTGATGTTTCTCTCTCTCTCCCTCTCCCTTCCTCTCTGAGATCCATAAAGATATAATTTTTTAAAAAGGACTCATACGTGGACCCGCGTTCGCTTCCACAGAGCCACGGACACGCCTCTCTGCGTGGGGTCCCCGAGTCGACCTCCAGTGTTGGGGTGAGGTGCAGAGGGGCTCCCGCTGCCAAGCAGAGGTGCGGCCATCGCAGCCTCTGACAGCTGTCCCTCCGGCCGTGTCACCCCTGCCCTGCGCCCCTCCTCCGCGCGCCCGCCCGCCTGCTGCTGCGGGTCAGGAGCCGGTCTGCACCGGGCCTACGTGCCACTGGGGGCTGGCCGGCCAGGCACCCCGCCAGGGCCCTGGAGGCGTGGCAGGGTTATTGGGCTTTAGAGATGAAACCTTATTTTAAAATCAAGTATTTAGGTGCGATTCCTTACACTTAAGTTTTTTTTTTTCATGTTTCAAAACAGCTCAAGGTCCTTGAGGAGAATCCAACCGATACAGAAAAGACGGAGACTGCCCATGTCCCGGCCCCCAGTCCCCTGTGGTCCTTGTACCCCAGACCCCAGGCTGGGGGTGGGGCTCCCGTCCTGTGCCCCCCACAGTGAGGCATCAGGGCCATTGTCCTGCGCGGCCAGGCGCCGGACACAGAGGACGGGTCCTGGCTCGCCCCCATGACCCAGCGGCAGAGGCAGGGCCCCGGGAGCTGCAGTGACAGCGGGTCCATGGCCGGCCCGGAGCCGAGCCACCGAGTGGGACCTCGGTCCCAGCAGCCGGCGGACGACACAGGACAGACAGCGTGGGGCCCCTCTGTGTTCTCCCTGCACCCCCTTGGCCACCAGGCCGGGGCCGCCAGGGAGCTGAGGGGGAGGAAGGCCACACGCACCCTAGTCCCACCTGCACGTGCCTGTGGCCAGCGTGGGCCGAGGAGGGACAGAGGTCAGAAGGAAGGTCACAGAGTCCGCCTGGAGAGGCCGCTTTGCTCTGTCACTCTCCCGGGGCGGGGGGGGGGGGGGGGGGGGGGGGGGGGGGGGGGGGGGGGGGGGGGGGGGGGGGGGGGGNTCCGCCTGGAGAGGCCGCTTTGCTCTGTCACTCTCCCGCCCCCCTCCCCCCGCCCCCCTGCCCCTACCCCCCCCCCGTTCCTCTTGTCCCCCGTCCCCCCCCCCCCGCCCGTCCCCCATCTGCTGCTCGTGGGCCGTGTTTACATCATTAGCGTTTCACAAACATTCGTCAGCCAGAGCGGCTTATGGTGTGCGAGGCACCGCACACGCGTGCACACGGGCAGCCGCCAACTGCCCCCCTCGGCTGCCTGAGCCCGAGTCCCCCCCCCAGATCGAGGGCTGGGGGCTGCCCCATGCAGGCCCCCTGCAGACGGGCCCTGCCTGCCCCTCCCACCCCTGCAGGGGGCGCCCCTCCTCACCACCAGCCGCTCGCAGGTGGGAGCGTATGGATGCCCTGGGCTGCACAGCGGGTTCCGGCCTCTGGGTCCTCGGTGCCCAGGACCCTGTGGGAGCTCCCGACGGGCAGGCCCGCGTCATTCACTCGCTCACTCCGATCATTCACTCGCCCCTCGGGCAGCGCTAGGGTTCCCTGAGGACACTGCCCACTTCGGGGCTCCAGGGACAGGACTTGCCCCCCTGAGGACCTGCCCAGCCCACCCTCAGGGTCACCCTGTGCACCTGTCCTGTGGGGCCTCAGTCTGTGGGGAGACACCAGCCCCGCCGCCACCTCCACCCGACTTCCCGCCTCCAGAGCTTGAGAAAGCGCCTGCTGTCGGCGGCGGCCCATCGGGCACAGGTAGGGCAGCGAGCAAACCAGTGCCGACACCTGTCCCAGGAAGCGAGGTGCAGGACGACGCGGGGGCGGGCCCCTCTGAACTCCTCACCTGGCTGACCCGCCCCAGGCCCTGGGCCTGAGCTCCCCCCTCCCTTCCCCTCCCCCTCCCCCTGACACCCACCAGGTGCAGCCTCCCCCTCCACGCTCCTCCTCTCACGCTCGGTGTCCAGCCCCAGCCCCCGCCCCCACTGGGACCCCCTGGGGACGCGGAGGGGACACAGCCCCCTGGTTCCCCAGTCCGACTGACTGGCCCCCGGGAGCTGAGGACCAACCCCCTCCCCCGCCACCCCAATCAGCCTTTTGCCAAACACAGTCAATAAATTATTCAGTTTGCAAAATGCCATTATGTGTGAGTTTACTTAATTGAATAGAATAATTTATGGTAAAACCTGGGGAAAGGAAGATCGATGAGGCCGGGAGCGGAAGAATGATTGAGTTTCGCGGAGGCAATTTGATTTTTATCCCTCATTATAATGACATGCAGGGGGGCATCAACTCGGGTCAGAGTCAATATTTGCCGCGTGGCCGGGCCATGAATTCTCGCTGGAGGTGGCGAGGGGGCTGGGGCCGTCAGTTACGAAGGCTGCGTCCGCCCCAGACAACAGAGGCCCCCACCCCGCCCGCCGCGTTGCGGGCGACCATAAAAGGTGATTTAGGAACAAGTCTGCTCAAGACACGCGTGCGACACCAGGACATGATTCAGGACCAGTTACACGGCCGCTTCCCCGCAAATCACCGGGAGACAGACCGCGGGAGGCCCACCGCTTCCTGGGGCCGAAGGGCGTCAAGACGCCCGTGCCCGACCAGCTCAGCCTGCAGCCGGCCACGGCCATGGCCGCCTGACCCTGCACCCGACGCCAGGCCTGGCCGCCCCTCCTGCCGAGGGCACCTCAGGGGACAGGGGGGCTCAGCCACCCGCCAGCATGGGACCGGGCACGGTGCCTCCCTCTGCCCGGGAGCCTGGGCCACGCAGGAGGCGGTGGGTGTCCGCGGCTGCAGGAGGGCTGCTCCCGGCTGGCTCCCTCCTGCTGAGAGGGCTGAGCTGGCGCTTTGAGCCCCGACTCCGGCCGGCCGGGTCCACAGGCTCACGGCCCGACGCCCACGGCCACACCTGCAGAGAAAACATCTGGCATCAGACCTGTGGGTCTGGGGGCAGCAGGCGGCCCCCGGGGCCCGGGCAGCTCTCCAGCCTCAGTCCCCGAGCTCCCTGCCCCTGGACTCCGGAGCCTCCGCAGCCCTCCCAGCCCCCGCGGCCCCTCGGTGCCCCTGGCACACACAGAGTCAGCTCGGGGGCGGGGGGTGGGGGCCAGCATGTGCACACGCACGCAGGACCGCCACCCCATTGGATGGATGGGGGACGGGCTCAGGGCTTGAGGGACCCGCCCGGGGTCACACCCCCAGGTGGCAGAACCGGGTCCAGGGCTGCCCACGCTACCCCTCCCCTTCGGACGACCCAGACACTTGGAGCGCCCGGCGTCCGTGCGGAGGGAGGCAGACAGTGCCTGGGTCTGAGGGCCTGGCAGGCTGCCCAGGCACAGCCACCACTTCAGGCCTCTGTGGGGACCGGGACATCTGTTCTGAACAGAAAGTGGCCGCCAGCCATTGGCCTTGTAAGCAGAGGGTGGCACCAGGGCCCTGGCTCACAGAGTAGCCTTGGGTGTGGTCCTCCCTTCTCTGGCCTTCCTCCCAGTTTCTAAGCGCCTCTCCAAGCCCTGTGTCCCCTGGGCTGGGGGCAGGGGTGGGTGGGGGGCCAGGATCCCTCCTCTCATTCAGCCTCAACTCACAGCACAGAAAGCCCAGATGAGGCCCGCGGGAGCCATGCCCACCGCAGCGTCTCCCCTGCACTGCGGGGGCCAGAGCCCAACCTGGCTCATGACGACACAAATGGCCTGAACACTTTCCCATATTTCACAGATGCTTCTCCTGCCTACCGGTCGAGGGGTCCCCAAGGGCAGGAGCCGTGTCTACCTCATGTCTGTGCGCCTGCCCCCCCCCCCAAGCCCTGAGTCCAGCACCAAGTAGCTCTAAGTGCGATAGGATAGGATGGTGAGTGGGTAGGTGGATGGGTGGGTGGCTGGGTGAGTATTACAGATGGATAAATGGGTGGGTAGGTGGATGGGTAGATGAATGGGTGGGTGGATGGATGGATGGATGGATGAGTGGATGGGTGAAAGATGAATGGATGGGTGGGTGAGTAGATGGATGGATAAATGGATGAATGGGTAGGTGGATGGTTGGGTATTACAGATGGATGAGTGGGTGGGTAGATGGATGGGTGGGTGGATAGATGGGTGAGTGGATAAATAGACGGATGGATAAATGAGTGGATGGATGGATAGGTGGATGGTTGTGTATTACAGATGGATGAATAGGTGGGTAGATGGATGGGTGGGTGGATGGATGGATGGATGGATGAGTGGGTGGGTGAAAGATGAATGGATGGGTGGGTGAATAGATGGATAGACAAATGGGTGGATGGGTGAATGAATGGGTAGATAGATGGTTGGGTGTTACAGATGGATGAGTGGGTAGGTAGATGGATAGGTGGGTGGATGGATGGGTGAGTGGATGGATAGACGAATGGATAGATGGATGGATAAATGGATGGATGGGTGAATGGATGGGTAGGTGGATGGTTGGGTATTACAGATGGATGAATGAGTGAATGAATGAATGAGTGGATGGATGAGTGAATGCATGGATGAATAAATGAATGAGTGAAATGAATGAATGAGTGAATGGATGAATGAATAAACGAGTGAGTGAATGAATGAGTAAGTGGGTGAGGGAGTGGGTAAGTGGGTGAGGCAGTGGGGGAGGGAGGGAGGGGTCCCTGGAACAGCAAGCCCACCCTCGCACTGTATGGGCAGAACGGGAGGCTCTGACCGCTGTGTGTCCCAGCATCGCGGAGACAAAGCAGGAACAGCTCAGGGCCAGCACCGGCGAGTCACAGCGGGACAGGAGGCCCAGCAGGAGGGGCTGCCGGCCTCACAGGGGCCCTGGCTGGGCCCTGGTGGCTGCCGCCTGTCACACCAAAGGACAAGGGGTGGACAGACATGGCCTGGAGGGAAATTGGACAAAGCGAGCCACCCCCGTTCACAGGAAATGCCGGCCGCTGGACCAGAGCGCCGCTGCCGCCCAGCTCCGGGCCTGCCTCCCCCCAGCCCCAGCCCCAGCCCCAGCCACTCCTCCCCCGACATCCTGGTCCCTCTCCTCTGTCCCTCATTTACCGCCCCCCCATCTTCTTTCTTCCTCCAGCCTGTCCCACGGGCGTGCTGGTAAGTCCACACACACACACGTACACACATACACATGTACACACATACACACATACACTCATACATGCACACATATACACGCATATACACACATACACACACGTACACACACACAGTCACCATAACCCTCGCCGCGACCAAGGATGCAAACGCACAGTTTTCACCAGAACCGATCCAGACTCCCCCTGCGGTTCTGCCCAGCCCTGTCTAGGCAGGCGCCCTCGGCTCTCCCACTCGAGTCCCTGTAGCCGACGCCACGGCTGCCACTCAGGAGCCAGGACGCAGGAAGCCGCACCCCCACCTCGCAGACCCTTCCCTGGAAGCTCACTGCCCGGGGTCTGGACTCACTGCTGCGGGATCCCGCCCTCAGGCCGACAGGGTGGCCTGGCCGGCGGGGCTCAGTGCTTGGCGTCAGCCCAGGACCAAAGGTCACGGTTCAAATCCCGGCCAGGGCACAGGCCCAGGTTGCAGGCTCGATCCCCAATGTGGGGCGTGCAGGAGGCAGCCGATCCATGATTCTCTCTCATCATTGATGTCTCTCTCTCCCTCTCCCTTCCTTTCTCTGGAATTAATAAAAATATATTTTAAAAAATAATTGCGAGGGCGAGTGTATTCACTCAACAGAAACTCCTCCAGAGCCGGGCAGGCCTTCTGCCTGCTCACTGCAGCCCGAGGGGAGGGGACGGGAGGGGCCATACTCCTCAGGGTTTCAGGAAAAACACGCCACTGTGGACGAAGGGGCCACATGCTGACCTGACAGTTCAGGGGAGGCCTGCGTGGCGGTCTTGCAAACTCAGACCTAAAGTCACCACAAAGGAGGGTCTGAAATTACACTTTAACTAAAGCAGTGATGGGGGGCAGTTACGTCCTGGGCCGGTATCTTCCCTGACAAGGTCAGCCTTTACCTTAACTGGGCCTATCTGTCTTTTTGCATCTATGATAACACACCCTAGAAATGTCTGGGTACCTGGTAACTTCCTTTCTCTCCCTCCCACCCCCAGACCCTCGGGGCACCACCTACTGTGCTGGGCACCAGGACAGAGACCACAGATTCCTTCATCATCATGTTAATTGTCCCTGCACCCACCTAAGTGTGTGTCCATCATTTTACTTCTTATCCCATCCCAGGGGTTCCCCGCTTTGCTTCCTCCCGCCTCTCTAGTCTATCACCAATGGATTCCATGTCACCCACCTACGTCCCTTCCTTTGACTGCAAATGTATAAAAATAGAGGAAAGACCGCCATTCTCCGGAGCATTTATCTCAGTCCGTTGACGTTCTGCTTCCCGGCAATTGTCCACGGTTTGGCTCAAATAAACTCACAAACATTCTCTGCAGGTTTGGGTGTTTGTACGTGAACACTGCCCACTGGCTCGCACACACCTGCAGACTCAGCACTGGTCTCCCCTCCGCACCCCGGTCTCAGCCCAGAGCCCCGCCATGGTTGTCGGAGTCAGGGGACAGCTGTGCACCTCAGGCCAAGCAGGTCCCCAGCAGCTGGCAGCCCACAGCCCACTCCCGCTGGGCCGTGTCCTCGCCGGGCTGTCCACTGTGGGGGACCCACGGAGAGACCGGAGCCATGAGATTCACTCCGGACCATGCTGGTCCCTCGGGAAGCAACTCGGCAGACGGACAGCCATGACGCAAAACGCGCCAGAGAGAGGCGCCCGGACAATGTTCTTTGGAGCAAGGGGACCGCTGGCCTGGTGCCGCTGAGCCCCCTTCCCTGCTCCCTCCCCAGGACAGAGGCTGGGAGCCTGGTGTGGGGACCCAGTGTGGCTGTGGGTCTGGGGGGTGTCGGGGGGGGGGCAGCCCAGGCTCTGGGAAGGGGAGGAGATTACAGTGAGAGAAGGTTCCAGGGCACAGGGGGCTCTGGTTTCCACCTTGCAGATCTGGGGAGTCCACAGCGAGATGGGGTGCCAATGGAGTCACAGACGTGGGATCTGGGGGCCCCAGCGTCGAGGAGACGTGATGTCACTCGTGGGAGTGAGGTGGACCCGGGGAGAGCGTGCAGGGAGCAGGGCCACCCAAGGGGCAGAGCAGGGACCCCCGGGGCTGAAGACTCCCAGAGAGAGGAGGGGGGAGGGCCCCTGATTCCAGGAGGCGGCGTGTGGCCCTCACCTGCGCCCGAGGGAGCAGCCCCGCCACCTTGTGGGGAGGGGAGGCTGGGTGCCGCCCTGCCAGTGGCTGTGGGCCCTCTGCAAGGCCAGCGGCCCTCCAGCTCCGGCTTCACACCCCTCACACCAGCGCCACAGCCCTGCCTGCCGCCGCCTGGGGAGCCGCCACCTCTCCGCTCAGAGCATGGGGCCCTCCTCACCCGCCCACCGCGCAGGAGGCTGTCCCAGCCCTGGCTCTGGGGGAGACCTGGGGTTAGGCAGGAAGGGGGGGCGCAGGCCTAGGCCAGACTGGGGCCCGACATTTCCTGGAGGAGGGGGCAGGGGCAGAGCTCTCCCCTCCCACTTCCACGCTGGTCCGGAGAAGCCACAGGCCAGTTGGGGTGCCCAGGGCATCACAGATCCCAGCCCTCCGTCCCCCTGCACCTGGCCCCCAGCCCCTTCTCTCAGCTGCCCTGGCCCACCCTCCTCGACTCAAGCCCCTGGCCCAGCCCCTCCCGGACCCCAGCCCCTCCCTGACCTCAGGACCCAGGTCCTCTGGGTGGCCCAGCATCAGATGCTGAGCGGCTCTGGGGACAAAGGGCCCAGGAATCATGTGTGTGTGAGTGCATGTGAATGCCTTGTGGTACGGGCATGTGTGAATGTGTGTACATGTATGTGTGTGTATTTGTGAGTGCATGTGTGGTGCATGCATAGGGTGGCGTGAGGACACGTGTGAGTGGTGGGTGGGCAGGCGGGTGGCGTGGGGACACGTGTGAGTGGTGGGTGGGCAGGCGGGTGGCGTGGGGACACGTGTGAGAGGCGAGCAGCGGGCTGTAGATCACCCTCCTGTCCCAGGCCCTCGCCGAGGCCCGTCCTGCCTCGTAAAGATGCCAGCGCCGCCGCATGAGCGGCCACAAATCAGGGCGACTCTGGTTCAGAGCGCCCCTCAGCCAGGAGATGGGCTCCCAGACTCGGAGGCTGAAGAAATACGGCACCATCTGCGCGGCGGGGGAAGCGGGAGGATTTCCTCCAGCCCAGGGGCCGTGGTCCACGTCTGGGCAGCACAGACACCGCAGGCGCCCCCTCCACAGGAGGGAGGTCCAGGCACAGGCGGACCGTTCAGGGCCCGCAGAACAGTGGCCGGCCCACCCCACACCCCAGCCGCGTGCGGCTCAGGGCGGGGGAGGGGAGGGGGCTCCTAAGGCAGGGGAGCCCGGCTATTAGCCTGCACCCTCTTTTCCCAAGTGACTGGAAAGTGGGAGCCAGGGGGGAGGGGCAGGCGGGGGGCAGGTGGGGGGAAGGCGGGGCGGGGGGCTGGCACTGGAGGCAGCGTGATGGCAGGAGGGCGGGCGTGGTGACCTCAGCACGGAGGGAGCCGCCCTGTGCTCGGCTGTCCCTGCCCGCCCCCCCACCCCCGCCACAGCCCCGGCTGGGCCGCTCGCCAGGCACCCTGGCATCACTGTGCCCTCAGCACTAGGCCACAGCCTTGCCCACGGCCAGCGGTCAGCGGCTGCACCGGCCCTCACCTGCCACAGAGCTCTGCGACCCTGGAGGGGCCCATCAGCCTCGGGCAGCCCCGCGACCACCGGGCTTCCTGGTCTCCCGGCTGCTCATGGGCCTGGGCTGCCGCCGGCTCCAGCTCAGGGGGGCCCCGGGCCCAGGCCCCTGCTCCCACCGCTGCACTGAGACCGGCTCCCGGGCGCTCAGGTGCCAGTGGGGGCGGGGAGGCCGGGCGAGGCCAGGCCCGCGGGCAGCACCTGCCCTGACGGTGATGGGTGCCCGCTCCGGACGGGGCCACCGGGGAGGCCCAGGGCTCCACGCATGACGAGGACCCTAAAATGGCTCTGACCGCCTGGCCGGTGGGCCACAGGGTCCCGGGTTCGATTCCGGTCAAGGGCACGACCTCGTTGCAGATTTGATCCCGGCCCTGGTCAGGCGCCTGCGGGGGCAGCCAATCACGTGTCTCTCTCTCATCGCTGTCTCCCCCCTTCCCTTCCTCTCTCTAAAAATCAATGGGACAATAGCCTCTGGTGAGGATTAACAACAAAAAAATAAAATAGCCAAAACCGGTTTGGCTCAGTGGATGGAGCGTCGGCCTGCGGACTGAAAGGTCCCGGGTTCGATTCCGGTCAAGGGCATGTACCTGGGTTGCGGGCACATCCCCAGTGAAAGATGTGCAGGAGGCAGCTGGTCGATGTTTCTCTCTCATTGATGTTTCTAACTCTCTATCCCTCTCCCTTCCTCTCTGTAAAAAATCAATAAAATATATTTTTAAAAAAAGAGGGCTCTAAAAAGGGTGGGGGTGGGTGGTGAGTGCCAATGACATTCTGCTTGCCTTTGTGGGGGCGTTTCAGAGGGGAAAGGAGGGTGGGAGGAGGGAGGAGGGGGAGGGGATGGGGAGGGGAGGGGGCAGAGGGGGAGGGAGGAAGACATTCCGAGGCTCCCAGGGCCCTCTAAGGCTGCCTGTTGGAGGCTGAGGAGGGCATTGTGGATTTCACCTGGGAGGGGTGCTGGGGGCCCTCTGCTCCTCCCCTGCCCAGAGGACCTTCGCTGGACCTCAGATGACCCTGGACGCAGGCGGGACACCCGTGGCCTGTCCTGTGTGGTGGGAAGTCGCCTGGCCTGGGCCTCAGTGTCCAGGGGAAGGGGTTCGAGGACGTGCCGGGCCGCCCCGTCCTGGGCTCCGGGTGGGCAGGGGCTCTCCGGGCTCCGGGCTGCCCCCCCCCCGCCCCCTCGCTGCCCCCTCGCAGGCCTGACCCACAGGAAGCAGCTCCTTGGCAGCCCGGGGACCCCTCCCGCCTCCCACCTCCCGGCTTCCGGTGTGGAAACGACCGGGATCCGCCTGGTGAACACAATGTCAGGAGGGGGTCGCCCGCCCAGCTTCCTGTTTGCTGGGAGCAGACACGGGGCCAAGCCCCACCCAGGGCTCAGGCACCCGGGGGGCAGGACAGGCGGCTGCTGTCCCCAGAGCGGGGGCCCCCACCCCCGCGGCAGGAGGCGACGGGGCCTCAGACTCCCCTGGGCGGTGAGCTGGGCCCTGAGCCGGCAGTGAGCACGGGCCGTGCACCCCCGGGTGGCAGGCGGTGCAGACCCAGCCCTCAGCCCTGGACCCACAGCACAGACAGGAGGACGAGGCCCTGCCCTCTGGCCCTGCCTCCAACTGCAGGGCGGCGCCGGGTGTCCGAGGGGAGGGCAGGCAGGTGGTCGCTGGTGCTGACCCCTCACCTCCGCCTCCCAGGCCCCACCCCACACCTGCAGGGCCCAGCCCAGTGGGAGCCCACGGAGGTGCTGCTGAGACCTCACCCCGTTTCCCAGGGGGGCGCCGTCAGGAGAGGCCAAAGCCCCATCTGGCTTCCCTGGGGCCAGTGCCGGGGACAGGTGCCCAGGGACAGGTGCCCGAGGACAGGTGCCGGAGGAGCAGGGACTGAGGCCTCGGCTGCGGCCCGGGCTCCAGGGGCAGTGGCTGTCTCCCAGGCTCACCCGTCTCTGTGTCCTGTCCCCACGATCACTGCTGCCACCACCCCACCACGGACCACACCACACGGATGCCACCCTCTCCACAGCCATCGCTGTGGTCACTTTCGCCGCCTGATGGCAGTGACCACAGAGGAGGCTCGGGCCAAGCCACTCTCAGGAGGCTGCGTGCTGCTCCCCTGGCCCCTCCGCCCACTCCCCCCCCCCCCCCCCCCCCGCCTGGATGAGGCCCAGGGAGGAGGACAGGTGGGCCCCAGGGCCCAGGCTGTGGGTCAGCTCAGCCTGCAGGACAGGGGCTCAGGCCCTGCCCCCATGGGCCCCAGCCCAGCCTGACCCCACCTGGCCCGCCTCCCGCACGGCCTCCGGGTGCCAGCCTGGGTGGGCGGGTGCAGAGCAGGCCTGGACTTGCGGAGTGAGTCAGGCAGGCACGGAGCCCAGGGAGCCGGCCGGCTGAGAGACAGCGTCTGTGCCAGTTCATGCCCTTGTCCCCGCACGGCCCAGGCAGGGCCCAGCCTCCTCCGCCGGTTCCCAGGCCGCTGCCCCCGCCCACCCCCACCCCCGCACCGGCTGGTCCTGGCTGCCCGCTGTCCACCGGAGCCTGTGAGCTCGGACTCTGTCCCTCCAGGGAGAAGGGACTCCGGTGCCCGCTTGGGGCTGTTTCCCCAAATGGTCCCCAGCAGGAAGCCTGCGGACACAGCAGGCAGCACGGGGCGGCCTGGCCTCGCCGCTCCCATCCATAAAATGGGCGTCCTGGTTCCTGGCCCGTAATGACAGGGCTGAGGGCTTTGATGTCCCAGATGAAAGCTCGGCCCAAGACAGGGGTTCCCTCCAGAAGCAGGCGCCGCCCCGGCTCCCAGGCTGTGGGAAGTGGGCCCACCAGCCAGTCCCAAAGCTCAGCCAGGTCCGCTCCAGCGAGGCCCCAGCTAGGACCCCAGGGCGGTGCTGGGAGGGGGATCCACCCGAGGGCCCCTCCCCGTGTGCGGGAGGCCCTGGCTCATCCAATGATTGACGGAGGGGAGGGGAGGGGCAGGGTTGCTCTCTGCAAAGGAAGGGTCTGCCCAGCAAGCCCCACGCGCGTCCCCACCCCTCACAGCCCAGGGTCACAGCAGCCCAGTGAGGAAGCAGCCTGGGCGGGGGCTGGGCACAGCCGGCTCCGGGGGCTGACCCACAGGAGCCAGTGGCCACGTGAGAACCAGGCCGGCTTTAGGCCAAAAGGAGGGTCCGGGCAGGCACTCGGCAAACTGAAGTGCTGTGGGTCTTGGGCTGCTTCCGGCCCAGCTGGACCCTCTGTGATGAGAGGCCTCCCTCCCTCCCCCCCTCCCTCCTTCCTCCCCTCAGCAGCCACCAAGCCTCCCAGGGCCCCGCCCTGCACCCACGTGGGGGAGCAGCAATGACTCAGACCCCGCCCACCCTGGGTGTCCCCTGGGGTGGGAGACAGGCTAGACCACACAGGAGGGACGCCCCAGTGGAGGGGCCGGGGCAGCAGGGCCACCAAGGAGGGCCCCCCACTCACTGCCTGGAGGGTGAGGCCCAGACACAGGGCTGCACAGAGCCCAGGGCTGGGGTGGGGGTGGGGGCGCTGAGGTGCCTGGAGCCCGAGGCCAGGACCCAGTGGGGTGGGCAGCACCAAGGTGGCTGGGGCCTCAGTTGGGGCAGCCTGAGGCTGAGGTGTGCGGGGGGGGGGGGGGGGGCGCCAGGTGCACCTCCCAAGGATGAGGAGGGGGGGAGCAGCTCATTGTGCGGCTGGGACAGCTGAGCTCCAGGCCCCCAGACCCCAGTAGGCCCCAATACCAGGGGAGGGGCGCCGGGGACAGTGACCCCAAAGGGTCCAGGAGCCCTGTCTCTACATAGAGCAGGGGCCCAGTCCTCCAGGATGAGCCCCAACCCCAGGCCCCACAGGGGGTGGCTGAGCGGGCTGGGTTCCTGTGGCTCCTGGGCCTGGGCCCTGGCGTGTCCTCAGGGTGCCTGCTGCCTCTCCTGGAGGGGCCAGGGGCAAAGTGGGGAGACCAGGGGCCTCCAGGGGCACACCCCCACCCCTGCCTCGGGTTAACCCAGCTAACAGAACCCCGGGAGCCAGGAGCCCAGAGTCAGGAGCCAGCAGGAAACAGTTTCCCCACAGCCCAGCCCAGCCTATCCCCCTGCCTCAGCCTCGCGGCACCAGAGTGGCTGGGGACAGAGACGGGGAGCGGGGTCGCCTGCCGCTGGTCCAGCGCGGGCGCCGCAGGGCTCGGCCGAGTCCCCCGCTTCCCAAAGCCCTTGGACCCCGGACGCCTCCCTCCCCCAGCCCAGGCCCCTCGGAGGGCTGAGCGCCCAGTGACTCAGGAGCCGCGGGAACAATCGATGCGTCTTTTATTCACAAATAGAAGCCACGGAAAGTGAAATCTACACATTTGTACAAAGGGGTGGGCGCCCCCCGAAAAGCGCACCACGGTCAGAAAACAGCCTGCGTGGCGGGGACGCCCTCGCCCCGGCCCCCGCCCCATGCTGCCCGGGGGCCCCGGAGAGCCCCGCCGAGGGCACCTTCCATAGAAAACCGTAAAAACATAGATCCTTTGTCTGCAAACCCCACGGCTAATACCGCGTTTATCGCAAAATGATACAAAACACGGGCCTGACGGAACCGCTGCAAACCCCACCCCGTCCCCTGTGTGCGGGTTGTCTGTGCTGTGGTTTTGGTAAGAATTCCTGCCGTGGAAGAAGGTGCCGCGTGCCGTGGGCTCGACCCTGGGCACTGCCTCCGGGTCCTGGGACAGAGCAGGTCCCGGGCGGGAGGAGCCTGCGGGCGGAGGCAGCAGGAAGGAGACGGCTGACTCCTGATGGGACCGGGGAGCGGGGGGCCCAGCCTGCAGCCACGTGAACCAAACACAGCCGACCCCACGGCCGCATCTGCCACCGTGGCCACGCCCGCCCCACGGCCGGGGGCCCGGCACTGCGGCTGCTGGTGTCTGGAGTCCTTGGCACCAAACGTCAAGGAAGAGAAGTCCAATTCCAGGTAAAGGCACTTGCGTTGCTATCTGGGTGGCGACAGTTCCCTCGTTACGTGCACACTCAGCCCTCAGTCCACGCCTCACCCTCGTGTTCCATCAACTCCCGGCCCCCGTCCTGCACGGGGCCCCAGCATCCACGTCCCCCAGCCCCCCACATCCTCCGTCCATCCCACATCCCGCCTCAGCCCTGCACGTCCCGCCTCAGCCCTGCTCGTCCCCTCCCCGAGTCACGGTCTCCAGCCTCAGACGTCCACCTCCTGCGGCCCCGGGGTGGTGGCCGGGGTGGCGACACTGATGTCGAAGCAGGTGACCATCATGACATGGGCCTTGCACAGGTTCACGTACTGCTCCAGCGCGGCCGTGGCGCGCTCCAGGGCCGCCAGGTATTCGACCGACTCGGGCTCCAGCGCCGGGTCCACCTCAACTGGGAGGGACAGCAGGCAGCTGGTCAGGCCGGGCGCCCGGCGCTCCCAGAGGGGGACAGGAGGCGCATAGTGGGCAAGGGAACCGGGATGGGGGGGGGGTCAGAGGCCTGCAACCTGTGCCTCCGGGGGGGGGGGTAGGGTCTCACTGTGCCAGCCAGCGGGAGGTGAGGGCGGGTGTGGGGGGTGCG
>JAWPEG010064502.1:1051221-1087327 GCA_035771395.1 Myotis vivesi | reverse complement strand
CCCCACCCCCAGCACAGCCCCTGCCTCCCCTCCCCCCAGCAGAGCCCCTGCCTTACACCCACCCCCAGCACAGCCCTGCCTCCCCTCCCCCCAGGAGGGCGAGCAGAACCAGCAGTGACCCCGCAGCCCAGCCGCTGCTTCCGGAGTTGACAACAGCTCCAGGAAGGGACCCCTGCCCCGGGCCGGGCCCGCCCCCGACTCTGCTGTACAGGCTGAGGACATTCCGATGTCGCGTGCAGCCTGGCAGGACTGGGGCAGGTCAGGGGTCAGGGCTCAGTTTTCTAGCCTGGAAACCGCGAGGCTGTGGCCGGCCTCTGGGCGGCCCAGGCTCCTCCCTTCCACCGGGCAGCTCACCAAGAGCCCACCTCCCAGCCCGAGGCCCTGCGCCTCAGGCCGGTTCCACGGGACCTAGAGACCCAGAGACCCGCCAGCCAGGCTCCTTGTCCCACATCCCAGCCCCCTCGGCCTGAAGGCCTGAGGCCCGGGGCTGACCCAGGCTCCCTCTCTGCCAGGGGGCGGGGGCAGGGGGCACAGCCCAGCGCACCCAGCACTGACCAGCACCGTCCCCAAGGCCCAGTGCCAGGAGCCAGCCAGCCGGGCAGCTCAGGGCACACACGAGTGCATTGAGGCCGCCTCTCCTCAATGGGGTCCCCTGTCCTCCGCCCGGTGCCACTGAAGGGCCCCCGGGGCTAAAGGCGCCTGAGCGGGTGGGGGAGGGTGGCAGGGAGGTGGCCTCCTCAGGATCCGGCCGATCAGAGGGGGGATTCGGCATGTTTCAGGGGCCTGGACTCACCCAGACTCCCTTCAGCCCAGCACCGTGGGTGCCGGGTGTGGGCCTGTCCCTCATCTGAACGTGACAAGAGCAGAATCCCTCCGCCAGTGTCGGGGCACCACCCTGCAGGCAGTCCTCACCCATCCCCCACCACCAGGCGTCCCCTTGACAGATCAGGGTTCAGAGAAGCTAAGACACTTGGCTCAGGCCCCACAGCAGAATTGGATCTCAAAGTGTGGGAGGCACAGAAAGGGATGGGGCCAAGGAGCGGGGCCCCAGGGACCAGCCCAGGAGGGGCTGTGGCTGGGCAAAGGGCAGCCATCGGCGGGCCAAGCTGAGATGGTGGGCGGACGCCCCCTGGTTTCGGACAGGCTCAGTGTATGGGGCTGGCAGGGGTTCCAGGAGCTAGTGCTGGGCTGTGGCCTGGCACCAAGGGGGCGGGGGAGGACTGGGCATTTAGGGAGGGGCCGTCCTGCAGCCCACACCCCTGAGCTGGGCACGAGGCAGGGCCAGAGCCTGGCACGCTCCACCTGGAAACGCAGGTCAGGGGTGAACGCACACCGCGGTGTAAGGCCATCATCTGAGACCGGACATGGCGGACGTGGGGCGGCCTGGTGCTGGACGTGCAGGACCACGAATCCGCCAGCCCAGGCGCATGGCTGAGCCGCTGCCCCGCCCCACAGCCTGGGGAGCTGCCAGGGGGCAGGGCCAGGGGGCTTCCCACAGAGCACCAGACACCTGGCAGACAGCCCTCGAGCCACCTAGCCAAGGGGTCCCCCAGCCACAACACATGACACAGAAGCCAGAGTCCCCTAACCCAGGGGAGCAGTCAGGCCAAGGCCCTGCTCACAATGGGGGGCTGAGACCCCGAAGGAGCGGCAGCGCCGTGGGATGGCCTCCAGCCTCCCCTCCGCCCAGGAGAGAATCCGGGAGTCCACCTGGAGGGAGGGAGGGAGGCCCAGAGTGCAGAGCTTGGGGCGGACGAGGAGGACGGGCCTGGGTAGCCGGCCACCGCCACGGGGACCCTGACTAGGGACAACTCGGCATCGGCCCCACTCCCCTCCCCCACATGGAGCAGCCGAGGGGACACTCACTGTACCAGCACCTTCCCGCACAGAACCTGCGGCGGCTCCGGGAGCACTCAGCACCGACAAAGACAGAGCCCACGACCACAGTCACATCAGCACCAGGAGGGGCCGGCTCCCACGGACACGTGAGAAAGGCCCATGTGGCTGGTGGAGGCTGGAGAGCTGTGAGCTTCCTGGCAGGCAAAGGGAAATGGAAACTAGACTCTCCTTGCTCTTTAAGAAAAGACCCAGCTGGCCCTGGCTGGTTGCTCAATGGTTAGAGCGTCGGCGGGTCTGGGGTTCCATTCCTGGTCAAGGGCACGTACCTCATTGCAGGCTCAATCCCTGGCCCAATCGGGATGCACGTGGGAGACAACCAATCGATGTGTCTCTCTCGAATCGATGTTTCTCTGTTTCTCCCTCTCTCCCCTCCTTCCTCCCCTACACTCTCCCCAAAAATCAATGGAAAAAACATCCTCAAACCCCCAGGCCAGGCTCTGAGCAGCCTGAGGTTCAGGGGTGACCTTCCCCCCGACCCCCCTCCTCTCAGCAGAGGGGCAGCCAGGCCAGTCACAGCCCAGGTCCCTGCTCAGCCCCACCTCCGACGGCAGCTGGACTCCTCGGCCAAGAACCCAGCTCCTGGCAGCGCCCGCCTGGCGCTCCCAAGGCCCCACCTCCACCCTGGCTGAGGCCTAGAGGGCACCTTCCGCTCAGTCCCACCCCCACTGGCCTCACCCTGAGGCCCGGAACCAGCAACAAGATGAGATGAGCACGGGAGCCCGTCCCTCCATCCCTGGACAAGGTGGGTCCCTGGGGACAGGGAGGCACAGCTGGAGAGGGGTCAGCTGAGGTCAGAGACGATCGAGGAAGCCAGGCCTGGCCAGCCTCCCCTGTGCCCTGCCAGGTCTGTCCCCCGAGCAGCCTGGGAGCCTGGAGTCCCGCAGACGGATCCCTCGGCTGAGTCACCCGGTCCCCTGCCAGCTGGGAACCTGCCCGGCAGCCCCAGGGAGGGCCTTCACACCTCGGCTACTCTGGAGCCTGCCAACACCTGGCTCAACTGGGTGCGCCCCTGGACCCCGAAGGCAGACACTGTGGCCCTGGTTCCGGGTGGTCCCAGGAGCCGGTGCAGCTCAAGCCAGACTCCAACCAGCTGGGGAGTGGAGGAGGGACGCTGCCCCCCATCCCCCGGCAGCACACAGCCAACACCAGCTGGGCCCCGCCCGCCGCCCCTGCCCACCCAGGGCCACAGCCATCAGACGACAGACCCAGGACACCCCCTCACACCCGGTGAAATCCGCAGTGGGCGTGTGGACACGCGGCTGGGGAAGCCTCCCAGGGGAATGGACAGCTGGCAGGACCGCCATCCCCAGACCAGGCCCAAAGCCGGGAGCGGGGGTGCTCTGACTTCCAGCCCCAGGGCCAGGTCAGGTCACTGAGCAGCAGGATGAGAGCCCTGCCAGAGCCCTGCTGGGGGAGGAGGGAGGGAGATCGGCAAGAGCTGAATGAGAATTGATCACTTTGCCCAGGGGGGCACTAATCAATTCAGCACCTGTATTGACACCTCAAGTGTCAAGTGTCGGATGTCACTTCCCGGCACCTCTGCCACCTCTGTCACGCGCTTCTGGGTGGCAGCTGGACCAGATCCCCACCAGGACCCCGCCCCCACGGCTGCCAGGAGCAGGGCTGCGGCCTCGGTGGGGGTGGGGGTGGGGAGAGGACTGGACCCTGGACCGGCCCAGCTGGCCTGGGGTGAACTCAGCAGGCGCAGGAGGGAGAGTGGTCACTGAGTCGTTCAGCAAACGTGGCGGGGTGACCGGCCCTGCACCCGCCCTGCACACGGGACACATTCCACGCCATGGCCGAGGGGGTGGAGGGGCTGAGGAGGGCCGAGGCTGGCGGCCTCCTGAGGAGGCTGGGCTGGGCAGGAGGGGGGAGCCTGGACGCATGTGGGGGGCCCAGACCTCTGTGCTGTGAAGTCAGAGAGGCCGTCAGCGGGGCCTGAGCCCCTGCCACGGTCAGTGCCACGGGACAGATGGGGAAGCCAAGGCCGGCACCGGGCTGAGAGCACAGGGCAGCACGGGAGAGGAGGCTTCACACCCAGGCCCACTCTCACCGCCACCCCCACCCACCCAGCCCGCGCCCCGCGCCCGAAGACCAGTCACAGTCCCTCCAGCCGCCTCAACAGGGCTAGGTGTGCAGCCGTCTGTGCTGGGCACTGCCCGGTGGATGCCCCCTGTGTATCCCGGGTACAGAGAGGGAAACAGAGGCCAAGGTCTCGGAGCACCTGCCCAACGTCCCACAGCAGGGACCTGTGTGCTGGCAGGAGGGCGGGCAAGGGGCCCATGGGGTCTACCTGAGACCAGCCTGGGCCTCTCGGGCCACCCAGAGCGGGAGCCCAGCAAGCCCGGACCCAGCGAGCTAACAGCCACCCCGCAGGCTGAGCGCTGTCCTCATGAAGTCATCTCCTGGGGAGACCGCGCACACCCCGAGGGAAACTCCCAGAAGCAGGCCTGTGTGCTCGCCTGGCCCACTCCACCGCTGTCCCGGAGCCCCCCTCCCCCCCCCCCCACTCCCCAACCAGCAGCAGCAGCCTGTCCATCCGGACACCGCCTCCCCATTCCCTGAGGGAAGCCCCGGGCAGGCTGGCCGGGCTGCAGGCTGCAAGTCAGCCAGGACGTGGGGAGTCGGGGTCGCCAAGGCCCCAGGGTTGCAGGCCCATCCCCCACGCCCGGTGGCCCAGGTGCCTAAGCCCCCCATGGCCCTGTCCCACCCTCTCTACAGCGGACAAGGGGCCTTCCCCCCCCCCCCCCCCCCCCGCACAGCACCCTACAGGGTGGACAGCACTCCCAGCCCAGCCCCTGGAGCTCCCCATCTGACACAGGGAACAGCGGGGAGGGGCTGCAGAACAGGAACAAAGCCTGGGGCCCTGGTCTGACCGGTGAGTGGGCCACTGGGCGCCAGGGAAGGCAGGGGACGGGTGAACCCACCTGGCATGGAGGCATGCCAGTGTCGAAGGCCAAGCTCAGGAGAGGCCAGGGGAGGTGGAGGGGGAGGTCTGGGGCTTCCCTGATGAGCTGTCTGCAGAAAGAGACCACTAGGCCCCCTCCCCCCAGGAATTCACCAGTGACTGGTGTGACCTGCAACCTCTCCATCGGAAGCCCCGCCCACCTGGGACCAGCAGCCCCATGCCCGGGGCCACCAGGCCAAGCCCAGCCCAGTCAGAAAGTCCCCCCTCTCTCTGGCCTCAGTCTCCCGGACGGCTCCCTGCAGACAGGCCCCTGGGAGTCTGTCTTGGACACACCCTCCTGAGGGCCTGAGAGCCGCGCCAGTGTCTTTTCAACCCGGCTCAGGCCATCTGGGCACAGAGCTGGGCACGGCTTCACCCTCATCACAGCGGAGGGGGAGTCCAGCCCCACCCCAGGACCGGCCACAGGGCAGGAACCAGACTCACGCTGCCCCGCCTGCCCTAGACAGGGGACACACAGGGGACACATGGGAACGCGGGGGACCCCAGGAGCCCGGGGCCACACCCCACCCCGGGGCCATGGCCTCCCGGGAGAACTATATTTAGATTCAATGGGGACTGTGCGACTTCCCAGGAACCAAATGCTTTCAAAGGCTGAAGGTCGCGGGAAGGGCTTCCTCTGCAGACCCCCACCTTCCTGTTTCGCCAACTTCCAGGTGCATTGTTCCTCGAACAATGGTCCCAGCTCCTTCCCAGGCCAGGGCAGGCCCACTGTCTGCAGGATGCCCCCCCCCCCCAACACCTTGGCAGCTGGGACTGAAGCCTGGGGAACCCAGGGGCCCAGCCACTCAACTCCCAGATGGGTGGCCACTGCCCAGGGGGCAGAGCTCGGAGGCATCCCACACACAATTCTTGGCTACGAGGAGCAGGTAGGGCCACCCTCCTTCCAAGCCCTCCTGGCCCAGGTGGACAACTTCCAGACACCCGGATTGTGGCCCTCGTGGCCCAAGGGCAACAGCGCACCAAGTAACCCCGCCCGGCTGGCAGGACAGGCGCTGTCCGCGTGGGGGGAGTCCCTGCCCTCCCCCTCTCTCTTCCCTCCCCCTCCCTAACTGACCGCCCACCCCCTCCCACCCCACCCCCCAACTCCTACACATGGTTGCAGACGGGGAAACTGAGGCCCAGAGGGAAGGAGCTGGCCAAAACCACGGGAAAGGGCACATACCCGGAGGGGCGTCCCGGGCCCGCTGACCAGCTTCCAGGCCTGTCGCTTGAGCTCGGCGAGCTTCGTGTGGCAGTGGCGGCACCAGCCCCCTCCGCCGGCCGAGTGGCCCTGCTCGGCGCCTGCCCCGGCGCCCTCGGGCGCAGGGCGGCTGCCACATGGGTCCTGCTCGGGCCCGGCGGGCAGCCTCTTGCAGGGGGGCAGGTCCACGGGCTGCAGCGGCTCCCGGGCGGGGCCAGCCTCGACCACCTGCGGGAAGTGAGTGCGGAAGGGGACGGTGAGCCCAGGCCGCTGCACCAGGGACCCCAGACCTCAGCGCGTCCCGGCCCCCGCCTCCCCCGCCAGTGACACACTCGACAAAGTTAGGAGCGCGGGGCGCGGACCTGCGCCCCCACCAGGAGGCCCCGCAGCCCCTGGCCCCTCCAGGCCCAGCTCCTACCGGGCGCCCCGCACCCCGCGACTATCTGCAGCGTCTAGAACTCTGTCCCCGGTGCCCTCCGGCCCCTGCCGCCCGCCTCCCCCTCGGGCCCGGCCGCGCGTACCGCGGGGTGCGCCGCGCACAGGGGGACGCCGCGGCCGCCCATGGCCCCGGCGTAGGAAGGGCCGCGTGGGCTGTCCGGGGCGGCGCGGCTACGTGACCCGGCCCGGGGGCGCCCCCATGGTCCCGCCAGCCGCTCCGAAGTTGGCGGCGCGGGCGGTCGAGTGGCGGAGAGCGCGCGCCGGCGGCGGGAGCGCGGGCGGGAGGCGGGCCGGGGGCGGGGCCCGGGCCGGGGGCGGGGCGCGGGGAGGACCGCCCCGCCCCTGCCCTCCGCTCGGCGGTGGGGAGGGGAGGGGACCCTGCCCCGCCGCGCGCCCCTCCCCCTCCAAGGACCCCAACTAGTTGGGTGAGTCCCAGGCCCAGGGAGGGGCGCCCTAAGACTCGCGGGACGCGCTCGCACACGCGCCTTTCCTGCTCTGTCGCCGGGACACGGGGGTCTGCGAGTCTCCGCGGGGGCCAACGCACTCCTCACTAACCCGCGCGGAACTGCGGCCCGGCCGGGAAGGTCTGGCCCAAAGTCACTCCTGGAGGCCGGACGAGGAAGGGGCCGAACCCAGGCCCGATTCCCAGTCACTTCCTCCTGCAAAGCCGGCGCACGCCGCGTGTCGCTGGCCACCCTTTGGGTCTAAGTGCCGAGTGCGGGTGAGAGACTCTGCGGTGTCCGCCTGGAACGTGCCAGGCCCGCGGCAGTGTACCCACGTCTAAGCGTGTCGGCGAGCGGCACGCGTGTCTCCGCTGCCGCGCGTGCGCCAGGAGGTCGGCGGGTGTGCGAGCTGTGTGGCGCGGCTGGCCCTGGGCTGCGCGCGGGACCTGTTGTCAGCCGGCCCGGCAGATGGGAACTGCGCTCCGGAATTAATTGCCCGTTTGTCTCCGGCTGGGAGGTCTCCCTTCCCCCTCCCCCGTCTCCGGCGACCAGTTGCTCGCGCTCCAGCTCAGCCCTCGGAGTCGCCGCTCTCCGAGGCGGCGGGAGGTCCTGGGTCCCCGTTCCGGGTCAGCCCGAAACCAGGATCAGGCTGGGCGGGCGGGGATGCCCGCCTTCCCGTGACGCGGGCGACCCCTGCCGGCCACCGCGCGCCGCCGCCGGAGCCTGGAGAGGGCCCTGGCGCCGCTGCTCCCGGGCGCGGAGGCTCTCCCCGGGGCCCAGGGGCTGGGGTCCAGGCGGAGACCGCCGCCCGCGGCTCCCCGCGCGCACAGAGACCCACGCACACGTTAGAGGCGCTCCCGCCTCTCCTGAGCCCCTCAGAGCTGCCTTCTCCACTGCGTTTTACCCACCACCCTGTCACTTGGAAAGTGCTCCCCACCCGCGCACGCACTGTCCCCCAAAGAGAGGTGGACCGTCTCCTCCTGGCGTCTGAGTTGTTTCCGACCTGTAGGTGGCGGGAGTGGGGCGGGGGGGAATAAAGCGGGGAGGGGCTCCCCGCTCTCACACTGCTCGAGGTCCCACAGCCTCCAGTCCCTCAACACCCAGCCCGTTGAGGACAACAGGCGTCAGCCCGCATCCGGATCCGGGTACCGGGACCCCACCACCGATGGGCTCCGGGGGGGGGGGGGGGGGGGGGGGGGGGGNCCCAGCCCGTTGAGGACAACAGGCGTCAGCCCGCATCCGGATCCGGGTACCGGGACCCCACCCCCGATGGGCTCCGCCCCCCCCCCCCGCCTGCAGACAGAACCACCCCCGCCCCTCAGCTGCTCTGGACCACACACACACCCCGGGCCGAAAGCGCGGCTGTCCCCCCCACACACACACACTCACTGCCCACATGCGCTCCTGGAAACACGGACGCGGAGCCCTGGTCCTAACACCAGGTCCGACCACACCCGCAACTTCGGTTGTCCGCACGCACCGCTGCGGCGCTTCGGGAAGCACACGCTCCCACCCCACACCCGGGTCCCCCGAGGGGACGGGACACAGCCCCGCAGATTCTGGAGGTGCACGCGGGACGTGGAGTCACCTAGGGACTCAAGGCTCAGCCACCAGCCGCCGACTCCATGCCTCGCCCACCCATCCAGGCGCGCTGTGGGACCCCGAGTCCCAGCGCTGCGCTCTCCGCCCCGGCCGGCTGCCTCCGGCCCAGGACGCAGCCTGGAGAGGAGAGGGAGATGGGGCGGCACCAATGGGCGGGAGGGGGGGGAGCCCGCGAGTCCCGCCGCTCAGGACCGGTGCCTCCTTCCCCGCGCCGCACCCTCAGCCGCGGGAGCCGCGCCGCAAAGTCGCGGGACAGCGCCTCCTCCGCCAGCGGTCCCGCCGTCCTCCCTCACCTTGGCTCGCCGCCGCAGGAGGTGGTTGGTGAAGCCCAGGATGATCTCCGAGTCCAGGCAGAGCGCCCCCATCTCCAGCAGGCTGGGTGCCTTGCGGGGCGCGCCGCGGGGCTGCTCGGGCGGCCCGGGCAGCGCCATGGAGGAGCGGAGCGCGGGGAGCGGCTCCCAGCTCCTCCCGCCGTCGCCGCCGCCACCTCCCCGTCCGCGCGCTCACTGGCCGCGCGCCCGCCGCCGCCGCCGCGCCCCGCACGGCGCACAGCCGCCTGCCAGGCCCCGGATCCTCGGCGGCCCGCGCCCGCGGCACCTGCGCTCGCTTCGCGCCGCGCGCCCCCGCGCTCCCGCCCCGCCCGCCAGCGCCGACAGCGCCCCCTCCGCCCCGGCGGCGAGCCAGATACCCCGACACGCGCCCCCGAGGACGAGAGTCGGGAGGGGACGAGGGCCCCACTCGCTGTGGGTCCTCATCCCCCTGCCTCGCACCCCCCTTCCTGGTGCCACGGCCCCGCGACTCAGGGAGGGAGGTGGCCGCGCTGCTGAGCTGGGCTCCGAGAAACCTCTGCCGATAGGGGGCGTGTCGCAGGCCCTTCCCTCCCCTCACCCCGCACCCCCTCCTCCAATCGTCCCGGAGTCTCCGCGCCTTGGGGTCCCAGTCCCTAGAGACGGGTCCGGAGCACAGTGACCTTGAGCTCCCCGCTCTGTCAGCCCCCACACCACGCCGCCACCTCGGTCTATGGACCGCAAGGCCCACCCCAGGACCCCAGAGCAGCGCAGTGGGACCTGTGCCCCTCTGTGCTCCACTCCAAACCCCAGTTCCACCGCCACCCGCCCTGGACCCGGACCCCTCGGGCCGCTCCAGTGACTCCCTGCGGCGCGGGGGTTCGGTCTCGGCCCCTGGCGCGGCCACATCAGGTCGAAATCAGGGGTGGGCGCGCTGCCTGCCCGGCTGCAAACTCAGGCCCGGATCCCGCGCTCCTGCTGAGCGCGCTGGGCCCGGCCGGTCTCGCGTGCTCGCAGGCGCCCCATGCGGGCGCAGGCGGAGCCGGCCAGCCGCCTGCTTGGGGAGAGGAGCAGAGAGGCAGGGTCGCCTAAATCAGCTAGGCCCGCGGGAAAGGTTTGGGGAGTGAAGGGGTCAGGGAACACTCCCCGGGGAGATGGGCCGTGATGGGGCCTGTATGTAAACGGCGAGGCGCGGAGAAGATTGAAAAAGGGGGGCCGGAGGTCAGGACGCTGGCGCCTCTCAGATGGCAGGACAAGACAGCTTGGCTGGGTGCTGAGGCTGCGCCCTTTCTGGCCCCTAGGGAGGACCATGGAACCTCCCTACTCCACCCCCACTCACCGGTTCCTCCCCTGGCTCCCCCAAGTGGCAGCTGCAGGCTGTGTCTCCACCACCCTCCCCCTCCCCCTCCCCATTCCCCACCTCCCTCCTACCCCCTCACACACACACCAGCTCATCATAAACACATCCGTGGGCCACAGAGTCCCACCCCCACCCCCCACCGCCCCCGGGCCTCGGGTCAGGAGCGAGGGCCACCCCTGGCCTGGGGAGAGATCAGGACAAGCCATGGGGGGTCCCCTCGTTCTCACTCCTCCCTGTCCCTTTTCTGCCGCCTCCTGCCGGCCCCTGTGGTCTGGATTGGGAGGAGCTAGGCTCCTGGAGGCCGACCTGGGCCCCCACCTTCCTCCCTCCTCCACCGGCTGCTGGCACCCAGGAGCCTGTCCTGATCCCTCCTCTCCTCCAGGCCCCTGAGCCCCGGGAGGGGCCTCCCTCCTGGGGACCCGGCTCCCTGGGAGGAGCCGCCTCCATCTCAGCGGGTTGATTAAAGTCATCACAGGGTTATTTTGAACATTTAATTTACCAGGCACTTGGCACGGTGAGAGCTGCCCCTGGGGAAATCTAGGCCCTGCGAGCAGAGGGAAACCCTCACCAAGCACAGCTCAGGCCCATTCATTGCTGGACTCGCCTCCCATCAGCCCCAGTGGCGACACCTTGGGAAGGCAGGGCGACCCTGGGCTGGAGGGTCTGGTTCTTGCACAGGCCTGGGGAGACGTCCTCATACTCCTCACCGCCACCTGCTGGGGACATGGGGGACCCCCCCCACATGCACATGCACATGCATTCCACACGCAGACCGCCCCTCCTGGGCCCACCCAGCCAGCTTTCCAAGAAAGCACCAGGCCCTTCAGCCAGCGGTTGGAGAGCTGGGTGCCCCCACACTCCCACAGGCCTGTGGGCGGAGACTGCAGCAGTCACACTGCGACGGTGGAAACCTGGCCGGAGGGGAATGGACAACGTGGACGCAGGTCAAAAACCAGGGCTCGTCTTTGGCCTGCGTCCTGAAGGGTCCCGGGTTCCATTCCGGTCAAGGGCACGGACCTTGGTTGCAGGCTCCTCCCTGGTCTGGCCCTGATCAGGGCGCATGCAGGAGGCAACCCATCAATGTTTTTCTCTCACTCACATCAATATTTCTCTCTGTCTCTCCCTCTCTCTCCCACTCTACAAATCAGTGGGAACATATCCTCGTGTGAGGAACCTAAAAGAACACCAGGGCTCGTGCAAAGTCGCCCCAACACAATGTGCACATGACCCGGCTTGTGTGTGTAGAGACTATCTGTGCCCAGGAGGGCCGGGACCCTCCCTGGCAGCCGTGAGAGTCCTCACCGCCGGGGAGAGGGGAGGCTGGGCCCCAGAGGGACCTTCCTTCCCATTGCGTCCTCTTGGCCGACTGGAGCTGTGTGGGATGTGTAACCATGACAGGCCGGGTTCCATAAGGAGGCAGGAAGGCTGGGAGTGCCCAGGCTGCCAGGCAATGCCGAGGCCTGTGCCAGGACCACATGGGGCATGGACCCATCCTCGTCCCCTCGAGGGTGGGAGGGTGAGACCTTCTCCCTGATCTCCAGGGGCTTCCCCAGGGCTGGTCAGCGCAGCAGGGCCCCTGTCACACCACTCCTGGAGGCTGGGCCTGTGCCCGGGGAGGGGGGAGGATGCCTAGGGGAGCAGCCAGCGACCACAGCCCACTGATGCCTCGGAGGGAAGCCATCCTGCTCAGGCTGTGCCCCCTGCAGCCTGAGGGCAGGTGTCAGGTGCGAGGAGGTTGCTGTAACTGCTCCGGTCCTCCTCAAGGGCATCTGCTGCTGGGGGAGGCCCATCGGTCAGGCGTATTTTCCTGACCCCCATCTTGCAGATGAGGAAACAGGCAGAGGACTCATCCCAGGCACTGCACCGAGGCTGCCACCCCTGCGTTCTGCTGCGGCCTCCCTCCTGGGCGCCAGCGCCAGGCCGCAGGAGTGCAGCCGGGGAGGGCAGGGAAGGTTGTGAGCTGGGAGCGCCCAGAAGGGGGCGGGGCAGGAGCAGAGGATGGTCAGCCCCGCAGCCAACTGAGGGTGAGGGTTTGTCCGGTGGAGAGAGAGAGGCCAGCGGGGTCAGGCCGGCCTATGGAGATGGGTCACTCAGCCAGCTCACGGCCCTCCTGCCCTCCTGCCCTCTGCCCACCCGGACCAGCTCCTCACATCCGAGGCCCAGGCCCAGACTCCAGAGCCGTGGGCGCCGCGGGCGCCGCGGTTTCAGCACCTCGGCCAGCGCCCGGCCTCGCCTCCTCCCACGGGTGGGCTGGGTGGGCGTCGGGACCTGGAGGTGTTGGGTGGTCTCCGCTTCATTTACTCCCGCACTCGCTCCCGAGTCCGCCTGGACCCCCATTCTCCCATCGCCCGGCTCTCTGTCTCCAGGACCGCCTGTCCCTTGAGGGTGTGTCCGCAGCCTGCGCCTCAGGCCCCAGGCCGGCCACCCACCTCTTCACTGAGAGGCCCCCGCCTGGGGGCTCTGCGCCCACTGCCGCCTCCTGGGGGCTGGTCTCCGCACTGCAGCCGGGGGGGGGCGCATTTAAGAAGGTGACGGTGTGCTCTGGCTCTCGGCCTGCACGCCAGGGCGCCCAGGTGGGGTCTCCAGCTCTCTGGGCCCGTCGCCCCCACCCCCTCCATGCCCAACCCCCAAGTGCTTACACATCGCCTGTCCGCTTTGCCTGGGTTTCTCGCTCACAGCTGGCCAACTCCAACTCCAGGTCAAAGTCAGGTGCCACCTCTTCCAGGAAGGCCCCCAGTCCTCGCTCTCCTGCCAGAGCTGGGCTAGACTCACCTCCCGGCGCCCAGAGCCCAGCTCCGGCTCCACCGAGCACTCCCGGGTGTCAGTACATTTAAGGAAAGCAGGCAGCCGGCCAGGGAGGCGGGCAGGTAGCAGGAGCAGACCCCTCCTTCCGACCCCCTGGGGTCAGACGGGGGGGGGGGGGGGGGGGGGGAGCCAGGACCCTGGGAGCCAAGCTGTGCACCCGCAGCCACATCTGGAATGGGGGCACTTCCCAGCGCAGCCAGCAGGTGGCGCCCTGGGCCACAGTCGCTGGTCAAAGGAAAGTACTAGTATGTGAGACTACCTGGTTCCGTTTCCCTCTTATGCAGATGGGGAAACTGAGGCCCTGAGAGGGGCAGGGCTGGCCTTCCACCCCCGAGAGGGAGCGGGGTGCCAAAAGGCCCTGCCGCCCCGTGGCCTCCCCAGCATCCCTTCCACACCCTCCCTGTGTCCACCCCACCCCACCCCACCCCACACCCCTGCCTTCCTACTCCGTTCTGGTACCTGTGCCGCTGCCTCTACCCACCCAAGCCCTGGGCTCGGCCTCCAGCTTGAGAACAGGCACCCAGGGGGCAGAGGGTCACGTGGGGGCCGGAGTCCCCCTGAGCTCCCCGGGCCCCTTGCCTGGGGCTGTGGTCCGGAAAGCTCCGGAAAAGCCCCCGGGGCAGCTGCAGCACCACCTTGTCACTACGCCAGACACGGCTCGGCCTCGCCACGTCCCTCCCGACCTCCTAGTTCAGTGGTCGGCAAACTGCGGCTCACGAGCCACATGTGGCTCTTTGGCCCCTTGAGTGTGGCTCTTCCACAAAATACCACGTGTGGGCGTGCATGTACAGTGCAGTTGAAACTTTGTGGCCCATGCGCAGACGTCGGTATTTTGTGGAAGAGCCACACTCAAGTGGCCAAAGAGCCGCGTGTGGCTCGCGAGCCACAGTTTGCCGACCACTGTCCTAGTTCATAGGTCGATGCTCACCCACTGAGCCAGACTCCGGCGGGTCTCCCATACCGAACACCCGTGCTGGGGCTCCTGCGGGAGCAGCCAGTCCATGTCTCTCTTACTTCCATGTTTCTCTCTCTCCCCCCAGCCCATTCCACTCTCCCTGGAAAAAGCAATGGAGAAAATATTCTCAGGTGGGTGGTTTTTTTTTTAAGTTTAAAAATTACCAGGTGCACAAAGAAACAGAGAACAACATGAGGAGGAGAAAAACCAGATGACGCAGATGACAGCGTTAGCAGGCCAGAGCGTGGGGACCGTCTTGCGACCGTATTTCCGTGCGTTCAGGGGACGCGGGTGCTCGGGTCCATTGAGCAGAGGAGACCCCATCAGACTCCCGCGAGTGGACAAGGCCGTGTAGACACTGCAGAAAACACACGTCGGTGGAATTCTCCGAAACTGCTCTCGATGACGCAGAAAGCGAGACTACGCGCATGAGGGGAGCTGAGGGACGACGAGTCCACCCCAGGCAGCTGCTGAGGGAACAGGAAAGGGAAGCAAATGAAGTGGAAGCAGGAGCAGGAAGGAGCAGAGGTCAGAGTGGAAAGCAGCGAAACAGAGAACTCACAGAGAAAATCAACGCAACCAGAAGCCGGTTCTTGCAGAAGATCAGTAAAAATGATAAACCGCTGGCCAGGCCGAGAAAACACCAATCATCAATACTCAGAATGAGAGAGGGCCTGGTGCCGAGCTTGGTTGGTGAGAGCGTCGTCCCGGGCGCCAAGGGTGCGGGTTCGATCTCCGGTCAGGGCACATACAAGAGGCAGCCAATGAGTGCACAGATAAGTGGAACAATGTCAATGTTTCTCTCTCTCGCTCGCTCTCTCACTCTCAAATCAATTTTTTTAAAAAGAATGAGATGGAACATTGCCACAGAGCCTACAGATATTAAAAAGATCATAATGGAGTTTTTTATTGATTTCAGAGAGGAAGGGAGAGGGAGAGATAGAAACGTCAATGATGAGAGAGAATCGTGGATCTTCTGCCTCCTGCACACCCTACAATGGGCATTGAGCCCGAAACCCAGACATGTGCCCTGACCGGGAATCGAACCGTGACCTCCTGGCTCAGAGGTCAACGCTCACCCACTGAGCCAGGCTGGGGGGCCAATAATGGAGTTTTATGCCAGGAACGCTGACAACTTAGATGGACAGATTCCTGGAAAGCTAGGAACTGCTACAACTCAACTGAGAAGAAGCAGGCTGAACAGCCTGCCTCTGTTACAGATGCTGAATGCACTGCTGAAAATCTCCCAACAGAGAAGCAACATCGGGGCAGGGCTCAGGGGCAGGGCTCAGGGGCAGGGCCCTGGGACAGGGACCGAGGGGTCACAAAGAGCCCGGGTGGCCCTCTGGGTAGTGGGTCTGCTGGCTTGACTGCACTAGGCTTCACGGCGCACACACATAGAATGTCATCAGGTGGCGCCGTAACATGGGCAGCTCGCCATGTGCCCTCACACCGCTGGGAACTGGACAATGACGAGCAGGGTGTTCCCCAAAGACTGAGGGAGGCTTGAGGAAACTTCATTTGGACGTGTCCCCCCATCCATGTCCCCCAACTGTGTCCCCCCATCTGTATTCCCCCATCCATGTGCCCCATCCGTGTACCCCCATCCATGTACCCCTATCGTGTCCCCCCTATCATGTCCCCATCTGTGTTCTCCCATCCGTGTCCCCCCATCCATGTACCCCATCTGTGTTCTCCCATCAATGTTCCTCTATCTGTATCCCCCATCCATGTACCCCTATCCCTGTCCCCATCCATGTCCGCCTAGCTGTGTCCCTCCACCCATGTCCCCCTATCCATGTCCCCCAAAGCCTCTCAGACCACAGCAGAAGCTCAGTCAGGTCCCCGCTAGCCCAGAGCCCTCCCAGGTGGACAGGTCTGTTTTCTCGGGGTTCACCTGTCACTGGGGGTGTGAAGAAAGTGAGGAGAACCCTGCTCTCCTCCCACAGCGGCAACTGGACGGCAGTGGCAGCAGTGGGCGTAAGCCCTCACGGGCGGCCAGGGCATATGGGCCCGGCAGGGAGGCTGTGCCCGCTGGGGGCTCCTTGGCTGAGGACCGGAGGGCTGGCAGGACACAGGGCATCCCCCTGTGTCCTCTCCGTCCACCCTGTTCTCTGGCTGAGGTCTAGCCCCTCAGCCTCAGGCCTGTCACCCTGGACTTGGGGCAGATGCGGATCCCGGATCCCGCCCAGCTCTGCGCCTCCCTAGCCCGGCAGCCCCGGCTCCTCGCCAGCCCTCGGGGCCACGCAGCGGCTTGGGAAGCGCGGGCTCGGAGGCTGCCTGGTGGAGCTACGTGAACAGAGAGCAGCGCCTCGGGAAGAACAGAGGTTTATTGCTCTGGCGGAAAAGACGAGCGGTCCCAGGAGCGAGGGCCGCATGTCCCCCAGCCAGGGCTCCAGGACCGACTCGGAGCTGCAGCTGGGAAGTCCCGCTCACAACGTGTCGGCCCCATCTCCGTGGCCCTCCGTCCGCTTAGCTCGGCTCCTCAGGGGCCTGGCTGGGCCGGGAGGGGGAGGACGGGGAAGGTGCACTGGGCAGAGCCCCACGCCAGCAACCCGTGTGCTAGGAAGGGAGGCGGACTCCGCCCCGCAGGGTGAAGGCAGGAGAGGCTGGGACTGGGCTTGTGTTCGCCAAGCAGGAGCCGCCAGAGGCTCGGGACTGGAGGGGACACTTTTGAGACGCCACCCCATTGCCACCCAGCTCCCCCCACCAGACCTCCCACAGGAGCTCAGGCCCAGGCCAGCGTCTGGGGGTTGGGCTGCATCACCTCGGAGGAGTCTCCAGTAGCCCCACGAGGTGGGCGCCACTCCCTTTAACCAGAGAGAGGGGGTGCTCTGCAGGAGGAGGGACTGGCCAGGTCACCCGCTCATAGGCAGCAGGGCTGGGACGTGAACCCCATGGACTCCCCACCTGTGTCATGCCGGCCCTGGGGGCAGGGGCGCGTGGATCCTCGATCCTCCTACCCTAACCCTCCAGCCTCGCCCCTCCGGAGGACCAGGGCCCCAGCCAGGCGGGAGGGGAGCAGCCAGGGGGCCTGGGAGAGGCTGGGAGCAGGGTAGAGTGGGCTGCGGGGCCTGGGGGCCAGATCCCCTCCTCTCTCTCCCCTCCCCTCCCTGAGGCAGCTGCTCCAAGTGGAAGGGAGGGGGAGGCAAGGGCCTGTCAGGGAGGCGGGAGCAGGTCTGCTGAGTCCTGGAGCCCTTCCCTGCGAAGGGGGCGCTGTGGCAGGGATGGGGGCCTCCTGAGACCAGAGCCAGAGGCAGGGCTGAGCCAGGCCGCCTGGTCCTCCGGGATGAGAAGAGAGATGCCCCCCGAGGGAGAAAGGACTGCGGCCCAGGACGCGGTTCAGTGTTGGATCAGGTGTTTATTTCAGTGGGTCACAACGTGCACATCCACCGCGGACACAGAGGCCCAGCCCCGAACAGCACCGGAGGCCCCCAGGCCCGCTGCGGGCCCAGGCTCCGGCCACCAGGTGTCCCGCCCTCCTCCGCACCCCGTCCCTGTCCCAGGGACCCCTCATTCATTCGCGCTCACCGGACACCTGCGCGCCCCCAGGGCCCTCGGGAAGTGCGGGCTCCGACGGCACAATCCCAGCGTCCGGGGGTGACCAGCTCCGGGCCAGGAGGGCACCGCTGCACCTCGCCAGCTCCGGGAGGGCGGAGCGCACCTCGCCAGCACGGGAAGCCGAAGCAGGGGCGTGCCCTCCCTCCGCGGGGCCCACCGCCAGGTCCTGGCTGGGAATTCTTCGGAGTTTCGAGAAGGGTGGGGCGCTCCGGGCGCTGGAGGGCGGCGGTGGCGTCTCCTGGCCGGCAGCGCGCCAGGAGCGTGGGGGCGGGGGCGGCCGCAGCACCAGGCCGGCTCCCCGCGGTCCAGTGGCCACCAGCGCCGGGCATCCCCACGTCCGGCCACCTCCCAGCAGCACGCGCCCCTTGGCCAGGGCCGGGCCGCCGGCGCGCCACACCGAGCTCCTTGGAGACGGGCGGATCCGGCGCGCCCCTGCCCCTGACTCTGCGCGGAGTGGGGCCGCGCGGGACGCGCCGTCGGTGTCGCTCGCGCCGTCGGTGTAGCCTGCGCCGCCGTGTCCCTGCCGCTGCCGGGCGCGCCGGGGCTAGTGGTCCTAAACATTTCACAATTGCGCTACAGACTGTTGAACTGTTGAGAACCACTGGCCCCGGCGCGCTGTCCGCCGCCGCCGCGCTGCGGAGAGAGGCCCGCCACCCGCCCGGGGCCGGCCCTGCGCTCCGTGCGCCCCGACGGCGCAGACGCCCGGCCGGGCGCAGGGGAGCACAGCCTGGGGCCGGCCCACCCGCCGCGCCGAGTCCGTCCGCAGAGCCCCGAACCCCCGACGTCCCTGCGCGTGGCCGGCGGTGCGTCGTTGCCGCGGAGGCCAGCGCGGCGGCGCCTTTTAAGCCACGGCCAAGGCGCCCTCCTCCGCCCGGAATGCGCCCGCGCGGCGCTGGCCCGACCGGTTCTTCCGGGCGGGGCGGCTCCCGCCGGCCCGTGGGTCGCGCGGCGGGTCGTCCGCAGCCGGTACCTGCGGGTGCGCCCCTGCGGGGGTGGCCCTGACTCACCGGCCGTGGCCCCGCCCGGCGCACCTGGCGTCCCCCGGGTCTCGCTCCCGGTGGGGGGGCCACGCCCGCACCGTCTGGGTCTGGCGTGGGGCGGGGGCGGGTGACACAGGCCGCCGGGCCCCGGGAGGCCGGCGGGAGGACTCAGCCTGTGGGCGGGGGCCGGGCCTAGGCTGCGCGCCCATCCCTGTCCTTCTCACTTCAAAGGAGCTCGGCGGGAGGGAAGGAGGGGAACAAAGAGAAAGTGAAACCAGAGGTGGCGAGCGCCTGCAGGTTTCTAGGTCTCAGACCCCTGTCTTCCCAGAGGGAGGGCGGGCGCCGGATCCAGCCCGGCACCCACACTGGGCGCCGGTCCTGCCCCCTCCCTCCCACAGGGGCCCAGCCATGCGCCCCCCCCCCCCCACACACACACACTGCTCCGTGCCCCATGCCCTGCGGTCTGGCCTCCTGGTCACCTGGAGATTCGGCGGGGGTCGGGCAGGGTGACGGTCACAGTGAGCTGCCCATGGCAGGCACATGGCCGGGGGTTGAGGGGGGACAGGGGGTTCAAGCTTTAGGGAAGAGAAAGCTTGAGGGGAGGTGGTCCCAAAAGTCCTTGGCCACCTGGAGCCAAGGGTGTGGCTGCATGGGATGGGGCTGGGCCCAAGTCCAGGGACTGCACATTAGGGAAACTGAGGCTCAGACAGGGGCAGCGACCTCCCAGAGGTTTCACAGGGCCCTGTGGTGGGTTCAGGGGCTGGGGCCGGGGGGGGGGGGTGATCCAAGAGGAACCTAGGCATTCCTGCCCCCAGACCTCTACCTCGGGGGCCAGAGGACCCCCCTCTCCATCCCCAGCTCAAAGCCCTTGGACAGCCCAGTCCCAGGCAGACCCCCCTACACACCCTCTCCTGCCTGCACCGTCTCCCGAACCAGAGAGGCCAGTGAGAAGGAAGAGGGGATGGGAGGGACTGAGGTGTGAGCAGAGGGGAGGCGGGGCAGCCCGGGAGGGGCTGCCGAGAAGTCTGACTTTATGATAGAAAGCGCTGGGTGATGGCACTAGCAGCCCGAGATTCAGAGATAGGCCGGGATGGGATCAGCCAGGAGCCAAGCCCCACCCAGAGGGAATTGCTAGGTGTGAGCTTGCGGGGGAGGCTGGTCCCTCGGGCACCCTGAGGGGCTCTGGCTGCCTCCCACGCTCACCCCGCCCTCGCCCTGCCAGGCCTTGCTCCCGTCTCAGGCCAGCCCCACTCCGCGCCCAGGAGCTGAGGAGGCCCGGTCAGTGCCAGGCGGGCGCATGGCGGGCCGGGCCGCGTGGGACCCTGCGTGCGGACTGGGCCTCGCGTCTTCAGCTGTAAAGGGGGTGGGCCAGGGCCCCTAAGGGGCATTCGGACCAAATAAGCTGCACGTGGCATTGTCCTGGGCGGGGCTGTCCCATGCCACGGTGTCCGCGCCAGCCTGGCCCCCGGGGCCACTCGGGGATTCTCGGAGGAGCTGGCCTGGCTCCGGACACAAAACAGCCTGAGGAACTTTCCCACTTGTGCCTGCGACTCCCCCAGCTTTCTGAGGTGGGCCGGTCCCAGGCCGCTCACCTGGACAGCAGGATTCTGTGTCCCCGAGGGTGGGGGCCCGAGAATGGGGTCAGCCGGCAGGCCCTGGGGGGAGGGGGAGCGCTGGGATCTGCTGGCCGAGCTGCCCCTGCCGTCTGTGACCCACTTGGAGAAGGGCTGGCTGGCAGTGTCTCCTCCGTGGGCACCCAGGACAGTGGGCGTCTCGGCTGGCAGGACCCATCCCAGGACAGGGCTCCGCATCAGCAGGCCGGCACCTGCTCGGGGCGGGCGGTGCGCTGTGGGGTGACAGGAGCGGCTTTCACAATCCCTCGTCCCCAGTCCCCTCGGAGCGGGGCCAGAGGCGGGGGGGGGGGGGGGGGGAGGGGCGGCGCCCGAGAGGACGGGTGCCCAGCTTGGGCCTCCACCGGGTCTTTGGCTGGCTGCCCGCCCCCAGCCTTCTGAGGGTCCCAGCCCCCCAGCAGCAGCGGGGCTCCTCCAGCCCCTCCCCCCTACAGCCCCCACACACCACCAGGTGTGGGGCAGAGGCCCAGGACCCACCGTGCCCACGTGGCGTCAATGGTTGTGCAAGGCCCTGGCACACCCGGGACTGGGTGAGAATCTGGGCGGCGGCCAGCCGGGCCTGGGAACCAGGCTGAGGAGCCTCGGGGCGCAGGTGGCGCCGCCCCCGGCCTGGCCCACCTGGGAGAGGCCCCAGCTGCACAGCGGGTGCCAAGGGTGAGCTCTGAGTTCATGCTTTTGCCCCAAACCTACAGGGCACAGGCTCTCCACCGGGGGGCACAGACAGATGGACAGACAGCCGAGATCCCTCCTGTGGGTAGTTGAAGAGGTTCCAGGTGCTGGGGGACCTGGAAGGAGGCAGCCCCCGGCTCCTCAGGCCCATCAGGGAGGGATGGGGGGTGTGGGGGGGTGGGGAAGGGAGCCCCCCGGGACAACCCAGGCAGAGTCACGGGTGGGGCCGAGCCTGGGGTGTGCCCACCCCACTGGACCACGTAGATGGACAGAGGACCAGCTCAGGGACCAGAAGCCTGGTCTCAATCCCACCTGGGCCTCTGAGGACGGAGCTGCCCACCAGCCTGGGCCTGCCCGCCCACCTCACACCTACGGGGGCGAGGGGGGGGCAGCCATCCACCCACCCGGAACCAGGGCTGCACAGGCCACCCCCTCTGGCTCCCCAGGCAGGTGGCCTGGCCGGCGGGGCTCACAGTGAGTAGTGAGTCAGGGCCCCGGGCAGATCGGGACTGGAATGAACTCCGTGGAAGGGCTGGCCCACTGCAGGGCCCCTGGCGAGGACCTGAGAGATGGTCCCTCAGGAGAGTGAGGGGAGCGCACGTGGGTGGGGGGCTGCCTGGAGGAGGTGACTCCAAGCTCTAAGGATGAGGATTCCCACGGAGGTGATGGGGCAGAGGTTGTCTGGAGGAGGGAACAGCCCGCAGGCGGGGAGACAGGGCAGTGGGGGAAGGGGACCACTGGCCCTCCCGGCAGGGCCTGGCGCGCACTCCTGCTGCCCAGGGCAGGCTGGCTCAGTGTCTCACCCGGGGTGCTGGTCACCACCCTGTGCACCAGAGCCTGGGCCCCGCCCCTCCCCACCCAACACACACACACACACACACACACACACACACACACGCACGCACGCACATACGCACACATACAGGCACATATACACATACACATGCACACACATACACGCAGACACACATACTTACACATACAGATACACACTGCACACACAGACACACACACACTACACACACACACACACTGCACACACATATGACACACACATGCACGCACACACACTGCACACATACAGACACACGCACAAAGACATACACATACAGATACACACACAGACACATACACATACATACACACAGAGAGACACATACGCACATACGCACACACACAGAGACACATACAGACACAGACACACACAGACACACACACACACAGACACACAACACACACACACACACACAGAGACACACACTGACACACACAGACACACACACACACAGTGCGGGGCCCCAGACAGACCCACGCACAGCTCTGGGGACCCAAGAGGGAGTGTCCCTGAGACTTTATTGTCACGCCGCCCAGCACAGACACGAGGCCAGTCTCGGGAACAGGACGGACAGAGTCCTGGCAGCAGGGACACCAGTCAGAGCCACAGGGAGGGGTGCCCGCAACCCCCCTGCAGGTCACAGGAGGGATGGCTGATGCCGCAGCAGACGGGTTCGGTCAGACACCAGGCAGCACTTCCTGAAAAGAGAGGTCTGCTGAGGCCCAGGGCGGACGGACAAGCCCAGGCTTTCACCGGGAGGGGCCACCCGAGGCCCAGGCACATCCACCAGCCTCGAGCATCTTCCAGAGGCCGGTGAGGGAGTGTGGGTGGGCTGTCAGCGGGGGCCTGGCCAGCACAGCCTGGGATGCAGGGGGGCACCCGGTCAGGGGGGCCCTGGGGTAAGTGGGTCAGGGCGGGCAGGACATGCAGCAGAGGCATCCGAGCACCGTTGGGCCTCGAGGACCTGCTTGGCCATGGCCGGGCCCTCCAGGGCTGTGGTAGGTGTGTCAAGGGGCTGTTGACAGGACAGAATCCAGGAGGTCTGAGGTGGCCCTTCCTCCAGGCAGCCCTCTCTGACTGCTCCCATCTCCCACCAGCATATTCACCTCCCCCTACACAGTGGGTGCCCGCCGACAGGAGAGGCTCTGGCCCACACTGGGGTCCGGCCACACAGCTGGGAGTGGTCGGCCCTGCCTGGGGGGACTTACCGGCCCCGAAGCCGGGGCCCCAGCCCCACCCTGGAGGCTCTGCAGGAGAGTCACCACCTCCACGTTTCCAGCGGCTTCTGCCTGCAGGAGGGAACCCGAGGGAGGAACTGCTGAAGGGTTACTGGCCAGCCACCTGGCCTCCACCCAACCTTCCCCAGCCCAGGAGCCCCCGCCCCCGCCTCCTCCCGCCCAGGCACACAGGGCCCATGTGTCACTCTCGCCCCCACAGCTCCGGGCACTGGAAGGGGGTCATCCCTCCCCACCCCCCCCCCCGGGCCCCCAAGTGTGAAGGGTGTTCACCAGGAGAGTGTGGGCATTTGTGGGAGGGGCAGGGGGCTTGCAGAGCTTCAGGGAGGCCTTCCTGGAGGAGGCGGTGGTCCTGGAGCCCGGTGGGCACTCACCACGAGCAGGGCGCTGCGCCCATCGTAGCCCGGCTGACCCAGGTCAGCCCCTGCCTGCCACCACGCCCGCAGGCCTTCGCCGTCCGCCCTGGAGGCCAGCCTGGGAGAGGAGCCAAGGGGGGCCATCAGGGCCTGCTGGGCGCCGGCCGGCCGTCAGCCCACCTGCCTGCCCGGTGCCGGCAGCGTCGGTACAGAGCCAACGCCAAACAGCTGACCCAGCAGCGCCGGGCCCGGCCCCGGGGGCGGGAGGCGGGAGTGGCGGCCTGGGTCTGGTTTCACCCAACGCGGGTGCCTGTGACTCAGGTCAGGGGTGCACACACACACACACACGCACACACACACGCACGCACACGCAGGAGCACGCACACACGGGCATGCAGGCCCGGGCACACGTACACACCCCGTGCTGAGAGCTGCGTGCCAGTTTCACATTTCACAACAGGCTCTCCCTGGGCGGGGCCCGTGGGCCCAGGAGAGTCTGAGGCAGACTGGGGGTGGGGGGGGGGTGGGGGGGGGGACGGGAGTGAGCCGGGCAGCTCACGGAGGGGCCTGCCTGCCCTGGAGGAGGGGGTGGCGGGTGGCAACCCCCAAACCCCTGCCCTCTTGGAGGAGCCCACCCCCAGCTCTGGGACCTGGGGGTGCGGGCAGCCCCCCAAAGCGGCCCTAGTGACCCCCTCCTAGTCAGGAACCCGCAGCAGTCCCCACAGCGGTGCTGGGTAACTTCTGGGTGCACCCACCATCCCCTCTGGGACCTGGCTGACCCAACCGCTCCCTGCCTCGGTTTCCCCATCTGTCAGTGAAGCCAAAAAGGCCCACCTGCTGGTGCAGCCTGCACCAGAAGTCCCTCTCAATCCGCACAGGTTCGGCCCAAGCCCCTCCCTCCTGGCCCACCCCCCTCTGCTGGCCCAGCACACCCTCCTCCCTGACAGAGCGGCGGGGGCAGGGCCCGTCAGCCCGCAGGCGTGACCCCCACGACCCTGAAGCCAGGGCTGGAGGGGAGCTGGGGCTTTGGGGTGGGTGAGGGAGCAGAGCTGGGGGTCTTCTCCCTGTGAGCGGGCAGCTCGCCCCTCCTCACTCCCCGCCCATCGTCCCGAGACCCCATCGTCATCTCAGCCTCTGGGCCCGGGCTCTGAGCTTCAGGGGAGCACACCCCAGCCCCGGCCAGCGCCCCAACCTAGCCACATGGGACAGGCCTCACCCTGCTGTCCTCCCCGCTGCCCCCGTCCGTCCTCCCGGCTCCACCGCCCACAGGCCAGCCTGTGGGCAGCCCGGCCAGACGTGGGAGCTGCTGGCGGCTCAGGGGGCAGCGACAGGGCCTGGGCACCCTGAGGAGGGTCCCAGGGACGAGGAAGCCCTGGCCTGCCCTCTGCAGCCACTCGCACCCTCAGCGGGGACCTCCAGGCCCGCCCTCCCTGTGCCTGTGCCCTAGGCTGGCCGTGGTGGTCGCTCCGGGCAGCTGGGAGGTCAGTCATGCAGGCAACGGGCATGGTGCTCTGAAGCCCCCACCTGCCGCCCCCCCACAGGCCTGCCTCCCTGCCCAGCCCCAGGCCTCACCTGCACAGCTCTGTCCCCACGTCCTCCAGCTCCCGGGCCGACAGGCAGGCCCCGGCCGCCCGCAGGAGCCCGATAGCGCCCCGGTGCCTGCATGGGAAGGGGTGCTGAGACACCGCGGGGCTCTGGGCCTGCACTCAGGACAAGAGCTCCCTGCCCCAGACCAGACCCCACGCCCCCGCGAGTCCAGGGCACCCTGGTTCCCCAGGGCGAGCCTGCCAGCCCCCTGGGAAGCTCCTGCCTCACCCCCTGAGGTCTCCCCGCCCCCCATGCTGGGGCTGCAGCACCCCTGTGAGCACCTGGGACAGCCCACCTGGGGGACAGTCCCCATGCCCAGCTGCCCACCCCCCTGGCACACCCACCCCGGCCGAGCTGGGCCTGGGGAAACGGAGTCAATGGGGCGGCCTCTGCCCTTGGGGTGGGGAGGGGACAAACGTGGGTTGGACTGGGGGAGCAGTCCTGGTGTGGACGGGTGTCAGAGGCCGAGTCCCAGGGCCAGCCGGGATGGGTGTAGCTCGGGAAGCCAGGGCAGCGCAGCCGCTGCAGTGAAGGGCGGAGACCCCTCCCCCACAGTGTCCAGGTCGACCAGAACCCCACGGCCACCTCCCCTCAAGGAGGCTGGGAGGAGGGTGACCCCAGCCCCCGCCCCCCATGCTGCCAAAGAGCCTGCGGAACCACCCCAGGGCACAGCAGGGTGGGCAAGGGGAGGAGGCGGGGAGACCGGTTTGGGGGGTGTTGTGACAGCCGCGCGCGGGTGGGGAGGAGGGTGGGACCCAGGTGGGGTGATCTCATGTGCTACCCATCCCCGCCCCTGTGAGCTCCAGCCAGATCACCCGGGCGCTGGGGTCCACCCTGCAGGCCCCTCCGCCCTCTGCCCACTGCCCACCACCCACCGCCAGGCCTGTGCTGAGGGCTCTGTGCTCGCAGGAGCCTGGGAAGAAGGTGGAGCCCTTCACCCCTTCACCAGGGGATGCACCCCGCCCAGGGCGCACAGTGGAGGAGACCACCAGGGCTGGGCCCTGACAGTCTGGGGGCCCAGGCCCCACACCCTCACCGCCTGCCCTGAGACTCCGGAGCCCCTCCCTGAAATAACTCAGGACCTGCAGGCACGCCCCATGCCCCCAGAGAATGCTGAGGGGCCGGGGCTGGGGTGGGGGCTGGGGGTGGGGCTGGGGCTATGGACACGGCAAGACTGGCTCTGCCTCTGGGAGGAGGAAGACTTCCCAGGGGTGAAGAGCAAAGCTGAGGTCACTGCCCAACACACATGCTCATGCGTGCTCAGAGACGCGCACACAGCTCTAGGCTGCTCTGGGCACAGGCGGGCAATGGGGCCCGGACGCCAGCAGGCCCCGCCCCACTTGCTGGGCAGCCACAGCGCCGGGCCCAGCCCCTGCCGGCCCTGTCACCTCAGGGCCACCCCACCCCCGGGTTTGGACTGTCCATCAGGGCAGGTGAGGGCGGCCCCCGGAGAGAGGCCAGGCCTGGGGAGGGCGAGGAGACGCCGGAGAAGGCACGCAGCACCCTCAGGCCCACGGCCCGCCCGCCGGACCACGGGAGGGAGTCAGCCGGGCAGCCCCACAGGTGCAGCCCCTCACGGGCAGCGCATCCGGAGGCCCCCAGCTCCAGCCCTGCCGCCGGGCAGGACACCCCACTGCCTCTCCGCCCGGTGTCCTCTGTCCCTCCCTCAATGAGACCCCACTGGCACCCCAAACACACCCAGGCTGGGCCCCTGCCTTTAGGAAACAGGGAGGGTGTGGGCCCAACTCGGAGGCACTCCTCCCACCGCCGGGCAGGCTGAGCCTGTCCAAGGGCACCTGTGCCCACCCAGCCCGGCGCCTGGCACCGTGCAGCCGGCCCAGAGCTTGCCCCGCCCCCAAAGGTAGCTGGGTCCAGGCCTCCCCTGCCCAAATGTGCACACAGGGCCGGTACCTGCCCCTCACGGCCAGCAGCAAGGGGCTGAGGCCCTCCTCGTCCCGGGCGTTCACGGCCACCCCGCTCCGCAGCAGCAGGCTCACCACCGCTGTGTGGCCCCTCTGGGCAGCCGCGTGCAACGGAGTTTGACCCTGAAAGTCCTCCAGGCTCAGGTCACTGCCCTGGGGTGACGTAAGGACATGTTCCCCACGCGGAAGGGCTGGGCAGGGTAAGGTGGGCCACCAGGAAGGGACAGGCGGGGCGGGGTGCCCCCAGGATGGGGCCCAGCACAGCCACTGTGCTCCCCTTCGCTGCAGCTGGTTCCCAGCACGGGGCGTTATGGAGCCCCAGAAAGACCACCCTGACCCCCCAGCCCAGGGTCTCACCCCCTGAGGGCTCACCCGCTCTGCCAGGGCCTGCAACGCCTCCAGGTCACCGGCGTGGGCCGCGGCGCAGGCCAGGCTGGGGATCAGGGCGTCTCGCACAGCATCCGCCTCCTAGGGGGCGGCGGGGGGGGGACACGCAGCATCTGGGACCATTGCCTCACCCGAGGTTCTCAGCATCCCCCAGAGCAAGTCCAGGGCGGGAGGCTGCCACCCGCTCTGTCCTCACCAGCTGTGCCCAGGCCCCTGCCCCTGAGACCTGCCTCCTGTACCACCTTCTGAGACATGTGACCACAAGGCTCGGGGCTCTCGGGAGGGAGCCAGCCCTCCCCTCCCTCCCCCCCGAAAGAACCTCGCTCCACACATCCCAGAGCCCCAGCACCAGGAATGTGGGCTATCTAGGAGCTCACCCGATGCCAGAGGCCAGGGGTCCCAGCAGAGGCCGCGGCAGGCAGCCCCGCACTGGGCTCAGCCCACGCTCAGCCCACGCCCAGCCCACGCCCAGCCCACGCCCAGCCCACGCCTAGCCCACACTCAGCCCGCACCTGTGGCCGGGCCTGACCACAAAGCCACCCAAATAACAGGCCAAACGCATCCGGCCTCATCTGACCTCCACCCAGGGGAGGCACAGTTAAAGCTCCAAAGCTCCCATGACAGGTCTGCCCACCCCTGCCGTGCTGAGGGGAAACTGAGGCCCGGGGCGTGACCCAGGGCCACCCTGGATGCAGGTTCTATTCCTGCCGGGCTCCCACGCCAGGTCTCACTTCACCAGAGGTTGGGTGTGTGAATGGGCACAGGGAGCCCCAGCCTCCCCTGCAGACCTGGCCCCCAGCCCCCCTCCTCTGCCCTTCCTGGTCCCAGCAGCCAGGCTGAGAAGGGGGAGGAGAGAGAGCTCGAGGCCAGCGAGGCCTTGGGGCCTACAGCCTCACCCCGTGGAGCCCGTGCTCAGAGCCTGAGAGACCCCTGAGCTGGAGCCCCTCCCTTCCAGCCCCCAGGACCCCCACCTCACTAGGCAGCCTGCACCAGGGCCACAGCAGCACCCATGGCAGCCTGGCACCATCCCACCAGCGACAGTCCCACCAGCGACAGTCCCACCAGCTACAGTCCCACCAGTGACAGTCCCACCAGCGACAGTCCCACCAGCTACAGTCCCACCAGCAACAGTCCCACCAGCGACAGTCCCACCAGCTACAGTCCCACCAGTGACAGTCCCACCAGCGACAGTCCCACCAGTGACAGTCCCACCAGCTACAGTCACACCAGCGACAGCCCCANTCACACCAGCGACAGCCCCACCAGCGACAGTCACACCAGCGACAGTCCCACCAGCGACAGTCACAACAGTGACAGTCACACCAGCAACAGTCCCACCAGCGACAGTCCCACCAGCGACAGTCCCACCAGCGACAGTCACACCAGCTACAGTCCCACCAGCAACACAGTCCCACCAGCGACAGTCCCACCAGCGACAGTCCCACCAGCGACAGTCACAACAGTGACAGTCACACCAGCTACAGTCCCACCAGTGACAGTCCCACCAGTGACAGTCCCACCAGCAACAGTCCCACCAGCGACACGCTGCAGAGGCTCCCCCGCTGCCCCGGCCTCCTCCCTCACTGCTCCATGAACCCGCAAACCCTCCCGCTGTGGATCTGACCCCAGAAACAGGGGACCTGGGTCCATGCCTGGTGGCCGGCGCCGGCACATCCCGCGGACCCGCCCCCACACGGCGTACCTGGCTGAGGCTGAGGAGCTGGGCCACCCCGAGTCCCAGGCTGCTCTGAGGGGAGGGCCGGCACGTGTCCGCCTCGGGCAGCGTCATCTCGCCCCGGAGGTCCCTGGCCAGCAGCTGGGGGCGCACAGGAGGGCGGGCCTTGACGCGGCCCCGAGCCAGTGCCCATGGACATGCGGTGAGGGGCGTCCTGGGCCTGCGGCTCCTCCATCCTTCAGCCTGAGCACCAGGCCCTGCAGGCCAGCCCGCCCTCCCCCCCTCCTCGCTCAGGGTCCCCAAGGCCCAGGCCTCCACCCAACCAGGGTGGCTGTGCCTGGGGCTGCCTGGGGGGTGTGAGGGGCTCTCTGGGGCAGTTTGGGGAGCCTCTGGGTGTGCCCGGCCTCAGGCTCTCCGAGAAGGTGAAAGGACACGTGGGGGGTGGCAAAGGGTGGGGAGCGGGGGCCCCAGAGCATGGGAGGCCCATATCCCTGCCCCCTTTCCAAACGCAGACACAGTCCTGGACCCTGCGCCCCTACCCCCCTCCCCCGTCTGCCCGTGTCACACCCCAGCCCGCCCTCAGGATCCCACTGACATGCCCACAGCCCAAGGGGCTCCCACCTCCTTCCTGTCGTCCAGGCTCAGCCCGGGCTGGCCCAGCACATACGACAGCTTGGCCAGGGCAGCCTCGGACGTCATGTCGAAGCCCGAGATGATGCCAGCTCCCACTGAGGCCTGTAGGGGAGGGGCGGCACTAAACTGGTGTGGGTCCCAGCCCAGCTCGCCCTGTGCCCTCGCCAGCCCCTCCGGGCCCACCCCCCACCATGCCCACCGCGGCCTGCAGAGGGGTGCGGGGGGGGGGGGAGGGAAGGGGCGGTGGTGCCCTCGCCCACCCGCTCCAGGCCCAGCCCTGCCCACCATGCCGGCCGCGTAGTCTGAGGTCACGGTGCCCTGCAGGCAGTGGGTACAGTTGAGGATGAGCAGACCGCGCGCGGTCGCCGCCCGCAGCTCCCGCAGCAGGTCGGGCTTGGTGGGCCCGTTCCCGGAGCCGAAGGTCTCCATGACCACACCCTTCAGGGGCGGCTGCAGGAAGGCCCGGACCTGCCGGCCAGGAGGGTGTGAGGCCTGGGTGTCCTGGGTGACTGGCCAGAGGCAGCCACTGCCACTGTGCTCCAGGGTGGCGGGCGCTCCACCGAGTCCTCCCAGCGGGACCCTGGCCCCTGCTGTGTGTGCGAGGCTGTGGCTGGTGTGGGGATGCCCCGGCCACGGGAAAGGGGTCAGAGGGGGCTGCCCACCTCCCTCCTGGCCTAGCCCATCCACCCGGCCGCCCGCACACGGGGAGGCTCCCGGCAGCCGGGGTCTGGGGAAGGCCTTGCAGCTAAGCCCACATCCCCAAAAGGTGAGATTGGGCCCCAAAGCCCCGAGGAGGGGGCGAGTGCAGGTCCCCCACCCGAGCCCGGGACACCCCCCTCCAGGCACGAGGGGCGCCCTGCCTGAGGCGGGCTTCCGGGTGCGGAGCAGCCTGTGCGGCGGGGGCAGGACGGCCGGGCAGGCGGGCAGGGCCAGCTGGTGCCACACCGGGAGCCCTGGGGCAGGGGAGCGAGGGCACTCGGTGGGGTTCGGCGGGACCTACCAGGGCGGCGGGGATCCCGGGGTAGAGGCGCAGCAGGCCGACATCCCGCTCCATGCTGCTGTGCACCGCCAGCCGGGCCTGCCCGCGCGACTTCCGCACCAGCTCCCGGTTGACTGTGAGGACAGAGGGGCCACGTGGGGCCCGGGAGCCACCTTTGGGCCAAGACCCCCACCCAGTTCCTCGGCCTTTTGTGCTGCTGGCTCCCCCCGCCATTTCCAGAGCCCTAAGCCTCCCCCGGCCACTGGGCCCTCCTGACGCCCAGCCCTGGGCTCACCAATACTTGGCCGGTGCCAGGTCCCTGGGGCACAGGGCCCAGGGGGAGGAGGACCCCGGGGTGGGGCCTGCCTGAGCTGTGGCTGCATAGGTGGTGAGGGGGGGAAGGCATTTGAGGCGGAGGAACAGCAGGTGGGAAGGCCAGGAGGTACAACAGATGGGCCAGCCGCAGGATCCCCAGCAAAGTCTGCTGTCCAGGACCCCGGGGAAGTCGGGGTGGCCTTCTCAGAACAGACAGCCTCACCTGCCCCTACCGGCACCTACCCCGCCACAGGTGAGAGAGTGAAGGAGTGAGTGAATGAATGAGTGAGTCTTCTGGACCCCTCACCATTGGGGAAAGACAGCCTCCATCGGATTCACCCCAAAGCCTCAGAGGCCTAATGTGTGCCCACCCGCTCCCCATGGCAGGGTGGGTGACGGGGGTCCCAGCCCTGTGGGTGGAGGGGCAGGTGCTTGGGGTTGGTACCCCTTGAGCCACCATGCAGAGGCTCGGGGTCTCCAGTCTGAAGGCCACTGCACCGCCAGGACCGACCACGGGGGTCCCCGGGGGCGAGGGGCTGGGCAGTGGGTCTGGCCTGCGAGCCCCAGGAGCCCAGTGCCCAGTGGGAGCCCCTCTCGCCCCGGCAGCCTGGCTGGGTTAGATGCGGTTAGAGCCCATCCCGGGCACAGGCACCGAGAGGCCTGCCCATCCCAGGACACGGAGGCCCAGCGGGGGGAGCCCAGCCGAGGCTGGGCAGAGGCTGGAGGGGACGGGCCTCTCGGACCTCCACCCTGGCCTCCTCCGCCCCCATGGGTTGGGTGTCAGCCTCAGTGCCCGCTGTACCCGCCAGAGCAATGCACATGTGATAACGACCTGGAAGACATTCCAGACACGCCGCCCTCTCACGGGGAGCTGGGGGTGGGGGGAGGGGGTAGGGGGCACTGGAGGGTGGGCGGCCAGGAGGGGACAGGAGGGCAGAGGCAGGAGACCCCGGGGCCAGGGCAACAACCCAACGGCCTTTAATTCAGGGCCCTTGGCCCAGAGCGGGGGGAGCAGATAAGACAGTGGTGGGTGGGGCTGACTCCACGAGGGGGTTATGGCTGCAGAGGGGTTTAGAGACAAAGATGGCCACGTCCCCACAGACGGCCACCCCCCTGAGCACACAGGGCCATGTCCCCGCCCGGCCAGGCGCGCTGCCCACCACAGAGAGGACGAGGCCTCCTGGGGGCCCAGTGTGGACCACGTGCATCGGCTGCTGGACAGCTGCGGTCCACAGCCGGGGGGTCAGGAGCTGGCCGCCCCCTCAGACCCGGCGGGGCGGGCCCGCAGCACCCCCGCGCCCCCCCGCACGGCTCAGCGAGACCTCCTGAGCCCACTGCCCTCCGCCTGCGGGGCCTCTGGGAGGGCAGTGAAAACACCAGAACCCGGGGAGGGGCCCAGCCGTGGAGTAGCCCTCCGGCTGCCATGCCCACACCCAACCACCCAGGGCCCTGCCAGCCACACCCTGGGCCTGGGCAGAGCTCCCTGTTTCTCAACAGCAGCTGCCAAACCGGACAGGCCTGGGCGGGCGAGGCCGGGTTCTCACACCCCCATGGCAGCCCAGCCGGTGGGAAGCCAGCGGGGATCTGGGCCTGGGGCCCGCAGGCCTCTTCCCTGGGGCCAGCCTCAGCCCTGCACCCGCCGAGCCTCTGGACCTGGCAGAGCAGGTGGTCCTGTGCCCGTGTCCTGCCTGGGCTTGGCGAGACCCCGCCAGGGGCCCCAGGACCCAGCACACTCCTCCGCTCCCGCCAGCCGGCTTCACTCCCCAGGCTCCACTCCTAAGCTCCAGATAAGGGGTGACTCAGCCCCCACAGGGGAGGGTCCCTGCTCCTTCCTTCTTCAGCTGGGCTGGGTCTCCCCACACGGGCAGGAGGGGCTGAGTGCTGCCACCAGGCATGGGCAGGGAAGCCAGGCCTTCGGTCAGCGCCAGCATAGGTGCCACCCCCTCCAGGAAGCCCCCTGGATTGCTTCAGCTCTCAGGGAGCAGGAAGACCCTCCCCCAGCCCCCGGAGCCCTGGGAGTGCTGCACAGGCGTGAGGTGCACTGACATGTTCTGGGCCTCACTCCCCCGGGAGGCCCCGGGAAGGAATGGGCGGGGTGGGCCTGGTGGGAGTGCAGGTCAGAGCTCGGGAATGGGAGTCCGGGCTCAGGGCCAAGTCAATGACCCCGTGTGGCCCTGCCCCTCTCCACTTCGGTCCCACCATGGGGCCCTCCTGCCCTGACGCCGTGAGCCCCTGGCAGAGGGACCCGCCCTCACTGTGCCTGACCCCACAGCTGTGTCCTGACCTGAGATCGGAAGGCTCTGGGGGCGTTCAGGGTCACACGACCAGCCCGCCTACTGGGAAAGAGCCCGTCCCTGCAGGGGCTGCACCCTAGGCCCCCGGGAACCGCCCTGCCTGCCCCCGGGAACCCCCCTGCAGACCCCGCGGGCTCCACCTCGCAGGGGCAGAGGCCGTGTGGGCGAGGCCACCTCCTTGTTCCGAGGGCTGGACGCTCAGGCAGGTGGACCAACCAGAAGAGCTGGTCCTGTGTGTCCCACAGAAGCGGCCCCACCCGGAGCAAGGCCCCAGGGCCCCAACGCCCCCCCCCCAAGGGGCCACAGCGGGGGCGGGGCGGGGGTGGGACCGGTGCTCCAGAGCCCCTGCTCCGCCAGGAAGCACAGGCACAGCCGGCTGGGGGTCCCTTACACACCGGGGCCAGGCCCCTGGGGAGAACCCACACGCCACAGGGGCGTGGGGACGCTCCGGCCTGTGCCAGGAGGGCTGCCTGGGGGTGGGTGGGAGGGGAGGCACTGGCCAGGCCCACTCGGACCCGGACAGTGGGGGACACCATGGGCCTGCAGGTCTAGGGGACCCTTCGGGGCCATTAGGTGGCCCTGAGCTCGGCCCAGCAGCCTGGTCGAGCAGCTCCCACACCCAAAGCAAGTGGGGTGTCCTCCCCGGGGGTCAGGACACATGACCTGCTGGAGACAGGGGTGCGGGCTGCCTGCCAGGCCCAGGGGACAGAGAGAAGGGCCCTGGGACCACGGTGCATGGCGGAGCCGCGGCCTCTGAGAGGGCCTCCTGGGCCGGGGCCACCTGGCCAGGGGGGTACACAAGGGGCAAATCCCCCAAACCTGCTCCTCCTCCAGCCGACTCCTGGCCCAGGCTCCCCCCCCCGGTCCCCCCCCCAAGCCCTCCCTCTTATCCCCCCAGCCCCGGGGCAGAGCTGAGCTGAGCTGTCCCAGCTCAGGGGCGGTGGGTGCTCCCGGCCCAGTCTCCCCGCCCAGCTCCCTGCAGGGTCTGCAGGCCCCTCTTACGGCCCATGGCACCCCTTCCGGTCACACGGCTTACTGATGACATCAGCGCCCACCACAGCCAGCGGCCGCAGGTTCGGGGAGCAGAAGGCGGCGAACTTGCGGGCATCCACCTTAGTCACCCGCGTGCCCCGAAACAGCTGGTTCTGGAAGAACAGGCAGACCTGCGGGGGGGGGGGGCAGCGGGTGACAGGGGCCGGACCACCCCTCCGTGAAGGCTCCCCACCCTGTGGGGGGCGGGAACCTCATGAATGACTCCTGTGCCCACACGCCCAGGCCAGATGCTGAGGAGGAAACGGCAGGCTCAGAACCGCCGGTTCTGTCTGCCTCGTGGGGGCTCACCCACGGGCACCAGAAAGGCGCCAGGTCTGGAGGGAACCCCACGCACTGCAGCGCGCCCAGAGGCCACCTGGGCGACCGTCCTTCCCTCCCTCCCTCTCCCACAGCGCACGTGCGTGTCAATCACAGGTGCGGGCAGCCCTCAGAGCCCGAGCCCCTGCCTCCTGGGGTGGGGGTTGGGGGTACCTCAGGGATCACGTACTGGCCGGCCATGAGCAGGGCGCCCAGCAGGTTCTCGCGGCCGTCGCTCCACAGCGCGTGGATGGGCACCTGGGGAGGCGCACGGAGCTAAGGCAGCGGCTCAGGACAGGACGGAAGGGCCGGCAGCTCAGGCGGGGGGGAGCGGGGACTGCGGCCCCTGCTGATGCCACTGGCCCAGCCCAGCCCTTCCCCTCGCTGCCCCAGCTGGTCCCCACACTGGGAGGTTCCCACCTGGCTTCCTGCTTCCTGCCACCCACAGGGACCTCACCACTGCCCAGCCCGGCCCCTGGTCCCAAGGGCACCGCGCTCCTCGCTGTCCTGGGCAGGACCGGCCCTGACAGAGACGCCCTGAGAGCGGGATGCGTGGCCCCGCAGCCTCCCCTGCAGCCGCAGGAAGGCCTGGCCTCGGGCCCTGCCCTCGGTCACCTGGGCGCCCGTGAGGACCACAGTCTTCTGCAGGTTCTCCAGCACGAAGGCCAGCACGGAGGCAGCGAAAGCCATGGTGTCGGTGCCGTGGATGACCACGAAGCCGTCGAACTGCTCGTAGTGTGTCTGCGGAGGGGGCTCGCTCAGCCGGGGCCCCGCGGCGGCCGCAGCTTCCTCCTGGGAGCGGGAGCCTTCCCCTCCACCGCCGGCCACGGGAAGGGCCCGACACAGAGCGGGGCAGGGTGGGCGCCAGGGACCTGGCCCTGTGGCCCGGCTGGGCAGGCTGGAGTCCCGGCCCCGCTCCCCCCGCCCCGGGACGGCTCCTTCCCTGGCTCCTGCTGTGAGCCCACCGTGATGGGGTCAGTGGACGTCCCCCGAGGACAAGCAGGGCCCCCTCTCGGCTTCCCAGGAGTGTCCCCCCGAGGGGAGGCCCAGGCAGGACTCCCGAGAACACTGGTCAGTGGGGGACCGGCCAGAATCCAGCTCAGAGTGCCCTGTGCTGAGCGACAACGGCCCCAGGGCAGCAGGAGGGTGGGGGGAGCAAGCCCTGGGCCTGGCTGTCCAGCGGGTGGGCCAGGCATGGGCACAGGGAGCACTGGGAGCGGCAGGGGATGTGGGCAGGCGGGCAGGTGCTGGCGGGCAGTGGGGAAGGGTCCTTCCAGGCACAGCCCTCCTGGCCAGCTCGGCAGGAGTGAGGGTGGCTGCGGGGACAGCCTCCGGCCACCACCTCCTGGAGGGCCGCCAAGACTGAGCTTCGGAGTGGTTGCGAGGGGCCCAGTTTTGGGACAAGGGGACCATGGTGGAAAGACCAGCAGCTGGCGGTGATGGCAGAGCTGAGCCACAGGGCGGGCTGGGGCGCCATCTGCTGGCCACACAGGGCTCAGCCACAGGCCGGTGACCAGCTCCAAAGGCCCTGGCTGGACCCTGCAGCCAGGACAGCGGGAATGTGCTCAGCAGAGCGCAGGCCCCTCGCAGGCAGGCGAGGGGTGGACAGCGGGGAAAGGGCCAGGTGTGGGCTTGTCAGTCTGCGGGCCGGTGCCACACACCCGGACCCAGGTTCCTACTGGGACAAACCTTGCACGGGGGAGGGGGGAGAGGGGGGCGGGATGAGGGGGGGCAAGGGCTTCAGAGGCCCTGCAGCTGGG
>JAWPEG010064502.1:1007277-1050839 GCA_035771395.1 Myotis vivesi | reverse complement strand
CCCGGCCCCTCCCACATACTGCAGCCCCGCCCACAACCCCAGCTCCACCCATACCCCAGCCCCTCCCACATACTGCAGCCCCGCCCACAACCCCAGCTCCACCCATACCCCAGCCCCTCCCACATACTGCAGCCCCGCCCACAATCCCAGCTCCACCCATACCCAGCCCCTCCCACATACTGCAGCCCCGCCCACAACCCCAGCTCCACCCATACCCCAGCCCCGCCCACATGCTGCAGCCCCGCCCACAATCCCAGCTCCACCCATACCCCAGCCCCTCCCACATACTGCAGCCCCGCCCACAACACCAGCCCTGCCCACAACACCAGCCCCGCCCACTCCCACAGCCCGGCCCAGAGCCACAGCCCCGCCCACACTCCCGCTACCTCAATGGTCTGGGCGATCTGAACCCACTCAGTGATGGTCATGTCACTGGAGTCGAAGAGGGGCTGGCACTCCAGCACCGTGTAGAGGATCCTCTGGTCGGGACTGGCGGGCCTGTGGGCGCAGAAGGGCGGTGCCACTGACCCGCCTTGGCCACCTGCTCCCCTCCAGGCAGGGCCTCTGCACCAGGCCTGTCTGCGCTTCCACACTGGCATCCTGAGTACAGGGCCCGCCTCCCTCCAGCCGGCCTTCCCAGGAGCAGGGACTAGGGCTGAGAGGGCCGAGCACAGCCCTGAGGGACGGGCCAGGCCGGCCTGGGAGGCGACTCCCCACGCGCCTGCCAGCCGTGAAGGGCACCAGGCAGCCTGGGCCGAGAGCCGGGAAGCAGGGCCTTCACGTGGGAGGAGGGGCCAGCGGGCCACCCCAGCGGCTGGTGTCTGAGGTGCTCTCCAAGGGGGACTGGGTCAGGTTCAAGCCGTGGAAGTGGACATGAGTGACGGCCCTCCCCTGGACAGCCGGCCGCCTCCCTGGCCACCCGAGGGAGCCCACACTCACGGCAGCACCAGGGTGTCCTCGGGGAGGCCGCGGGCCCGGGCGTGCTCCTCGTCGTGGAACATGGGCAGTGTCCTCAGGACGGCGGCCAGGCCGCTCCCCGGGGCCAGCACTGCAGGGGGGGAGGGAGTCAGGGGCTGGCGGCCACCACCAGCTCCCACAGCCATGGGCCCTCCGTTCTGTGCTGGGCATTTATTGCCCTGTGCTGGGGGCCAGGCCTGGGCAGGGGCATGGGCAGAGAGCAGGGCTGGCCCAGGTGAGCTCAGGCCTCAGGGAAGTCGGAGGCCAGATGGACAGGCCTGCAGCTGCCAGGGCCCTGTGTCCAGGTGAGCCCACCCGGGCTCCTGGGGCCTTGGCCCTCTATGGCCTCTTTCTCAGATGCCTACTCTCCTGCCCCCATTCCACAGAGCACCCACAGACACGCTCCCGGCTCTGCCAGGAAGTTCTCAGCCCCAGCTCTCTTCCAGCCTGTCAGGTGCTTCACCCCAGCTCAGGGCACTGCCTCCAGGAAGCCCTCCACGATGCCCAGGCCCTGGTGCCTTTCCCACATGCCCTCCATGGCCTCTGCTCCCTTGCTGGGCTGTGTGCCACCCCTCCAGGGTCCAGCCCAGGCCTCCGCCTGCAGCCACCGTGCCCCAGAAACATGCTTCTACCGAGGCCCTGGCAGAGAGGGCACCGGGTTCTAGGCAAACCCTAAAATAGGGGTGGGGACGTCCAGCCCCGCCACGGCATCGGGGGTGAGTTAGTTCAATGTCTGACCGCGTAGAGCAGGCTCCTTTTTAAGTGGATCATTTTGTGTGGCCTGAGGGTGACATTACAAGTGTCCAACGGCCCTGGGCAGGGAAAAGGGTCCCCACCCCTGCCCTAAGCGGTCACAGTGTGCCTCCTGGAGACACAACTCCTCAGCACAGGCCTCCGCCCCACGCTGCTCCCTCCAGGCACTGCGCCCTCGGGCAGTCACTCCTCGCTGAGGCTCTGCTGGGCGTCTCCCATGTGCTTCGCTGCCAAGGGCACCCGGACTCAGCAGCAAGGACAACAAGGTCCCCACCCAGAAGTATCCTGGGCTGGAACATGTAAGACCTTCAGGACCAGGGTCAGCGGTCACTCCCGGGTGACAGGCTTGCCCCAGCCTTCGCATCTGCCGGGTGTATCAGTCCCCCGCCGCTGTGTAACAAACTGCCCGAGCCGGGGCTGCGTAAAACAGCACCACTGCTGCCTCGCGGCTCAGGGAGTGTTGGGGGCTGTGTCCCGGCTCCCTCGTTGTCAGAATCCGGTCCCATGTGCAGACCACTGTCCCGGCTGCCTCTGACCCACCACCCTCGGCTTCTCCAGCTCCCAGCACCCAGGCCCGGGGCCCCTGGCTCTGCCTTCAACACCAGTCGAGTCCTCATGCTTCGAACCTCTCTGACCTCCTCTGCTCATCTCTCCCCTTAAGGAGCCCGGAAGCCCGCTCACCTGATCCCCGAGGGTCTGTCTTTGGGGTTCAGGGCCAGTCCGCTCCCTCCCTTGAGGTCAGCAGCTGAGCTCAAGCCCCCACCCCTCAGCCGCCGCCCCAGGCCCTCTGCGGCCCACATGCCCCTCCTGCCCGCGGCTCTGGCCCGTCTGCTCCTTCCTCACCCTGGTGGGGCGGGGCGGCACCAGTTTCCGTCCTGTTATGTGTCCCAACAGCTTGGCCTTAGGACCAGGGCAGTATGTTCTCTGGTCTCCACCACCTGGAAGGTGCACTGACCAGGTGCAGGGGGCGGCCAGGCGCATAGGCCGCGGGTCCAGCCCCACTTGGTCCCGCCAAGCCAGCTCCCAGGCCACTGTGTCAGGGGTCCCGGCCCACAGGGGCTCTCATCCTCTCAACCTGTGTTGCTTGTTAGCGCTGGAAACAAAGGGCTTCGCTTCCTCTTCTTTCTTGTTTCCCATAAACGGCTCATCGTTCGAGTCGCGCTTGATCCCAGGCCTGACCATGAACCCATTTTCTTAGAAAAACTTCTACATGGAAAACAAAGCAGCTGTTTTCCGGGAAAGCTCTCCTATTGGAGCCATACCTGGTCATTAGGGTTCCCTCAATGAGCCCGGCCGCGTGGCTCCGAGCTGAGCGACGACCTATGAACCAGGCGGTCACATGTGGGAAGCCACCTATTGTCTTCACTAGCAGAGAGGTGTGGACAAGGAACCCGGAAGGCTGGTGACCCTTGAAGCCCTGGCAAAGGTCAGGGCTGTGCACCCACTGTTAGTCCAGACAATGGTAGCAACTTCCCCATTTATTATTGTGTAAATCCTTGCTGGTGGGCTGGTCTGCCTGTTACTGGAAATTGCCTGCCTGAGGGCTATGGGTGGATCCCAAGTCAATAAAAGGTTGAGAGACCTGAGCACCAGGGGAAGTCCTTCCCCTTGAGTTGGACTTGCCCGCCTGGCCCCCCAATATTTCCAAATTATTATTTCTTGTCTCGTCTCTTTCATTTGTGTGCGGCTCCTCTTCCAGATCTTGAACCCTGATCCACGCAGGACGTGGGGGGAAAACAAACGCATCTACACAGTCACAGTTCAATTCCCAGTCAGGGCACAGGCCCGGGTTGCGGGCTCGATCCCCAGTGTGAGGCATGCGGGAGGCAGCCCATCAGTGATGTTTCTCTCTCCTCCTTTCCTCTCTCTAAAACGCAATAAAAACAGATCCACACATTAAAGATCCCTCAATAAGATCCCAGGGCAGCAGTCACATGACCAGCCCACCTGCTGGGAGAGAGCCCATCCCTGCAGGGGCTGCACCTAAGCCCTCCTCTGCCCCCTCAACCCCTCGCTGCCCTGACCTTGGCATGGCTTGGCCGCGCCGTGTGTCCTGACAGCTGCTGTTTACCTGCAGGCGCAGAAGTGCCCTCGATAGTGACGATCCAGACAGCTTTGCTGAGGCCGGGCCACCTCCCTCCTGACCTCCCGACCTCCCGGGGGCAGAGCCCACGTCAGCAGCCCGGCCAGTTAATCATTGACACCAACACCATCCGAGGGAACGCCAGGCCGGGGGCCCGCAGTCCCAAGTTCACCCCCTCCACCCCCCACCCCCGCCGGGCCAACTCTGCCCTGGACATGGAAAGGTCCACGCCACCCGTGTCTGAGGACAGCCAGACACCTCAGTGCGGGTCAAGGGCACCGGGCCCTCGCTGCTCCTCTCCTAGGGGGTCGGCAGGGATAGGCTCAGGTCTCCCCTCCTTCACTCCCGGGGCCTTCCGCCTGGGCCACCACCGCCTCCTGAGGGGAAGGGTCTGGCAGTGGCCGGGAGGCACGGGGACAGGTGCCCAGTGGCTGGTTCCTTCTGGGGCCCTCAGCTCAGAGCAAAGACACCGCCGCCGCGATCCCAGTGGGCCAGACCGGGGTGCCTGCTCTGAGACCCCAGGGCTCAGAAGGCAGGTGTCCCCGCTGGCTGGGGCAGGCTGGCTGCTCTGAGCCTGGAGGGGATGACAGGGGGCCGGCCCCAGACAAGTGGGCAGGCCAGCCCTCGAGGGAGCAGCGGCCTCCCTCCCCAGCCCTCCCAGACACAGGCTGGTCCAGCAGTCAGGTGCCCGGGCCCCGTGGCCCCAGGGCAGGCTCCTCTGGGACCACCCCAGTCCCGGGGCTGCTGGTTTAAGGTCCAAGCTGAGGGCCCAGCAGCCCTGTGGTGGGAGTGTGGCGCGGCCCTCCTGGTGTCCACCAGCGGTGAACTGTCCAGATTGGGATGCAGGAGGCACAGCAGCGGACAGTAGGCTCCGGGCCGCCCGGGGAGCCTCGGCTGGGATGTGGACATCCTGTCCCAGAGCCCGAGCCCCTCCAACAGGGCCCAGCCACTGGGAGCGCTGAGGATGTCTGTGAAGTGACCGTCGCGTGTGGCAGATGGACTAACGGGGCCCGAGGCCCAGGAAGCACTGTCGGAGGGCAGAGGGCAGAGGGCAGAGGGCCTGAGGGGCTGCTTCGGTGGGCAGCGTGGGGAAGGAGGGAGGAAGGGACAGGCAGTGGCCCAAGGACCGGCCAGGGCAAAGAACGTTAGATCTGGTGATGGTAAGGGGGGGAGAGGGGGGTGCTGAGTTAGCGCTGAGGCAGGGAGGCAGGGAGCCAAGCCCCAGAAGGGCTGCTGGGAGCGGGTCCGGGAGGACGCCCAGGGCCGGGTGTGGGGCCGCCCCAGGTGTGGCTGGCACGTGGGGGAGCGGCTGGGGAGCGGGAGGAGGGAGGTGGCAGAGGACGGCGCCCTGGGAAGTGGGCCTCCCGAGGAACAGTTCATCTGTGGACGGCCCAGGTGGGGGAAGGGGCTCGAGGATGAGGCTGAGGGCTGTCCTGCCCACCCGGGGAGGGGCCCCACAGGCCAGTCCCGGCGCCCAGAGGAGCTTGCCGCCCCAGAACTGGACAGCGATGCTCTTCCCTCCCGAAGGCAGCCCCGGCCAGCAGCCTTGGGACTGGGAGCCCTGGCGGCCCTCGCCCCACCCAGAGCGGCCACCCCTGCTGACTCCGGTCAGGCCTAGGCCACAGACACAGCCCCCCAAGTCCCCTGCACGCTGACCTCCCTAAAAGGGTCAGAGCCCCCAGGCCGGCCAGGAGCTCAGAGCAACAGGGTGGCTGGGCCGCATCACAGCGCTCAGGTCCTCGAGAGGCGCCCGCAGCCCTACAGGCCTGCCCGCGGGCGGGTCGGCCCGGGGAAGGGGCGACGGGTGCCCGGCCCCGCCTCCCACCCGGAGGCCGGGCAGTCACGGCAGGACGCGCTGGCCGCACGCTCCCTGCCCTCCAGGTGCAGGCACCTGGGCCGGAGGGGCTCGGTCCGCGGCTGGGACCACCCGTCCCGCCGACTCACCGCCACAGTGGCTCCGCATCCCGATGGTGCCCCCCGTGTAGATGGCCAGGAGCCGCCGCTCGGGGCCCGCCGCGCGCGCCATGCTGGCAGGGCCCGGGGGAAGGGGGCAGAGAGGGCTGCGGGCGCAGGAATGGCTGCGGGGGAGCCCGGGGACTTCGGGGGGCTCTGGGGACGGCGGGAGCCGGGACTGAGGAGGAGAGCGCCCAGGGCAGCCGGGATGGTGGGGCTCGCTGGGGGGCGGGGCCTGCTCGGGGGCGGGGTCTGGAGGGGGCGGGGCCTGAGCTCCCCGCGATCCCAGTGTCCCAGGACCTGTGACAGGAGCGTAGGTTCGTGCCCCACAGACAGTGGTATCAGCAGCCGCATGGACCCCGGTGCCCAGAGAGCAGGCGCTGTTGACCACCGGTGTCCACTCGATGGGGGCCGGGCATGGGCAGAGACCACAGCCCGCCCCTTGCACCCCGTCCAGGAGGCCCGAGGGGACCAAGGGGACCCCCAGGGCAGAGCCAGGAAGAAAAGTAGCGGATATGGAGCCTCCCTCCTGGGCACCAGCCCCCCAGGAGGCGGGGGTCTGTATTAGTTTGCTGGGGGGTCTGTATTAGTTTGTGGGGGGTCCGTATCCGTTTGCTGGGGGTATCAGTTTGTGGGGGGTCTGTATCCGTTTGCTGGGGGTATCAGTTTGTGGGGGGTCTGTATCGGTTTGCTGGGGGGTTGGTATCGGTTTACTGGGGGGTCTGTATCAGTTTATTCTGGCAGCCCCAGCAGGAGGGCAGATGGGCAGCTTTACACACAGATGGTGTCTCAGTCCTGGAGGCCGGAGTCTGAGGTCTGGGCGCAGGCTGGGCTCCTCCCCAGGCCCCTCCTTGGTGCCTGGACGGCCCTCCTACACGTGATCCCCGGTGTCTGTGTCCACATCTCCTCTTACAAGGTCACCGGTCGGACTGGCTGGGACCCACTCTCACGGCTTCTTTTTACTCTAGTCCCCCCCAGAGGCCTGGTCTCCAAGCACAGTCGCATTCTGAGGTGCTGGGACCAGGGCTTCCACACATGGGCGGCTGGGGTGGAGGGAGGAGGGGGCGGCAGCCCAGGCTGCAGCTCCTGCCACTCTCCTGCTCTGTGTCTGCCTTGGGCTCTCCCTGCGGGTCTGACCTGGGCGCCCGCGACCACAGCCCGGAGACGGGGCTCTGGTGTTGCCCTAACAGCGCTGCTCCTCCGGGGGTGCAGGCCACGCCGTTTCCGCGGCAGATGTGGGACCAGGGCTGAGGGCGCCTCGGCAGATGCGGGTCTCTGGGCCACAGCTGCTCTCCGCCCGCTTCTGCTCCGGCTACATCTGGTGGCAGCTCCCTGCGCCCACGGGCTCGCTCACCCGCTCTTCGGCTCTTTGGCAGTGGTTTATTGGATGTGACACCAAAAGCACAGGCAAGATACGCACACAGACAAACGGGACACAGCAGCTTACAACATCTGCTCGAAGGACACAAGGACAGAGCAGGAAAGCAGCATTTCCCAGCCCCACAGTCGATCACGATCACGGCTGGACGCGCGGACGCTCCCTCTGACCCAGCAGCCCCGCTCCCGATGTGCCCAGAATCATTGGCGGGTCCTGAGGACACACGTGCACCCGTGCTCACAGCAGCCAAGAGGCGGGGCCATGTCCTTTACGGGTGAGGGTGAACGAAGCGGTGGTGTGCTTGCCCTCGGGGACCTGCCCTGGTGCCGCAGGATGGACCTGGGGCCTGTGCGGCAGAAGAAGCCAGGCACAGGGGGACCCAGTCCGAGCGGGGCATGGGGGTGGGGGCGCCCCTCTTCATGGGGAGCTTCAGATAGCGGTGGGAGTCCTGGAGACTGCCTCTCAACAATGTGAATGTCCCTAACACCTGCAATCGGTTATGATGGAAAACGCTGTTTAACTCAGTAAATGAGGAAGACAGACCAGGAAAAAATGTCACAAACAGGTCTGGCAAAGGGCTTGTATCCTGAAGGAACAAACTCCTACAAGGACACACCGAGGGGGGTCGGGCAGGAACCGGGCAGGAGGACCCTCCCTGTGCGTGTCCTCCAGTGCCCTCTGCTGGCAAGGCCTGGCGTTGCGCCCCTGGAAGCCCGAGGAGGCAGGTCCAGCATGATGGGGCAGCAAGGGAAGGTGGCAGCGAAGGAGAGGCTAGGGCTCCAGCTAGCAGGGAGCGCACCCGCTCGCGCTCCAGGCCCTTTGCGTATGAAGGTAAACGCCACCCGCTGGATGGCCCACAAGGCCCACCTCAGGTGTCGCCCGTCTGTCCACGAGGCTTGTTCACAGCAGTTTTATTCATAACGGGCCCATCATAGGAGAATGAATGAAACTCAATACCTGGTGCTGAGCCAAGGCTGCGGCAGGAAGGAGAGCAAGCTGCAGACTCCCGGCAGGCGAGGCCACAGTGGCGGGCGCATGGGCAGGACTGCTGTGGTGCGGGTCACTCCGAGGCAGCTGCACGGTGTGGGTTCAGTGGAATCCACCGAATCAGGACTCAGACCTGCGTGCAAATTCCACCTAAAACAACGTGAAGGGAAGCGTCTCCGAGGCAGGGCCACGTGGGCAGGGAGGACAGGGAGACCGCTGTCTTCTAGTTCTATGTTAAATGAGTTACTCTAGACCAGGGGTGGGCAAACTTTTTGACTCGAGGGCCACAATGGGTTCTTAAACTGGACCGGAGGCCGGAACAAAAGCATCGATGGAGTGTTTGTGTGAACGAATATAAATTCAAAGTAAACATCATTACATAAAAGGGTACGGTCTTTTTTTTTTTTAATTTTATTCATTTCAAACGGGCCGGATCCGGCCCACAGGCCGTAGTTTGCCCACGGCTGGTCTAGAGTCTAGAGTAAACCCAACCACCAACCACACACACGTACGGGACGATCCTCCAAGTTGTTCATAAAAACGCTTCCACCAAGCTGGAGTCCTGCTTTGGTGAAATTCCTCATCGACGCCGTGTCCCTACTGCCCACGGCTTGCAAGCTCGCGGGGAAGCTCCCAGTCCTGCAGCGAGTGACCCCAGGGCTGAGAGGCAGCAGATGGCAGTGCTCCCGTCCTGAGGCCCCACTTCCTGAGGAAACAGCGCTCTCTCCCGTCCCCTCCCCTGGAATTGGCAGCTGAAACCAAGGAAGAGAGCCCACTCCAAATGGCGATTGAAGCAGGAAGATAGTGAGCACTGACAGGCGGTTTCTAACTCCATGTCTCCAAAAGCAACCCTTGTTTAAGGCTCCTCCAAAGAACCCCCATCGTGCCCTGGCCATGTGCTCAGTGGTTAGAGCGCTGGCCTGCGGACTGAAGGGTCCCGGGTTCAATTCGGGTCAAGGGCACGCACCTGGGTTGCGGGTTTGATCCTCAGCCCTCAGAGCATGTGCCCTGACCAGGAATCAAACCCTGACCTCCTTTCTAGGTCCACACTCACCACTGAGCCGCGCCGGCGGGCGAGGCCTTTTTGAAAGGCAGCTCCTGGCTAAGAACAGCCTGTAACCGTGGCCACGAGAGGGGGATCCCGTCAGGGCACAGGCCCGGGTGCCGGCTCGATCCCATGTGGGCGCTGCAGGAGGCGGCCGATCAATGTTTCTCATTGATGTTTCTCTCTCTCTCCCTCTCCCTTACACTCTCTGAAATCAATAAAAACATTTAAAAAAATAAAAAGAGGCCTATATTCCTTTATTGGTTTTACAACTGGATTTTTTAGGATAAAATACATTTCAGTCTCCTGATTTAAAAATGTCAGAAACAGAAACTGCGTCTAATGCTTTTATTGTCTTAACAGATGCAAACGGCCAGGTAATCTCTGATTTCCAAAATGCGAGCTAAGAATTTTAACTTAAATAAAAACCTAAATCACACAAAACTGAAGATCCTTTCACTGACATTAGACATGTTCCCTCATGGACAGGAACTGGGAGCCCCACAGGGTTGGAGAAGCAGCCGTGGCCATGGCGGGCGGGGCAGGGAGTCGGGGGGTTGGGGGGGAGACACGCGAGCGCGGGGCTGCTGAGCCTCCGTCACAGCAGACACAGCTCTCCGTCCGGGCGTCTTTCAGAGCCACCCAGCGCCTCGCAGATTCTGTTTCCAGGAAAGACAGGCTGGGTTCCTGCCCTGCCCGCGGGGCTGAAAGACTGCTGTCCTGCCCGCAACGGCAGGGAAAAGGAGCAGGAACCGAGCTCAGACACAGGCGGTGGAGGTGGCCGCCGGCCGCCCGGTCCGCCCACCGCGCTAGGAGCTGAGCACGATCAGCCGGTGCAGCTGGTACAGGAAGGTGCTCTTGCCGCAGCCGCCCTCCCGCTCCGCCTGCTCCATGACCAGCTTCGGGTCCACCTGCAGCACAAAGGACATGTCAGGAGCGGCACTGGGCACAGAGGAAAGCAAGTGAGGAATAAAACACGCACACGCACACGCACAGGCGTGAAGCAGCGGGAAGGAGCGAATCTCCAAACAGCGTTTACAGATCGCCTCTCCCACAATCAGCCCACAGCTGTGGTCACCTGCCTTCAAATCCCTCGAGTAGCACGAAGCCCTCCCTCGGGCATCCCCACGCTCCTGTGGACGTGACGTGACGTGACAGTGACTTCATTATAAACATACAAAGCAGCACATTTTCTAAAACGTTGATCAACCTCAAAATGAAGTTCTGCTCTGAGCTTCACCCTGGGAAATGGCAGGGGATGGCTGGGCCCCGCCCAGGTCCCGCAGAGCCTGTCCCAGCAGAGCAGGCTCGGGGCGGCCCTGAGGCTCTGAGACGAAGCTGGTCAAGGGCGCATGGAGCGCAGGCACGTGGCCCTGAGAGGGGCCTCCCCACTAAACGACTGAGGGCGAGGGCCTGGTCAGCTGCCTTCATCACAACACCCGGCTCTAGAGTTACAGCTTAGACCCCTCCCTGGGCCCTTTTCTCGACACCACATTGTACCCCGTGCTCCGCCCTTCCAGGTGCTGAGGCCCTGCCCAGGCCACGATGCTATGGGCTGAGCTGGGCCCCAGGTTCCCTGTGGAGGCCCAGACCCCAATGAGATGAGGCCAGGAGGGGGCCAGGGCTGGACGAGGTGGTGCGGGTGGGACACAGCTCGAGGGTGGCTGTGCAGGGACAGGAGCAGGATCCGCACCGCACCGACCCCTTCCCAGCCTCCGGCCTCTGAGACTGTGAGTGAATGGCTGCTGGCTCACCCGGGAGGTGGCTGTGACGGGGAGCCAGTGTACAGGGACAGCCAGCGCCCCAACAGCCCCAGGGCAGGACCGGGCCAAGTGTCCCATCCAGAAACGGGGGTCTGTGCGGCCTCCATAACCAGCCGCCTGCTCTCGGGCCGCCGCCACTCACCTGGTTCCACTCGTACGGCTTGTCGGGCCACTTAGGGACCGTTCTCGCCCTCGGTTTCAGCTGACAGAACAAACTAGAAGTTAAAAAAGGACGAGTCACCCACTGTGCTTTTCCGAAAGAGTCAACCCTACACCTTCCCGTGGAATCGCAACCGCAATGAGTTTCAAAGGTCAAAGCACAGTCTGTTATGCACGACTCTGACCGGTGCCGGCCACGGCAGTTCTCCCTGCGCACAAACGTGCCCTGCGCACCTCACAGGCTACCTTACCTGTGACATGTGAACGTCACACACGTTCATGCAGAAGTGTTTTCCTGAGGAGCAGCGAGGAAAAGCTGCTCCCAGTGCTACACTACCCAGCACAGTGCCCACAGCTACGACGCCCACCCAACGCAGGACACACACCGCCGGCTCACGCAGCTCAGGGAGCTGTCTTGGGCGCGGAGGGACCTGCCACCAGCCCCGGGTCTGGCTGGGTCTGGCCTTGGGGGTCCAGGCAGTGGCGAGAGAGGGGTCAGGGTGCTTGTCCCTGACCTCCTTCCTGGGGAGGCTCACAGAGGCCGAGCTCAGCCTGCAGGCCCTGCCCCTAAGGAACCCTCTGCCTACTGCGCTTTGAAAGGCTCCCTCCGTTCCATTTTCCTCCAATCACCCCATGTGAGGGTGCCCCCTAGCTCCTGCCCGGTCCTACTGACACAGTCACAGGCGGCTGCTCCCCAGTGACCTGCTGTCCAGCGAGCCGGGACCTTTAGAGGCCGCCTCAGCCCTGGAGCGTCAGTCACCACGCGACCAGCCTCTCGGGCCCCAAACTCCTGGGAGGGCCCAGCCCGCTGGAGGCTGGAGGTGAGCGTACCACTCACCCCAGGAGCTTCTGGCGGACGCTGTCCTGCAGCTGCGCAACCCGTTCTGGGCCCAGGTGCCGGGCCCCATTGGGCCCGTCGCACACCAGCTTGTTGATCGCGGCCCTGAGGATGTTGATCTGCAGAGAAAGGGGCGGGAGCACTCAGTGGCCCTGGGGCAGCTGAGCTCCCTCCAGCTCCTGCTCAGCACCGCCCGGAGCCACCGCCCCGCCCCCCCCCCCCCAACGTCTCCCAGCAAATTACAGACACAAGTCACTTCCACAGCCATAACTTAAGAAACAGTAACAAAAAAAGAAGTTAAAATCAGCAAGCAAGGTTCCGCTTAGCATAAGACACTTCCTAAGCCTGTCTCCACCTTGAGCCCCACGTGGCTGTGAGCAAACGGCTCAGCCTTCCCGGATGGCAGGCCCGCCTCTTGCTCTGCGTGCGATGGTGGCGCGGGATCTGTGTGGTGCGGGGGTGCGGGAGCCCCTTCGGGAGCCTAGCAGGTCATGTGCACAAAACCCTACAGCATGTGCAGGGCCTGGCTGCTTCGATCTCATAAAGAGCTGTCCCTTTGAAGTATGGTATCTATTTGCTTTGTTTAACAATGGACAGGTTATTTTGATTTTCTGAATTATATAAATCATCCCATTCGATTAAATGCCTTATTGATTGTAATGTGACTATCCCATGGGTTGTGGTTATACTGGTCTTAGAAAGCACATTTTTCCTTCACCTGGGAAGGACAGCACAGTCATCCCAAGGTCAGAGGGCTCTAGACCCAAAACTGAAATTTAGATAACATGCCTAAGTTTAACCCAGGTTACCCAAGGGCTAAACTGCTTTTTGCAAACTAGGTTCCTCATTCCAGACCCGAGGGCTCTAGATAATGTATTTCTGTCAATTCAGTGACCCCGAGACCCGAAACTATAATTAACATGCTTAATTCTGCTTCTGTAAACTGCTTTTTGCCAGCCAGGTTCCTCATTCCAAACCCTGGGATGTAATCAATACCCTGTGATTTTTGCCTATGTAACCTTGGAGCTGCGACCATCTCGTTGCTATGAGATTTGGGAATGGCCCCTCATAGTCCCGGATTGTAATAAATGTGACTCTTTAATCCGACTTCTTGAGGCATCCTTCTTTGATTCGAGGGGTACATTACAACACCCGCATCCCACACACCTGAGCGAGCCCCTGCTGCGCACTGTCAGGCGTCCAAGCAGAACAGAAGCGCAGACCGCTTCAGGGGGAGGGGGGCAACAGGAGGCAGCCTCACCTCGACCACGTCCTCCACGCTGAACTGCACGTCAAAGGCCAGCTCCATGTCGTGCTCGGGCAGGATGGGCGCCCCGGTGGTCGGGTTCCACCCCAGGCCGCAGAGGACTCCGGTGTAGCTCTTCCCCTCCTGGTCGACCCTAAGGGCGAGGCAGGGTTGGCGCTGCTTCCACGAGGACGGAGCTGACCCCGAGGTCACGGGGTCCTGCCAGCACCGGCACAGCCACGCGGCCCAGTGCCTGCTCTCCTCCGTGTCCACGTCACAAAACGACACAGTGACCGACCACTGCCCAGAGCCCTCCTCCTCCCACTCGGCAGGGGAGATGGCTGTGTCTGCCCCCACAGCTTCCCCCGCCTCCATGGTCCCCCACGCACCTCCTCAGCGAGGCTGCGGAGAAGGGGCACCCCGAGTGGCACTGCCTGGGTTCCTGCTGACAACTGGCTGCTAGACTTCGAGCCACTCTCACAAGCCACTAAGCAGCCATCACACGGCGTCAGAGCCACGTGGCGGCTCCACACCCGTCTCCTCTGCCCGTTTTCCTCGCATCCCTAGAGGCTGTGTGGAGCTGCCTTCAACCAGGTCCAGGCACAGACACCAATGGTCTCCGAGGCTCCTGGCCCGCCAGCACCGGGCACCCGCCAGCACAGAGCGCCCATAAGGACGGCTCCCGCCAGCACAAGGCACCCACAAGGACAGGGCTCCCACAAGGACAGGGCACCCACAAGGACAGGGCTCCCACAAGGACAGGGCTCCCGCCAGCACAGGGCGCCCACAAGGACAGGGCTCCCACAAGGACAGGGCGCCCACAAGGACAGGGCTCCCACAAGGACAGGGCGCCCACAAGGACAGGGCGCCCACAAGGACAGGGCACCCACAAGGACNCCAGCACAGGACGCCCACAAAGACAGGGCGCCCACAAGGACAGGGCGCCCGCCAGCACAGGACGCCCACAAGGACTGGGTGCCCACAAGGACAGGGCTCCCGCCAGCACAGGGCGCCCACAAGGACAGGGCTCCCGCCAGCACAGGGCGCCCACAAGGACAGGGCTCCCGCCAGCACAGGGCGCCCACAAGGACAGGGCTCCCGCCAGCACAGGGCGCCCACAAGGACAGGGCTCCCGCCAGCAGCAGGTGCGTTGCAGCCGGTTTGCGGCAACCACCTTCTCTGCCGCCCGGCTCCCATCAGAGACCTGCGGTACCTGAGCTCCATCACTGGGGCGAACAGCATGCTGAGCAGGGCGGGCAGGCCGGGGATGTGCGGCAGCAGCGACGTCTCCCTCAGCAGCATGGTGGACCCTGTGGACAGGTGCGCGGGTCCCTGTCAGAAGTCCCACTGCTGCCCTGGCCCCATAGTCACACCCGCAGCCCAGGGCCCCCGTGGCCGGTCCCACGGCCCTGCAGACAGACGCCTGTCCCAGCCTCAGCCCAGTGACCTCTGTTCGGGGCCTTCTCTCCCTTCCTCCTCACTAGGCAGCTAGGTCTGCAGGGCCACGACTAGACACTCCCCTGTGCAGCCCAACGGGGAAGAGGGAGGGGGCAGCTGCTTCTGGGACAGGGGAGGCCAAGGCTCCCTCTCTCAGACCTGCCTCCGCCCACCGCTCAGGGAGCAGCCTGACCACAGGACCACACGCCTGCACCAGCCCCAGGACAGGGAGCCAGAAGGGGCGGGGGNGGCGGTCAGGGAGAGAGGAGCAGGGAGGGGAGAGGAGCAGGGAGGGGGCACAGCCGCACTCACCAGTCGCATTGACGGAAAGTGAGGCTGCCACCAGCACCCTCTGGTGCAGGTCCTCGGGGCTATCGCTGATGGCCACAGAGTTGATGCTCTCCTTCTCAATCCAAACGCGCCTGGAAAGAGGGCACAGGTGCTGTGGGTCCTGCCTGGGCGTGTGGGTGCCCACCCGTGACGGGTCCCCCACGCAGTCCCCCACACTGCGTCCCCTCCGCAACCCTCCCCTGCACTACTGCCCCCTTCCCTCCTCCCCTGCCTCAGTGATCGCACCCACTCCCTGGCGTCATTATCACCCACATGCTGACAGCGCCGCAGACTCCGCCTCTCCTCCCCGACCTTGGCAGCCCCCACCTGCACCCCAGGCAGCCACCCCAGGGAGGGACGTGTAGAGGAAACGCCCGGTGGGGAGCAGCCTTCTGCGCATCCCTCCCCATCATCCTGCGGACGCCACACCCACACACTCGGGAGAGCGAGAGTGGGGGCTCTGGGCCTGGCCCTGGATGCCATGTGGTCCACATGCCCCACCAGGTGACAGCGACTGGTCTCCGTGTGCTTCTTCCCAGGGCCCTTTCCCTCCAAAACCAAGCGCACACCACGGAGCGCCTGCCGCAGGTGCCCTGGCTGCGTGGGGCGAAGGCTGAGGAGCAGGCCTGGCGGGAGCTCCCTCTTCCACAAGACCCCGGGCGGGGCCTGTGCTGCTGGGCCCGGGGCCTGAGGAGCCAGGGCTTCCCTTGCAGCCAAAGTGACCACAGAAAAATGCACGCAGTAGGGCTGCCCCCTGGCACCGACCTCAAACCACCTCTGCAGCCCCTCTGCTCCCACCCGACTCCCCCCTCCACGAGTGCACTCTCTCCAGGGAGGCCTCCCCCCTGCGCTGGATCATTCCCACCTGGCCCTCACCTCCCCCACCATACACCTTGGCCGCCTGCACCCGTGAGGCCTCAAGTTCTCTGGAAAACCTGCCTGTGTGGGGGGCCCTCCCGGTGCGTTCTGAATGCTGTGGCCCCCCAAGACCCTCATCACCTGCCGTGTAATGACCATTTTCTCCTGTGTACCCCACACTGGACCCAACATTTTTGGGAGGTCACTGACTGCATTTGTTCACACTGACCCCCCAACTGTGCAGTTCTCAGAACCCGGGGACAGTCCCAGGTTTACTGAATGAATAACAACAATAAGAACAGAAAAAAAACAAAGTCTTTGATGGAAAATACTCAAAAACATCTTACACAGAATGGCTTTCAGATCAGAGAGAGGGAGAGAGGGAGGGAGAGAGAGGAAGAGAGGGAGGGAGAGGGAGAAAGGGAAGAAGAGAGAGAGAGAGACTGGGACAGTTAGAAAACGTACCAGCGCCCACATGTTAGGGTGCAGGAGAGCCATTTCTGACGAGCTCTGTACACATGGGAGCAAGAGTGAATGCCCACAGGAACGAGCAAATCGTACCTGAACTTGGATATTCTGGTCAAACTGTGACACTTCAGCTCGTAGGGGTTAAAAGGCCCGTGAAGTACTGCCTGTGCACACAACACACACGTTACCAGGAAGCAAGATACCCCTTAACGTGCATTTTAAACCCAAAAGTCAGCTCTATTTTAAAAAAAAGAAACATGCGCCCGCCGGCGTGGCTCAGTGGTTGAGCATCGGCCTATGAACCTGGAGGTCAGGGCACAGGCCCGGGTTGCGGGCTCGATCCCCAGTGGGGGGCGTACAGGGGGCAGCCCATCAATGATCCTCTCTCACCATTGATGTTTCTGTCTCTCTCCCTCCCCCCTTCCTCTCTGAGATCAACAAAAAGGTCCTTGTCTGGACTCCCCGGCAGGATCCCGGAGGAGACCACTCCTCCCTCGCATGCGCACTGCAGAGCCTCTGCCCACAGGCCACGCGAGCACGCCAGCCCCGGGGGCGTCCTCTCCTGCAGCGCCCAGCGCAGGGTGGGCAGGCCGGGGCGCAGTGCAGGTGGCACAGGAGAGGCGGACCCGATAGGATAGGGCGGGGCGCCCTCTCCCCACAGGCAGGCCGCAGGACCCCAACTGGCGCTGTTTCCTCCCCCGATACACAAGCCAGCTCACCTGTGGAAAGGTTGGTCTAAAAAAAAGCCTAGCCCTGCTGGTGGCTCAGTGGCTGAGTGTCAGCCCGCACACTGAAGGGTCTAGGGTTCGATTCCCGGTCGAGGGCACGTGCCTGGGTTGTGGTTCGCTCCCCACCCCCAGTCGGCGTGTGGGTGGGAGACAACCACTGTGTCTCCCTTCATCAATGTTTCTCTCTCCATCTCCCTCTCTCCCTTCCTCTCTCTCTCTGAAAAGCCATGGAAAACACGTCCTCAGGTGAGGAGTAACAAAAATGAGTGACATGCGCTTATGACTTGTGTTTGAGAAAGACGAGTCCAAGCGTCCCCTACAGCGAACCCCAGTTTCTCTTGGTAACAGGCTCCCGGGGGAAGGGGCCGGAGCCAGGAGAAGGGTCGTTCCCGCGCCCCCCCTGGGGTGGGCAGCGTGAGCGAGGTCAGGAGGTACCTTGTGGTTTGGGGGCCCCAGCTTGTTGGAGGAAAAGCTGTCCAGCAAGACCCGGATCAGGTGCTTCTCGCTGTCCTTCGTGGGGGACGGCACACACATGTCCGTCACGTGTTCTGATTTGGAAAAGAGACCCTTGAGAGCTTCGTGGCTTTGCTGGACAAAATGAGGAAAGCACATTTTACTACAAGAGAAGTCGGTATGAAAAGCCCTTTATCCCAAATGAATCCAAGTGCTTCTAGGCATGACCTCTCCCTAGCTCCGTGGTCGGCAAACCACGGCTCGCGAGCCACATGTGGCTCTTTGGCCCCTTGAGTGTGGCTCTTCCACAAAATACCACGTGTGGGCGCGCACGTACAGTGCAATTGAGACTTCGTGGCCCATGTGCAGAAGTTGGCCTTTGTGGAGGAGTTGGTATTTTGTGGAAGAGCCACACTCAAGAGGCCAAAGAGCCGCATGTGGCTCTCGAGCCGTGGTTTGCCGAGCCGCAGTTTGCCGACCACTGCCCTAGCTCATCTCCGGGATCGAGGTGTCCGGAGGTAATTCTACCAAAGACACAAGTAGTGGGACCAGCTTCCAGAGGGCTCGGCCCACGCCTGCACCGCCTTCCACCACCAGCGCTGGAGAGCCAGGAGGGGTGGAGAGCAAGGAGGTTGAAGAGCGCTGTCTGCCTGGGGATGTCACCAGGACTGGAAGTGTGTCCTCAGATGGGCAGCTCTCGCTCACGGCCCACCCACCCCTCCTCTCCGGCAGGGTCACAGGATGAAACCCCGCCTGCAACAGCAGCCTGGGAAGCGCCCCTCTAACCCGCAGACCAAGAGGAACAGCTGTAGAAAGGATTTTCACACTTTAAATGCTTGAATGATAGGAAACCAACCACCACCACCCGGCCACCATAGTCTCTGAGAAACCTCGCTGACCCAAGAGGACAGCTCAGGTCCTAACAGGAGGCACCCCGCACCCCCGCCAGCCTCCCCCCCCCCACCCCCCAGGTGCACACCCGGGACTCGTAGCACTCCTCGGCCAGCTCGGCGTGGCCCTCCTCGATGAGCACATCCCTGACGTTGACGAAGTCCTGCAGCCCCGAGGACAGGTACAGGTCCACGTGCAGGACGCTGTGTACCACAGAGAAGACCTTGACGAGTAGTGCGCGGCCGCTAACCAGGGCAGCGAAGCGCCGGCTGGCCTCTCCGCTCCAGTGCTCGCCGCACACCAGGGACCTCGCCGAGGGACGCAGCCTGCAGACCTTGAACTCCAGTGCCTGCGGGCAAGGGCAGGGCAGGCCAGGTCAATGAGCCAGCCACCCCAAGGGTCTGCCCTGTGATTCACAGCGCTCTGGTAAACCCACTCTAGCCCAGCCCGTGTGTCTCAGTGGTTGAGCTGGTCCCATAAACCAGGTCACTAGCTCTGTTCCTGGTTGGGGAACAAGTCCAGATTTTGGGCTGGTCCCCGGTGGGGGGCGTGCAGGAGGCAGCGGATCGATGATTCTTCTCACATGGATATGTCTACCTCTCTCTCCCTCTCCCTTCCTCTCCGTAACCAACGAAAAAGCGGATCGATGATTCTTCTCACATGCATATGTCTACCTCTCTCTCCCTCTCCCTTCCTCTCCGTAACCAATGAAAAAGCACCCGAGCTGAGTGAGGCTCCAGGGGGAGGGGCCTGCGTTCACTCCTCAGCAGCAATGCAGGTGCAGGACTGTCTCAGCAGGACAGACTGTGGGTCCGGCTGTCTCCAGCCACCGGAAGTCTCCCTGGTTTCAATGTGACCAGAAACCTTGTACCAAGTCCGTATATATATTTTTAAAATATATTTTGTTGATTTTTTATAGAGAGGAAGGGAGAGGGATAGAGAGAAGCATTGATGAGAGAGAAACATCAATCAGCTGCCTCCTGCACACCCTGCACTGGGGATGTGCCTGCAATCAAGGTACATGCCCGGAATCGAACCTGGGACCCTTCAGTCCGCAGGCCGACGCCCCATCCACTGAGGCAAACCAGCTAGGGCCATCCGTATATTTTAACTCACTTCCAAAACAACACTGGCAAAAATACCTACAGCGATACATTTTTAGGAAAAAGCAGAGGCCCAATTTGGCTGGTGTCACAGAACAAGCCCCTCCCGCTCCAGCCTCGGCCTGCCTCCCGGTCCACCGCACAGGAGCCCGCCCCACCTGGAACGGAAGTTCGAGAAGCTGGCTGGGAATCTCCATTAAAAGGTCCAGGTCCACATGAGACTTGTTGCCATAGTCCACGAAAAACACCTATAGTATGAAGAGGGGCGCACGCTAGTGCGAGGCCAGCGCTGTCCCTCCCGTGTCCACGTGTCAGCCAGGGCGGTGCACGCGCCCTCTGCTCCACCCCGCAGGACTCTGGGACCGAGCTTCCACGCGTCCTGGAGGGAGAGCACTTCCTGCCGGGCCGCTTGCCTAACTCTCATTATTTCCTATTTCGTTTCCACTCGGGCGAGGACTCTGCCTGAACTGCGCCCGGGTCCCTCCCTGAGCGGAGGCAGCAGACGCACCTCGGCAGAACTCCCCGACACGTACAGGATCTGCGCCCTGAAGTAGCTGCGCTCATCGGAGTCGGCAAAAGGCGCCAGGCAGACCAGGTCCGGGTGCGGGTGGACGGCCAAGGGCGCCAGCTTCAGGCGCTTGATCTCTGCCGTCAGCTTCTTCAGAATCACTGCGTTCTTCTCGTCGATCCTGTACCCCCAGAAGTGCCCCACCTCCACCACCTGCAGGAGGAGCGCGCCGTGAGGCCCAGGCCCCTGGGCAGGGCTCCAGCTCCAACCACATGGCGGGCCAGGCCGGGGGACCGCAGGCTCCCAGAGCGCCCAGGAAAGGGGTTCTGCGGCAGCCCGGTCTCCCACCACCACAGCAGGAGCAGGAGGCCCAACCAGGCAGCCCCGCCCACTGCGCCGCCCGCTGCCCTGGAGCCAGCTGTCGCTGCGGCTGCCCAGTGGCATGGCTGCGACGCACCAGGAAGCACGCCTGTACTCCGACTGACACTTTAGCTCACGGACACCCTCAGGAACACCGGTGCCGACGCTAACTGTGTTGATGTAAACGGACGTAAATAGTACAGGCCAGGCATATACTATTATTCCAATTAACACTTCTACATGTATCTTATGGCTAAAACTGGTTTTTAGTGTTTTAAAGGTAACATTTACAAATTCCACTCTGAGTCGAGAATGGACCTGTGCTTCCTTCTGTGTGCGGCCACATCGGCCACGCCCTCCCAGGCGTCTAAGGTGTGTGAGGACCACGTCGTGACACTCGTGGCAACTCTGATGAAGGCGCAGAAGCTCGAGGGACTCCTACCTCCGTGACGTCGACCGTGAGGAAGAGGTCTGGGACCAGCCGGGACCTGCCTGTCGTGCTGAAGGACACCTGGACGGGGTCCACTGTCTGCTTCTGGAAGTCCACGTTGACCCTGCGCGGGGTTGAGAGAAGGAGTCGCAGGCCAGTGTGACAGAACGGGCGTGTGCGCGGTGACGGCACTGCGGACCAGCCCGCCGCCTCCGCGGGACAAGAACGCGCTCGTCAAACACCCGCCGAGACGGGCTTGGTCCTCTCAGCGCGAGTGTCTGCTGCTTCCTGAATGGCCACACGCCCTCAGGGATACAGTCCACGGTGGGAGCTTACAGGCTAGCTGCAGGGCTGCCGTGTTGCCCAGAGGTTCAGAGGGGAGCGGCCTGGACCTCCAGAACATGGCAGCGGCCAGGTGGTCAGGTTCCCGGAGACCAGGAAGAGCCTCACCCTCAGAGCTTAAGACAGCGGCCTAACGCTGGAGAGTATGAAACACAGCTTTGCTGGAAATAAAAGTTTCCTTCCTAACGCTTTTCTTTTTACCATAAGATGAAGGATTATAACAGATCCAGTCCCACTTATTGACTACGAGCAGCTGAGGCAAAGGCACCCACCAGATGGTCCTTGTTCCAGGCCCACCACGCCCCACACCTGGGCCCGGCAGCCCACGATGGCGCTCAGGGCACACACTGCCCTCACCAGCTCGAGCTCCTGGTGGAGGAAACATTCCGAGTGGAGATGATGGAGGAGGAGGCCTACCACGGGCTGTGCGAACAGGGCCCAGCGGCACCGTGACGTCGCACGAGTGCAGGGGGCCAAGAGAAGGAAGCTTAGGCGCTCGATGGCCGCTGCCCAGCAGCAAGGGCCACAGGCGGGCACCGGCACAGGGCAGCCCGCTCACCAGGGAAGGGCTGCCTTGTGCGGACACGCAGCCAGGTGCTCCGAGGCCCTGCTGTCTCTGCCCGCCTGCTGTCTGCTGAGAACGGAGCACAGTGCACTTTGCTCACAGAGGAGATGGACGGCGAGGAGGAAGAAAGGGGCCTGAGGTTCGGTCCCCGCCGTCTAAACCGGCCAGTGCTGAACGCATCCCTGCCACCCCCGCAGCCGAACACTAGCAGCGTGGCCCGCTTCACAGCAGTGCGCGCAGTGGGAGCGCAAGCAAGGTTAGTCGTTCCTTACCACAGAGCAGACAAGGGAGAAAAAAGGACACGCCCGCCCAGTTACAGAACGGGAGGGATCTGGACAGACGCCTGCAAAGCTGACAGGCGCACGAGAAGGCGCTCCACGCCAGCAAACCTCGATGAGTGGCCACGTCACCCCGCGGCGGCACCAACACAGCCCCAACCGAGTGCTGGGCAGGCGCGGGGCTCAGGGGCCCGGCTCACTGCGGGGGCCACACCGAACAGCCGGGGACACAGCCTGGAGGCCCTCAAACTCACACACAGAGCTCCCGGCGACCAGCAGTCCCTCTTCTGTGTGTTTAGCCAAGGCCAAGGCCATGGAAACACTGACTCGCAACAAGACCTGCCCCTGCTCCCAGCAGCCAGGGCACGGAGACGACCCTCGTGCCCGCTGGATGAGGGGGTAGGGTAAGGGTGGCATGTTATTCAGCCATAAAACACAAGGAAGTCTCATCATTTGAGACAATGTGGATGGACCTTGAAGGCATCGCCCTAAGGGAAATCTAAAACAAAAAATGAAGACCACACGCACAAAGAAAACTCTCAGGCCCTACCGGCCTGGCTCAGTGGTTGAGCGTCGACCTATGAACCAGGAGGTCACGGTTCGATTCCCAGTCAGGGCCATGCCGGGTTGCAGGCTTGATCCCCGGTGGGGGGTGTGCAAGAGGCAGCCGATCCATGCTTCTCTCATCATTGATGTCTCTCCCTCCCTCTCCCTCCCTCTCTGACATCAATAAAAACATATTTTAAAACATAAAAAGAGCTCATACTTGTGGTTCGGGAGGCGGGAGGGGCAGGGAAGGGAAGCCGGAGGAAGGTGCTCAGAGGACAGGAAGGTCCAGCTACAGGCCCCAGTCCACACTGCCCCCAGCGGACAGGGCAGGTGCTAGCAGTGAACCCCGGTTCTCATCACCAGAAGACCTTCTCTTTTCCGCTTTCTCTGCTGTAAGTGTCCGGGAGTCAGGTGTCCGTGAACCGCGTGTGGTGATCACTCTACAGCCCACATGGACCGCACCAGCCGCTGAAGCCTGACCTTGCTCAGTGAAACGGGAAGATGGAAACCCTGAGACTCCGAGAGGCGAGTGATGCGCCCAGCACACACCAGGAGACGAGGCAGGACTCGCAGGCAGTGCTTCTGGTAGGAGCGTGAGCGAGGCTGGCCGTGTAAGGAAACTGGGGCATGTGGAGGCATGGGCACAGCCTGGCCCTCCCCTGCAGTACCTGGTGCTCCTGAGCCTGGACACGGCGCCCCCCTGCACCCGGCCCTCGATCTCCTCTGCCGAGTGCACGCTGAGCTCCAGGGCCACCTTGAGCTGAGACATCTTCACCGCCATGTACACCGCAGGCAGGACCTTGAACCTCTCGGTTGGGTTCCGGGAAAACTCCACGAAGGCTCTGTTCCACAAGGCAATTAAAGTAAAGTTACCGCCCTGGCCGGCCTGGCTCAGTAGACAGAGCGTCGGCCTGCGGACTGAAGGGTCCCGGGTTTGATTCCGGTCAGGGGCATGTACCTCGGTTGAGGCTCACAGCCCTGGTCAGGGGCAGGGGCCCTGGTCGGGGGCACGCAGGAGGCAACCAATCAATGTGTCTCTCTCACATCGATGTTTCTCTCTGTCTCCTCCTCTCCCTTCCATTCTCTCTAAAAGTCAATGGAAAAAATATCCTCGGATGAGGATTACAAAATATAAATAAGTAAATAAAAATAAAGTTACCAGGCACCTGGGAAAGCAACTGAGTGCATGAACTTCTCTCAGGTGAGAGATGCTCAGTCACATCTCTCCTCAGGACACCAGTGCCCCTCCCTCACCGAGAGAAGTGGCCACAACAGTGACATGTCACTTCACTGACATCGGGGATCCTCCTGCAGAAGATGCAGACGGAACTTTCGGGCAAGAAATATCTACGTTCATGGTTAGAACAGAACGGCAGGTTTGGGCTTCCTTTCTATTTTATTGTGAAATGAACCGCAGATAAGAGGAAACCGCACACGAGCAGGAGGTCTTGGTGGCCTCCCTCCAGACACCAAGCTATCACCCAGCAGAGTGGCAGCTGCCCCTCCCCCACCCACCTGGGGGTCAGGCTGCAGGGCACCTGCCCTGCGCCTCCTTCAAGTACACGGGCTGGTGAATGTCAAATGCCCGGATCAACATATTCCCCCCACGACTGCCACGGCGTGAGGGACGCCCGTGCCGGAGGGCAGTGCGCCGAGGGCAGGCAACCCAGCTGGGCCCTCATGGAAGCGGGGGGCCTGCTCCAGTCCTCCGCAGAGGAACCTCTGGGACCTTCCTCTCACTGTCCCCGCCTGTGGCCCCTTCACCGCCCGCCCCTGCCCCCACCCAACTCCTGAAAGGTGCTAACCACGTGCATCTCCCACCCATACAAAGGCCCACGTCCACGCCACGTGGTGCCAGCCAGCACTGTAACCATGGAGACCACTGACGCTCCTCCATCACTGCAGTGGTGACAGGAGCCCATGACTCACTTGGCGCCGTCGAACACGATGGACTTGACCTGGCCGCACTGCCGGAAGAGGGACTGCAGCTGCTTGTGGTAGAGGAAGCCGTAGGGGGGCGTGTGCTTCAGCTGCAAGCACACGGCCCCTCAGAGCACAGCCAGGCCGGAGCCTGACGCGCGACTCACGTCCTGCTACTGTCGCTGCCCCGGCGCAGACTCCACGGCCAGGGGCACGCAACACTAGTGACTTAACTGCGACTAAATCCAGCGATAAGTATGTTACACAAAGGCTAACTCTCGCCTAAACCAGCGCAGACGCCCACAGGGAGGTTACGGTTGCTTGGGGGCATCCCCGCTGCTCTGGCTGCGACCAGGTCCCGTGTACCACGGCCCTCCCCCGCTCCACACCCTGAGCCCACACCCTGCCCCGTGGGATGTCCAGAGGCAAGTTAGGGGGTGCCCCTAGGACTCAGCACGCACAGCACCAAGAGTGGGGGATGACGAATCCCACCTTCAGGCAGCGCCAAGGAGACGCGGGTGCTCACGCTGTGCGCAGGAAGGCAGCTGGGGCTCCGCAGGCATGGTGGGGGCAGAAGGCCGCCCACCCCTGGCGCCCTGGTGAGGGGACCACAGGAAAGGCTGTGGCGAAGCCTCAGTAGGCCTGGCCCCCCAAAGGCCAGCGACTGCCCCTGTGGGATGAGCATCCCTCCCAGGCGCTCGCCGCCTCGCTGAGCACCAGCTCTGTCCACATCCTCCACTTCTGCCTACGTCCTCCCTGAGTGGCGAAAGCCAACGTCACCAAGAAGAGCGGAAAGCCGTGTGCGCGTCACACACCAGGCTGCACCGTTAGGTGCAGGTGGCAGTGGAACCACGAGGTCCAGGAGCCCAGCTCCCACTGGTCACCCTGAGCTACAGGGCTCAGCCAGCAGGTGTCCTCACGGGCTGGCCTGGCGGTCAGGGTCACCTAAACCCCCGAGGTCAATGCTGCTTCCGGCCATGTCTTCTAGCTCAGAAACTGTGGCAGGGCCTCAAGCACGCGCGACACAGACCACAGTGCTGGCGGCCACCCAGTACCATCTCAGTTTGTGTGAAACAAGCCGAGGGTGAACGAAATGGGCCTAAACTCGTGGAGAAGCGCCCACACCTTCAAAATGGCCCCGGGCGGCACTAGCCGAGCACACGCTTCTCAGGGCTGTAAGGCTAGGCCCGCAAGAGAGCAGGACGGCAGGGCTCACGTGGGTGAGGACACCCACTGAGGACTCAGACCAACTCCTGCCAGCCGTGCTGGGATGGAGCCCCGGGGGCCTCCGTGGCTGCTCTCCCCAGGAAGGCCCGCCCCCACCTACCACAATGGTCGTCTTGGGGTCTTTGCCGGCCAGCTCCCGCACCGCCATCTCCTCGTCGGGCTGCCCGAAGGTGAAGTAGTTGGGATAGAAAGCGCCAGCCAACACCACCTGGAGGAGAAACTTACTTCCATGCAGCAGCAGCAGGTTACAGCGTCCCCTCTTCCCAGAATGCAATGCTGATAACGGAAGGGGAGTTTTGTAAAAACCAGACCCCCTACTCAAGCAGGAAGCCACGATTCTGGTCACTTCGCCTAACGGATGTGCACTAGGACGACCTGCCTCCTAGGAGCAAGAGCACTTCTTACCGAGGGTCAGAGGGCGGGAGCTGAACAGGGATGGGGTTGGGGGGGCTTGAGGGTGAGCAGGCAGACGCCCCCTCGGCCTCAGGACTGGCCGGGCTCCCACAGCCACAGAGGTCAGAGCAGCAGCCCAGCAGGTCCCATGGAAAGCCCTCTGCGAGGCCCATCAGTGACCACACCCCCTTCCAGTGCCGCCCAGCTGACTCCCAGCGCAGATGCCCCGGGCCCCACGCAAGGGCTCCGCCATCTTCCGGAAAATCCCTCCCGCAGCCGTGGTAGGTTCTTTCCCACCCAGTCATCAGCCCGCAGCCTCAGAGCTGCAAGGCTGTTCCGTGTGAGGGCTGCACGCGCTGAGCGATGCTGGAAGCGGTTTGTTTTCTCGGAAGCTGCAGCGCAGGCTCAGGCCTGGGCAGCCGGCAGTGTGCTGCCCACATGCCCTGGCAGGCAGAGGGGCCGGGCGGCAGCCCCAGTGTCAGGAAGGGGAGGGCCACGCGCACCTGCAGGATGAACCGCTGCTTGTGCGTGTACTCCTGGTCCAGGGCCGGCCGCCGGGAGCCCGCATTCATGTTGAACTGCGAGATCCTGCTCTTCAGCTCCTCGTACAGCTCCGCCACCTGCGCAGACAGCAACACGGTCCCGGGGCGGCGTGTGCAGAGCAGGGACACCGCAGTGCCCAGAGCACCCGTCCACCGGGAGGCACGGCTGTCACAGCGGCTCATGAGAGCTGAGTAATCAGGAACGAGGGATGCTCAGCATCGCACGGACAGGAAATGCCGGACACTCACTTCCTGCACCTCGTGATCCCCAAGCCACACGCACACCAGCGCAACCACCACCAACGCACAACCACCATCGACAGTAGGGTTCAAAAGAGCAAATGGCCATGACGGGTCCTCTGCTTTAGGTCATCTGAGCACAAAACCTCTGCATGACGGTGGCTGCTCTTGTGACTGAAACAAGCTGAATGGCCAGCAGCCGCTCCGAACAGCTCTCACTGCAGTAACACTTTGCACACGACCCTCACGAGAACACAGCTCCAGGCGCCTCTGCGCTGATCATGAAGAAGTTCCCCTAGAGTTGCCTCAATCAGTCACAGAGAGCAACCACCACACAAGCCACACGCTGAAGACACAACTGAAAGGACAGACCGACAGACAGAGCCGCAGGGGGGGGGGGGAAGCCTGGGCAGCAGGAAGGCCACACCCAGCGCACAGTACATGCGTCTCCAGGTTCCTGAACGCCTTTTCCTCGAGGCTGCAGTCACGTGCACCCTTTCTAATCAAAAATCAATTTCAAATTAAGCAAGTCACTCACTCGGCCAAAAGCAATAAACTCAGAAGCCAGCAGCAGAACAAAAGCTCTAAACCACCTCCTCGCCCTGGAAACCCAGCGCTCTTCTAGAGCCCTGCATCGGGAGTCAGGGGAGACCAGCGCTGCAGGCAGCTCCGCCGGGACCGCCCTCCCAGCCGCAGGCGCTCCCAGCGCTAAGGAGTTCACCACGCATCTGGGAAGACAACAGTAAGTAGAGACATGGGCACTGCATTAACAAGAAAGCAAAAGTAACCCATGAGAGCCCTCTCCCTCCCCATGCCCCTCCTCCCGAGAGTGCGTCCTCCGAGCCCGGCTGCTGGTGCCCCAAGTGGTTAGAGCCTCGCCAGGGCACCCAGGGTTCCAGGTCTGTGTCCCCGTCAAGGGCATGTACCTGGGTTGCAGGTTCAATCCCTGGCCCTGGTCACCGGGTGTGGGTGAGAGGCAACCAATTGGTGTGTCTCTCACATGGATGGATCTCTCTCTCTCTCTCCCTCCTTCCACCCTCCCCAACTCTCCCTCCCTCACTCCCACTCTTTCTAAAAAACAATGGAAAAAAATACCCTCTAACAAAAATTAACTAAACAAAAACCACAAAAGAATAAGTTCTCTGAAAACTCAACAAACAGGTAAGCGCCTGTGCACTGGGCAGCACAGCCGGGACTCAGCAGGCCCGGTGTCCACGCCCCACACGTCCAGACAGGCCGGCTCCTCGCGGACCGGAGCCCTTGGACCATGCGCCTCGTGAGCGTGTTTGGCTGAGGCCTTGGACACAGCGCCGTAGGCCGCATGCCCTCTGTGCAGAGAGGGCCCTGGGCCATGCAGTCACGGGGACCTCGGAGGGGCTGCCAAGTAGCTAAGACCAGCCACACGGGCACCCACGCCCACCTAGCCCAGCCCCGATAAGACCAGGGCAGCAGGACTTGGCCTTGGTGAACACGTCACTGCGGGGAGAACCAATCGTGCCCATGACTCCTGGGAGCCAACAGGGCCTTGCGCCTGGTCCCTGCTGGCTCCTCCCCGGGCCTTGGACCTGCGCTGACTCTATTCTGCCCCTGTAGCTGTAGTAACCCTCAGCCACACACATAACAAACAGCTGGTCTGAGCTCTGTCTTTCTAGCCAATCGCTGAACCCGAGGGTGGCCTTGGGGACACCCCCCCCGCCAAGCACACAATCCAATCAAGAAACAGAGACGACACAGGGACCCAACACCCGGAATGAGACAGAGGAACCACCACCTCTGAGAGGACACCAACACCTGGAATGAGACAGAGGGGCCACCACCTCTGAGAGAACAGGACAAGAACAACTCTATGTAGCTGTACTGTGTGTTACACACTTACATGTAAGTAACAGCAGGTTACATAAAGTGTAGCCTTATCTTACATAAACACGTTTCTATGTAACACGCACATGTGAATTCTACTCAGGCTGGAACAGGATGTGCCTCTTGGAATACCCCTTACTGCCCTGGGGACCACCACTTACCTCTCTAATTCTCTTGATTTGAATGTAATTTAGCCGTCCCCAGTCAAGTTCATCCTTTAAACACATAAAAGCACAATACTCGTATCACTGCAGCAAACTGGAGCTAATCTGGCTCCCGTAACACACATCTCATCCAGCAAGAGTCCAGGCAACAGAGAAACCACCTGCTGAGCCTCTAGCACAGTGGTTCAACCTTCTGGCCCTTTAAATACAGATCCTCATGTTGTGACCCAACCACAAAATTATTTTCATTGCTACTTCATAACTGTAATGTTGCTACTGTTATGAATCGTCATGTAAATATCTGATATGCAGGATGGTCTTAGGCGACCCCTGTGAAAGGGTCGTTCGGCCGCCAAAGGGGTCACGACCCACAGGTTGAGAACCGCTGCTCTAGCAGGAGCTCGGTGAGCGGGAGGACACGGCTGAGCGTGGCAGATGGAAGCACACACACCTGCCTACAGGCCTGAACCTTGCCGGCCCAGAACCAAACCAGGCCAGGAAGGGGCGGGCACTGTCAGGCCGGGTTCTTCTAAGCCCGTTATCTAAGAACAGCCAAAGACAGGCCTCGGGTTCTGAGTGGAGCCGGGTCCACGAGTATCCCCACTAGTACCGAGCACCCCAGGGAGAGGCTCCAGACACTCCGAGGGTCACTACTGCTCAGGCAGGACCACCGGGCTATGCGCGGCCTGCGCCAGCGGAGGGAGTGCAGTGGCCTGGCTCAGGCTCAGGCTCAGGCTCCACGTCTCGCAACGCCTCGGGGCCCCAGCGCCCCGAGTAACTACAGGCATCCTACCTTTGGATGCCGCAGCTCCCCTCTCTGCCTGCAGGACTGCCAGGTCTGAAAGAAAGGACCCAAGTTTCAAAATGCTTCAGTGATGACTCAAATTGCTTTCTACACGTTCATTTTCAACACAGTTGGACCACAGAAAGTTTACAAGTTTAATTCTTCAATCAATTTCATAACACTGGACTCCCACCCCCACCCACTTCCTCCAACATTTTCTTTTTTTATGTATTTTTATTGATTTCAAAGAGAGAGGAAGGGAGAGAGAGGGAAAGAGAGAGAGAGAGAAACATCAATGATGAGAGAATCATGGATCGGCTGCCTCCTGCACACCCCACACTGGGGATTGAGCCTGCAACCTGGGCATGTGCCCTGACTGGGAATTGAACCGTGACCTCCTGGTTCATAGGTCAATGCTCTACCAATGAGCCACACCAACCTGGCCAGAGAACTTACTTTAAATGCCTCGACCAGCGCGATGCAGTCGCTCTTACTATTGCCAGAGAAATACACCTTGTTCCTACAACGAATAACACGCAAGGTCATCGATACCAGCAAGACCAAGCAGCTGTTCCCAATAGGAATGTTACCCACCTGTACCCGTCCAGGTGCTGCCTAAAAGGCATCGCAAAAAAATTCTTCAAAGACAGCGCTGCCGCTGGCAAGAGAAACCACAGGATGTCAGAGGGGAGGTCCCGGCGCCGGCGCGGCCCACGCCCTCACTCACCTATGATGAGACACTCGTCCAGGCACCCGAACACGTGGCCCAGCACGATGAGCTTGCCAAGCTGCTCGTTGACCGGCAGCTGGGCCAGCACGCGCCCCAGGAAGGTCAGCTCGCCGTCGTGCGGGTTCTCGTCCTCCCTCTGCCCGCTGACGGCCAGCGCACCCACCTGCGTGGACGTGAGCGCATGAGCGAGCCTGCCTGACGCCACTTCCTCACGGCAGGAGGTGAGACCCAAAGTGAAGAGGGTTCGGTGAACCAAGGCCCTAAGGCACCTGCCCACCGTGGAAGCCGGGAGCACAGGGACACGGACAGCCTGGCTGGGAACTCAGAGCACACCTTCAACTTCAGAGAGGGTGACCACCCCCAGGCCGCCCCACAGACGCCCCCGTAACTCCCAGCATGGCGGCGGGCTGCACTGCACTAGCGCACTACCCGCTCACGTCACGCTGGCCACTCCCAGCGAAGCATGTGACCTGCGTGCAGAAAAGACTGCCTTCGCTCGACTAAGTATGTTTCACAGAAACCCAAGCAGGTATTAAATGAAGGCAAAACACCAGAGGCTGCTCCAGCTTGGAGGGCGGAGCCCCACAAGGAACAGGAACGGGGTGCATTGGCCGGCCGGCAGCAGGCCCAGGCTGCCAGTGGCCAGAGCACAGCCAAGGGGGTGGAGTTAGAGCTCCCAGCCATGGGGGAGGGAGGCAGCTAGAATGGAGGGGCCGGGCCAGAGGGGTACGCAGGCCATGGAAACCAGATGGCTGTCCCACAAACCCGGGCAGCAGGCCGTAGCCTGCAGACACGACCTGCACAGCCCTCACAGGATGGACACGCCACCTGGCGTGTTACATGAAGACAGAGGTGAGAACCGCTCAATGGTCAGCGCTCCTCATCCAGAGCTCCTCAGCCCTGGGAGGCAAGTGGGCGCCAGGTGCGGGGAGGGGAAGCAATGCGGTTGTGCAAGACAAGGCTTGTTGGGATCGAAGTCAGTGCCTCGTCGCTACACGGGCTTTTTAAAGCAAATGCTGATCATTCATGACAAAATGTCTTAAAGCCGCTGCAGCATGAAGCCCGCTCCTCGCCCGTGCGCCGAGCAAGCGGCCTACCTCCTTCAGCAGCAGGATGGTGCGCTCGATGTCGCCAAGGCTCGGCGGGGACAGGGCCGTGGCCAGCAGAGCCCTGGGCTCCCCCATGTCCAGTAGCTTCACCTTCAAGATCGTGCTGCCTAAGGGACACCGCTGAAGAGGACACGCTTGCATTCAATGTGGTCCTGGAACTAAGTCAAGTCCTTGGGGGAGGCGGGCCGGGAAGGGGAAGGAGGGAGAGGAAGGGGGAAAGACACAGAAGGGAAGAGAGCGAGCAGGAGGGGGAGGGGAGCAGAGCACACTGCCTGCCCGCGCTGCCTCACTGAGGAGGACGGAGCCCGTGGACACCCGCTCAGCAGCGAGCAGACGAGGCGTTTTATGGAATCTAAGTCACATCACTTAGAGCAGCGGTCGCCAATCAGTGGCCCTCGGACTACTGGTGGTCCACAAGGTCCGAAAAGTTGGCGACCGCTGACTTAGACTGTTCCGTAAAACTGTCTATAGGAAGTGAACTCTGAAATTGACCCCAGCGTATTACCAACATCTCCGGGATGACGTGGTCAGGAATGGCGTTGTCCCAGAAATCCCTGTGCACCAGGCGGTAACAGTAGCCTTTAGACACGCGCCCAGCACGGCCTGCACGGGAAACATTCAGAGGCCACGGGCATTAGTCCTATCAATGTCAGCAGACACCAAGAATGACCCCTGAACCCTGAGAGGACCCCCGTGTTTCTAGCAGACAGGCCAGACTGACTCTGGGCGAGGGCAGTGCTGAGGAATCCTGCCTGCTGGGAAGTGCTGGCCCCACCTGGGGACCCTGGTGTCAGGCCCCACCTCCTACAGCAGCAGCCGTGGCCCCGTGTGTGGAAGCAGCACATTCCGGGCCACGCCTCTTGCCGGGCATGGTGCGCGCTACAGAGGCACCAAGCCAGTGGGCGCAGCTCCCCCAGAAAATGGCCTCCCCAAAGGGAAGGCGTGTGCAGGAGGCGGTCACTTGGTCCTCTGCACCCTGCCTCCTCCTCAAGGCGCCCCCCCAGCCCAGCTACTGTGTAGTGAACGAGCAAGTCCACGCGGAGCTCAGGACCAGGCGGGGTGGGGGGGGGAGGCACACCACTGAGCAGCTGTACTGCTNGGGGGGGGGGGGGGGGGGGGGGGAGGCACACCACTGAGCAGCTGTACTGCTGAGGATGTACCCCCAAACCGTAAACTCTCCCAAGGAGGGGGGAGGGTGTGCTGCCTGCATTGATGCCCAGCCTTTAAACAGCAGGGGCAGCCAGCAGGTGCTCCGTCCTGGGGTGTGCAGCCCTACGAGGTGGGGGGGGGGGAGTCTGCTATCTGCCATGCCCCCTGGCACCCCACCCTTCCCCAGTAGTTCCCGTACCAGGAGGTTGGGTGGGGAGTCCAGACCTCCACAACCCCACCCCCACCCCCACCCCCATCTCATCTGCCAATGACAAGACTTTCTGAGAGGAAAAACCCAAGATAATGACAAAAAACAAAAACAGAAACAATTCCTGGAACAAATTAGTGAGTTCAGAGAAGCCACCGATCAGGAAGATCAATGGCGCCTCCGTACACTCTGAACGTGTGAAAACCGAGCGTAAGACGCAGGGCCACCGAGATCCCTCCAAGTGCAGCTCAGCACTCAGTGTGGCCCCCGGGCCAGGGCAGCGTCTGCATGAGCAGAGCACGTGCTGACGGGAGGGCAGGAACAGAGGAATGCATGCGCCTCCGTGGGATGTGCACACGCTCACTCTCAAATCCACGGGAAGGCCACGTGCGAGAGCTGGAACACCGGGTGACGAGCCAGCGGGAGGAAGCGTGTTCTGTGTTGAGACTCACTAACAGCGGGCAAGGCAGTGCCGGGTGGAGAGACCGACAGACCGACAGAACACACAGAACCCGACAGAGGCCCCCTGCCCGTGGCCTGACCTCTCTAGAGACCGTGCAGGTGAAGGCACTGCCCAACATGGGGGAGGTTTGCCCACCACGTCCTGGAACAGAACGTGTGAAAACCGAGCATAAAGCAGAGCCTCCGGTCAGACGCCGCCTCCCAGAACCGCACGCAGAAACACCAGCGACCCGGGCAGGAGGCGGGCCCATGGGGCGGCACTTCCCTGGAGATGCAGGAGGCCAGCTAACCTCCCGCCATGCGGCTCGATCTGAGGCTTTCCAAAGCGAGGAGGGCCAGTCCCACGCCCTTACTTTCACGACCACCTGACCTTTCCCGAGCCCCTCGGGCTGGGTCACGGCAGAGCCTGGCTGACATGGGCCCAATCCCAGCCCCGGCCTCCCAGGGCAGCTTGCGCAGGTCACTCCTCTGTGCCCCGCGGCCCTGCTGGCGGGTGGCTGGGGGACAAGGACGGACACCGGAGCCAGGCCTGCGCATAGTGGGCACCACCCACGAGCAGGTCCCCGAGGACCTCATGCTGCGCCTCCACTGTGTCCAAACCCCAGCCCCAGCCCAGCGCCTGTGCACATCCGAGCAAACACGCCCCGTGCGGCCAGCTCAGGAAGGAAGTGCAGAAAGATCAGGAGTCGGAGGAAGGATCGCCAACAGCTGACAAAGCGAGCCCCTGGCCCCAGCTCCTCCAGAAAGTTCACGGATTCTCTGTGCAACGACAGCGGTGGCGGACGGACCTGCCCGTCACGTGTGCACAGCCTGTCACCAAACTCAATGGACCAGAGGGTCGCAGGTTCGGCCAGAGCTGAGAGCTGGCCCCGTGAAGGAGGGAGGGCCGAGAAGCGCAGGTCTGAGGGGTCGGAGGGCATGCGGCCAAGCTTACCTTTCCTCTGGTTACAACTGGTCTTAGAAGCCCAGCTCAGGCGCAGACTCTGATAATTCGTGTCTTCGTCACAAACCAGAGTTCTAGTCAAACAAAAGTCTATAACTGCCACGTAAAGAGAGTAGTGTGAGCACGAGGCAGTGAAAGGGACTGCCGATCACAGCGCACAGTGAGGGCAGAGCGCGGGATGCCCTGCCTCCAAGGACCGGGTCGTGGGGCAGAAAGTACAGGCCCCTGCAGCCCACCTGGCACCGGAGGAGCCCAGCTGGGGGCAGGGAGCTGCCCGGCCTCTCTGTGCGCAGTGTCCTCGCCCGTGGCCCAGGTGACAGAGCCCCTGCCACTCCTTGGGCAGACGCTCCTGTCCGCTACAGAAGAGCGTCCCCGAGGCAGGCACTGAGCCTGGGGCCTGGTCTCGTCCTCCCAGCCAGCCCCCACCACTCCTCCTCCTCCTCCCCTCCACTCAACGCATCTGTCCCGTGAGGACCTGCCCCCCACCCCGTCCCTTTAGGGCAGTGGTTCCCAAACTTATCTGGCCTGCCGCCCTCCAGAACCATTACTCGGCCTGGAAATCAACTCTTTTACAGTTTCAACAGTTACTCATCGGCCCCAAACGCACCCGTGGCCACCCCCCCTGGATCGCGGCAGCGCCCACTTCGGGAATCACTGCTTTAGGGCCTCACTCCTTCTGCCCAAAGCAGTCTGCCCTCCCCGCGCTCGAGCGCCTGCGCCCTTGGCCTTCACTCGGCCCAGCCCTGCTCAGTGACAGCTGTTCCCACACCCGCGCCAAACGGCCAGAGGCCAGCAGGCTGCCGGTCCCTTCACCTCCTGGTCACCAGCTGCGTGGGGCCCGCAGAGAACCCCGTCCACTCCATCTTGTTCGATGGCTGCCCTCAGGCCCTGGCGCCCTCTCCCTCCTCACTCTCACTGAGGCCGCCAGAGCTCCTCCAGGCACCGCTGTCCTCCTGCCGCCTGCCCAAGGCCAGGGTACACCGCGCCCTCTATCTCGACCTTGTCACTCAGTGAGGCCGCCCGGGGCCCTGGCAGGGCGCGAGCTCTCGTCTCCTTGGCCCCTCGGCTCCCTCTGCCACGTGCCAGGAGCGTCCTGTCCCCTCCTCCTCCCTCAATGTCTCATGAGAACAAAGACTTGTTTCCTGCTCTTCCCCAGCTCCCCCACCCCCACCTCCGTCCCCCACACAAACACAACCCACCCACCCTGTCCTGGCCTCACACCTTCCTGCTGCTCCTGGGGCCCTCCTGGGCCAGAACCCCATCTTCCCACAGTCGCTCCCCTGCAGCTCAAGTCCTGCTCCCACGCCCTCCTCAGAGGCTTCCCGCAACCCCTCGGTGCGGACGCAGGTCTTACCGTACTTGACGTCCGGCACGGTGACCGAGCTCTCCGCAATGTTGGTGGACAGAATGATCTATCGAACAGCAAGGAAGGACCCACGTGCTTACCGACCAGGAAATCATCAAGGTTAACAAACTCAAACTCATACGGCATTTACAAGCTTCGCAAACACTGGGCTCAAGTCTCAGAAAGGCATCGTGTTCCTCTTTTATCCACGTCGCACTTGACCAAGGGCCTGGGCTGGGGAGGAGGAGCCAGTGTCGTGTGGCCTCAACAGCTGACCTGCCGTGGACCCCAGCTCCGCTCCACAGCATGGGACTCGGGCGGCACTGCTTGGTTTGATGGCACCACCCACTCACGCTGCGGGGAAGCCGTGCGAGGTCACCGAGTTGGCGCTGGGAAAGCTCAGGCCTCGGCGGGAGCCGGGTCAGGGAGCAGCCGCGTCGCGGTGCGGTGCCCTCTGCGGGACACCCGCCTGCACGTCAGAGGCGCCCCTGTAAGCGGGCACCTGTCACCCTAACTGGCCTTCCTGACAGCTCTGCCACAGATGTGACTGACTCGGCTTCAAACATACCACGCAGGCTAGAGCAGTGGTTTGCTCATCACACAGCTGCAGGTGAGACCCACGTCACCTGCCCAGGCCCACGTTCCAAACCCTTCGCCTCAGCGTAGCACCTCCTCCTCCAGGAGGGTCACTGTCAGGGGCCAGGCTGTGCCCAGGGGGAACCCGACAGATGGAAGGGCTGCGAGCAGTGGCCCCGGGTGCCAGCGAGGTCCCGCTGCCCTGGAGGCTCTGACTGGAGCCAGGCCCCACCCACCGCAGCAGCTCTGCTGGGCCGCGATGGGACCACCCTCGCTCAGGCACAGGCTGCGATGAAAGGAACCAGGAGGCGCTCACCAACGTCACCTGAGCAGTGCCAGGGACACCGGACGGTCCGCGCTCAAGACGTGACCGAGGAAATGAAACCCTGGCAAACTGACCAAAAGCCAAAGACAAGACGCGCCGGCCAGCTCACCAGGCTCGCGCGAGTCTATGGCTGAGCTGCCTCAGCCCCAGCCCCGCACAGGGGCTGCAGTGCTCCCGGGCCCCACGCCCACCTTCCTGTAGCCGGGCACCGGGCTCAGGAACACGTTGTTCTGCTCCTCCAGAGTCACGCTCGAGTGCAGGGGGTAGACCTGCAGCCTGGGGGGAGGGACACGGCCATGAGCACAGGGACGGGGCTCACACCAGGGGCTGCGCTCACTGCGCTCGGTTCATCATTTCAGGCCGAAGCCGGCATGTGCTGATGAGGACTGGGTGTCGTTCACACACCTTTTCTGGATCATGTTTGTGAGGAGCTCGTGCATGTAGTTTATTTCACTCAGACCTGGGGGGGGGGGGGGGNGGGGGGGGGGGGAAGGGGGGACAAGAAAGAGATGGGTGTTCAGTGCTGGAAAGCGCCCTCAGGTGAAGAGCACGTCTCTTTCCAAGAGGCCTCCCCATTCACTGTATCTCCTCGTTACCCCCCACCTCGCCAGTAAGAGCAACAGCGCGAACGCACAGCAGCACCGAGTCCAGACGCTGGAAACGCAGGTGGAAACACCTGGACCCCCGACTCCCCGCCCCTGTCCCCGCCCCCCTGGAGCCCCCAGCAGTGCTGCCGGAAGGCTGTGCGCAAGCGAGGCAGCTACTCTTCTCCCCCCCACTCATTCCCTGATTTCCTACAATGAGCATGGAAAATTTTACAGCCACAAAATAGTGGTTAAAAAGTATTAAATGCTATTACTCTACAATATTAACATTAAAATAGTGAAGAAGGCCTGGCCAGTGTGGCTCTGCAACTGAGCATCAACCCATGGACAAGGAGGTCAGGGTTCCATTCCCAGTCGGGGCACTGCCTGGGTTGTGGGCTCGACCCCCGTGGGGGACGTGCAGGAGGCAGTCAATGATTCTCTCATCCTTGCTGTTTCTGTCTCTCTCTCCTTCTCCCTTCCTCTCTCTCTCAAGTCTATTTTTTTTTAAACATATTTAAGAAGGAGACAGAGAGGACACCTCTCCTGGCGCTGCCATCCCGGCCCGAAGGCTGGCACTCACCTGGCAGAAACACCAGCACACTGCCCCGCTCCCACGCGAGCTGGGCACCCGCCCAGGCCTTGTTCCTGTTAAAAATGTGAGGTGGGCATGTTAACCACGCGAGGACAGCCGTGCCGCTCCTGAACCCTCCCCAGCCTGCAGCGCCCAACCACGCGTGTAACTTCCTCCGCACGAGGAAAGGCAGGGCCGAGGCGGAGTCCCAGGGCCACAGGCTCCCAGCACGTTTCCTATGAAAACTATCTGTCCAGGTTTCCTGGAAACTTGGTGACTGTAATCCACCCTCAAATCCAAGCACTGGATGAACTCTACGCCCTGGCCGGGCAGCTCAGTTGGTTAGAGTGTCATTCCGATGCACCCAAGTTATCGATTCGATCCCCAGACAGGGCACATACAACAGTCAACCAATGAGTGCACAAAGATGTGGACCAACATCATCAATGTTTCTCTCTCTCTTCCTCTTCCTCTTCCTCCCTTTCTCACTCTAAAATCAGTAAAAACATCTTTAAGATAAACTCTAAGGAGTCCAAACTGTCATTGGGAAGCCCTTTTACAGGACAAGATCTCAAACCATCCCCTCGCCGCCCCCACCCGGCTCCTGTCACTGTGTGACTGTGTGTGCAGTGAGAGCCCTGGCCTGCAGACTGGCAGCCCCTCCGTGCCAGGTCTGGGTCTTTGAAAAGATCAACAACACTGATGCCCGATCTGCGGCAGAGGAAGACCAGCCGGTGCCAAAAACAAGGAAATGCCACGTGCCCAACGACACGGCAGCCAGCTGTGGACAACTGATCATCAAAAAAGAAAACTGACTGTGATTAACTTTTTTTTTTAAATATATTTTATTGATTTTTTAGAGAGAGGAAGGGGGAGAGATAGAGAGCTAGAAACATCGATGAGAAAGAAACATCGATCAGCCGCCTCCTGCACATCTCCCACTGGGGATGTGCCCGCAACCTAGGTATATGCCCTAGACCGGAATCGAACCCGGGACCCTTCAGTCTGCAGGCCGACGCTCCATCCATTGAGCCAAACCGGTTTCGGCAACTGTGATTAACTTTGATATTTAAATAAACCTAAGTCTCAAGAGGATGAGAAGACAAGGCACAGACTGAGCGAAAACATTCGCAGAAGACATCTAAAGAGCTGTTATCCAGAACACATACAGAACTCTTCCGGCTCAACCATTAGGAAACAAGCAACATGAGAAATGGGCAAGAGACCCGAACAGACACCTCCTCACCAAAGATAGACAGGTGACAAGTAAACATGAAAAGATGCTCCGGCCACGTCGTCAGGATGGTACACTGGAGCCACGCGACCCACTGCACACTGACAGGACGGCAGGGCCAGGGCCCGGCACCGCCAGGGGCTGAGAGGGTGGAACAGCGGGACGGGACGGGACGCTCGCTCACTTCCAGTGGGAACGCCAACGGTGCGGCCCCTGGGAGCGTCTGCCGGGTCCTACACAACTGCACACGCTCTCGCCACAGCATCGGAGACGTGTTCCTGGGCACTGACCCAAAGAGCTGAAAACTCAGGTCTGAGCAGAAACCTGCACCGGATGCTGACAGCAGCTTTAGTCACGAGGACCCAAACCTGGAGCCACCGGGACGTCCTCATAGGCCCAGCAGACCATGCCTATCACTCAGCATCAACAGAAGGAGCTGCCCGCCAGGGAAGGCGTGGAGGAACCTGAGAGGCACACGCCGAGTGAAAGCAGCCGGTCTGAAGCGGCCACATGCTCTAGGATTCCAACGACACGGCATTCTGGAAAAGGCAAGACTGTGGTGACAACAGGTGATCAATGGCCCTGCCAGCGCAGCTCCGCTGATGGGTCATCATCCCGTAGGCTGGAAGGCTGTGGGTTCCTGTGCCGGGTCAAGGTACATACCTGGGTTTTAGGCCCCCCACATGGGAAAGCAACAGATTGATGTCTCTCTCACATCAATATTCCTCTCTCTAAAATCAATAAGCACGTCCTCAAAGACAAAATAAACAAACAAACAAAATAAAATAGGCTATGGTTGCCAGGGGTTACAGGGCGGGGACGAGCAGGCAGAGCCCAGGGTTTTCCAGGCAGTGAAACGACTGTCGACACCACAGTGGCGGACGTGTCATTAAACACTTGTCACACCCACAAGACACACGCCACCCAGAGCACCTAAGTGTGAGTGGCCCAGGGCATGGGCGACGGCTTCCATGTGAGATGGTGGCAAAGGGGGTCAACATGAAGACTTCTGTGCTTTCGGTTCCAATTTACTGTGAACCTAAAACTGCTCTGGAAATGAAGTCTATTTAAAGGGGGCCCATGAGTCCATTGTGACATCGAGAGAGAAGGGGGAGGTGGGGAGAAGGGGGGGTAGGAGGGAAGCTCCTCTTCACAGAGTGACCTCAGGGAGGAGTCAGAGGAGTGACAAACCCGCACAGCGGGCACGAGGCGGCCACGGCACGAGGCGGCCACCAGGGGAAAGGCTGTCGGCAGCATCGCCCGCGCTCAGGCTCCGGGAGTCCAAGGGGGCAGGAGGCGGTGGGGAGGGACCACAGCTCCAGCCTGCGCTGCCGCAGAGGCACTACAACTGCACGTCAGCCCGACCAGAATGCAGGCTTCCCTGCGGGAGCAGGCAGACCAAAGGCGACTCTCACGTCACGAGATGATGACAAGAAGAGACCACCAAAGCCCAGGAAGAACGATGAAAATGAGTGCATTCAATGTACGCAAGCTACTTCTCAACAAAGTTAAATAACAATTCAGGAAAAGTAGGAGTATTGAGAGGATTAAATAGCAACCTAACTCTTACATCTAACAAAACGATTCCAAGAATGAAATACATTTTTAGCTAAATAAAAACTAAGCTGCCCAGCCAGGGCTACCAACAGACATTTAAAATATACATATTTAATGATTTTAGAGAAAGGAAGGGGGAGAGGGAGAGGGAGGTTTGTTGTTCTATTACACATTCATTGGTTGATTCTTTCTTTAAAAATAAATATTTATTGACTTCAGAGAGGGAGGGAGAGGGAGAGAGAGAAACATCAATGATGAGAAAGAATCCTTGATTGGCTGCCTCCTACACGCCCCCTATTGGGGATCAAGCCCACAACCTGGGCACGTGCCCTGACCTGGAATCAAACCATGACCTCCTGGTTCATAGGTCAACGCTCAACCACTGAGTCCCGCTGGTTGGGCATTTGTTGATTCTTGTATGTGCCCTGACCCAGGGGTCAGGCCCGAAACCTGTGTGTCAGACAACACTTCAACCAACTGAGCTCCCAGCCAGGGCTCCCAAAAACCTTCTTTAGGAAGAAGAAAAATGACCTAAAAGGAGACTAGGGTGCAGAAGAAAAAGACCCTATCTAATAAAAGCAGAACATGCAAATTAACCATCACACCCCAACAAAGATGGCAGCGCTCACAGCCAATAAGGAGGAATTTTGCAAATTGATGCAACAAAGATGGCGGCGGCCAGACTGGGACACTTGCATCATCACCATGGTGACAATATAGGCATTCCTCTCCGGCCGCTCTGGGCCTCTGGGCAGCACAAGCATGTGCAGGCGCAGAGCAGCCAGGGCTGGGCGAGACACCTGCTATGTGTGTGTGTGGGGGGGGGTGCAGGTGCAGGTGCAGGTAGCTACAGGAGGGCCGCAGGGCCGGAGCGAAGGTGGAAGGTGGCAGCCAGAGCAAAGGCTCAGGCCCCGGTGCCTGAGGGAAGCTGGTGCTGGCAGCCAGGAGAAGGAGGCCTATTCTTGCACAAATCTTCGTGCACCGCGCCTCTAGTGAGTAAATAAAATGACACCCATTTGGGCAAATCTAAGCACAGCAATGGTAGAAAGAATAATGAAACTCGTGGGAGTTAAAAACAGAGCTAAACTGGCACTCAGCTGCAGGGGCTGGCGGACGACTGGGTGGCCCCTCATCCGAGGACTGCCAGGAGGGACGCAGGACAGTGACCGCACCTGCCAGACTGTCTCCCTTTCACAGCTGGTGAAGGCAAGAAGAGGCACGCAGCGGGGGGGGGAGGGGGGGGAGGGGGGGTTTTGCAGGCCCACAGGGACCGTGCCCCAGCCACGAGGGGAGAGTGCACACTCCCTGCATGCTGCTCCAATGCACACCGTGTGTGTGTGCGCGTGTGTGCGTGTGTGCGTGAGTGTGTGAGCTCAGCGCTGCAAGCAGCGAAGGTCCCGGATGCAGTGCCTGCTGTCAAACACCACCCTCTGAGCACCACTAGAGCCTCGGGATGTCCCTCAGGGAGACGTGTCCAGATCCCAGCGAGTGGACGTGGGAGCACAGCAGACTCGGCGCGGGAGCACCGCGGAGATGGGAGCAATGGAGAGGCGGCTGTGCTCTGTCCTCGGGCTGCGTGGACAGCACGTCGGGGCTGTGGTCTTAGCTTTCAGACAGCCTGTCCGGAAGCCATACATGGCATGCTTCTAACTTTAAGGGGAAAACTTTACAAGATACTAACCTCATTTCTGACTATGTAGAACAGGGGTCCTCAAACTACGGCCCGCGGGCCACATGCAAATACAAATATTGTATTTGTTCCCATTTTGTTTTTTTACTTCAAAATAGGATGTGTGCAGTGTGCATAGGAATTTGTTCGTAGTTTTTTTTTAAACTATAGTCCGGCCCTCCAACGGTCTGAGGGACAGTGAACTGGCCCCCTGTTTAGAAAGTTTGAGAACCCCTGATGTAGAGTGACTACTGAAGAAGTCTCTACATTAACCCTTAACATAAAAAAAGCTTCCAGATGAGTGACCGCCTGGAGCCCCTGTGCGGCACAGCAGCTGCGGCAGCTGAGGCCTCCTACCCGCTCTCCTTCATGTCCATGTCATCAAACATCTGAATCAGGGAGACGGCGACCTCGTACATGTCCTTTGTTATCACTGGCTCCTCCAGGACGTGAGGGGAGAGCTGGAAGCAGGAGGAAACCGAGGGGTCAGAGGGCATCGGGCTGGACTGCGGCTCCCCCTGCAGGGCGGCACTGTGACAAAGACCCCAGGGGCGAGGCATGCGTTGGCAGCCAGCGTCTGAGCACCGAGCATCACGGGCACCCGCCCCGCCCGAGAGCAAGGTCAAGGTGGGGCAGAGTCCAGGCGCCGCAGCCACGTGTCCGGCAGGGAACAGACTTTGAAGACACAGAATCAGTGGCTCCAAACGTCTATGGGGCCAGGAGTTGTGACCCCAGAGTAGCCTCGTCACCGCCAGGAGCCCCAACATGGCAACCTCGCCCTAAAACCACAAGCCCCAGGGCCAGGGAACCCCCGGTCCACCTGCCCACTCACTCACCGTCAGGTCACTGCGGGTAGTGTGACCCAGGTCGGGGTTCACGGTCACCAGACCACAGCGAGCTGTGCCCTCCAGGCGGGCAGAGCCACGTCCTGGTGACGGCCTCACCCCCGCACAACCCCTGACGGGTGACATTACACTCTGCCTGACCTTTCCTCCATTCCCCGGAGAGGATCCTCCCCGACCCCACCCCCCCCAGGACCAGCGCCCTCGTACCCTGCTGTGCGGCACGTGCTCCAGGTCGCCCAGATAGAACTCCTCGATGGAGTGGGGCTGCCCGGCCACCTCAAACACGTAGGCAGGGTTCATCTTGTTCTGAACAGGAACCGCAAAGTAGTCAGCAAATTCTCTGCAGTTGATGGTGGCCGACATCAGGATGACCTGCAGGCGGGCGGGCAGACCCGGGAGGCAGAGTGAGTGCGGACGGCCTGGAGGGAGCCCGGACCCAGCGCCGGCTGCTTCCCACGGTGCGGACTGGGCCTCTCGTGGATGCGCTGACGGCCAGCTTTCACTCTCTCTCTAAACACCTATCAAGTGAGGAGCTACAGGGTCCCAGTGACGCTGCACCCGTTTCCCTAAAAGGAACCTCTGCATCAGAAACAACTGGAAACAGCAGAGACTAGGGGAGGCGCTCCAGGAGGAGGTGCAACCGCCGAGAGGACGGCAGGA
>JAWPEG010064502.1:938186-992357 GCA_035771395.1 Myotis vivesi | reverse complement strand
CCCCCCCCCCCCCGGCCCCCCCCGGCCCCGGCAACCGTCTGACCCACATGTGTGTCGCTGCTTGCCTCTAGGTTTCGAGAAGTTCTGGCAGAAAATGATGTGCTGCCCTGGGAAATTGTCCACATCTTCAAGCGAGTTCTGGAGGACGCCCTGGGCAGCCCTGAGAAAGGCGGGCAGCCGGGCCTGGCGGTTGGGGGGGTAGGGGACAGCGCCCCGAGTTCAGACCAGGATGAGATTCCCACTGTTTCCAGTTATGTGGACCGGCACGCGGAGAACAGGCTCCCCACGTCCTCTCGCAGGACGTGGAACCTGCCGTACGACCATACACCCAGCTAGGCTGCTGGTGACCAGCGGCGCTGCAGGACCATGGCCGTGTCGGAGCTTCACATTCAGAATAAGGTGATGTGACCCACGTTTCTCTCTGTCGCGAGGTCCAAGTTGAAAATCCCTGTGGCGTGTCCTGCTTTAGACAGTGTTCCCTTTGAACCTCTCCAACAGTGCAATGTTTCTTAACAACTAAAATGTTTCCTAAATATTTTGAAAAAAACATTTGAAGTATTTTCTTATACCTCAAAGCATCTTGCAGGAACTAGGGCATCTACCAGTGTGCAGCAGGAAATTTGACAAATTCTGTGTGAAACCCCGACATCAACCTGGACTTTGATTCTAAGACGAAGCTACACACAGAATAAAATAAAGGAGTGGCGTGAATCCTCTCTCCCGTGATGGGTTGCCAGGGCATTCGCTCAGAAGGGAGACCGCGAGGCAGGAGCGAGGGCAGCGAGGGGCAGGCGTGAGGGCAGGAGCGAGGACAGCGAGGGCGGCAGTGAGGGCAGCGTGAAGACAAAGCTTCATCCTGACGCTCACTTCATTTTTAATCTCAGCTCAATTAAGGGAAAGTATAAAATCACAGCTGTGTGTCAGATCAGGAAATAGACGGCTGCTTTAACATTAATAGCTGCTACTCTCGACGAAAACAATGCTGACATGTACTTTACACCAATATTATGTTCATTTAAAATAGCAACATATCTAATATCCAATTTAAAAATTTCATAATTTCACTAAAGTAGGAAATTATTCATTAGTCATTTATTTTTATGATCAAATGCTAGACTTTAACATTCTTGTTTGTTTGTTAATCCTCACCCGAGGATATTTTTCGAAATGCATTTGAGAGAGAGAGTGGGAGGGGGAGACAGAGAGAAAGAAACGTGAATGTGAGAGACACATCAGCTGGCTGCCTCCCACACAGGAGAGCAAGCCTGCAAGGAGGCACATGCCCTTGACCAGAATCGAACCCAGGATCCTTCAGTCGGCAGGCGATGCTCTAGCCACTGAGCCAAACCGGCTAGAGCTAGCCTTTCCCATTCTTAAAGGTAATTCCAAGGAACCTAATGTCTATAATTTTATATTTGGAGATTTGTGGGGGGTTATTTTTCATCTAAAAAGTAAGAAAAAAGAACAGAACATACACGCCAAAGCCCGCGCTGGGCCTGGCCTCCCAGCACAGCCCTGGCCGGCCTCCCTGTGGCCCGATCCCAGCCGCGCAATAAACGGGCCAGCCAACCAGGGTCCGATGGACAGGCCCCTGAGAAGCCTGAGAGGCCGACACTAACGAGCCGCTCGCTGCTGTGCCCTGTTCCTCCGTGTCCAGGAGGCACCGCCCAGGGTGCTCCCATCGAGAGGCTTCTCGCAGAACTCCCTGTGCGTGAGGTCAGCGTCCCCAGGAGCACAGCTGCCGCCTGTGCAGAGACCCAGGACGCGGTCCACAGTGCCCGAGTCCACACATGCCAGGCACTGAGCTGGGACTGGCTCCGAGGGCCGGCGCCCCGAAGGCTCGCTTCCTGTGCTGCCGTCACCACTGACAGGCCTGCCTGGCTTTATACCGCCCGCAGGCCCTGCGTGCTTCAGAGAGGGAAGGCGAGGCAACCCGCAGGGGTGAGTCTATGAAGCCTCTGTGCCGACGGGCCCAGCTGACGGCTAGCATTTTTAGTTAAGGTATGTCCACAGGTTCAAACATATTGTACTGTATACGTACAGACCACAGCATGGTGTGAGCATGGCTTTTACAAGCTCTGGGAACCCACACGTTCACGTGACCCCCTTCACGGTGACACTCGCTTGGTTGCGTGGTCTGGGACCAAACCTGCAGAATCTCCGAGATGTGCCTGTGCCACAACTTCAGCTTAAAACACAGCCCGTGGGACCGGAAATGCAGGGAAACGCACTGTCGCCTGCGTACGGTCCCGCAGGCCAGCATCCAGGTGCTCACAGGGCTGTGTCATTTGTGCGGCCAAACTCGGTGCCTTGAAGCTGTGGGTCTGAGGCCCCCTCTCCTTGCTGGGGAGCACCAGCTGGGACCAGCCGGCCCTGCACGCCCACAGCCCACGCCCTTCTCCTGCTTCCCGGAGGCCTCATCTACCAAGACCAGGCCAGTCCCGCTCCCGCCTGAAAGCCCCGACGCGTCAGAGGTCTCTGCCCTGAAGGGTGCGTGTGACTAGGTAACCCAGGTAGGCTCCCTCCTCTAGGCTCTGAACCCTCGAGTGCGTCTGCGAAGTCCCTCTGCCGTGTCACCCGGCACAGGCTCTGGGGCCATCCACCTCCCAGGACTCCCTCCTGGAAGCTGAGCAACAAGCCACTCTACCACCCAACCTTTTTCTCATCTACAGTCGGAACGCCACCCCCCCACACACACACACACCCAGACACACACACACAGCTGTGTGGAGGGCTAACAGGGCTCCACGGTGCTTCCCTGTGCCCACCACGCCCGGGCCTGGCCTGAGATGTGCGCGTGTGCAGGCCAGGGCGCTCCTGTCAGGAGGAGGATGGAGACAGACGGCGGTGACACTGTTTGCCTGCACCCGTCACTCTCCTGCCAATTTCACAGTAATGCTACAGACACTGATTGTAATGATTTTTAGAATGGGACTTATGTTTTGTCTTTTCATTTATTTTACAAAAGTCTCAGTCCATAAAGGACTGGAAATTTAAAAAACGGATTCTTAGTAGCTATAGGGACACTTAAATCTACACTATCATTTCTGACAAGGTTAATAATTTACTTCCAATGTCACACCACAACGAGTTATTTAAAAGCAATGCTTGCTGTTCTGTCCTCCAAGTCTAGGGAGCAAGCTGGGGGGCGGGGGGGGGGAGGTCAGTAAGGAGGGCAGCCTACGGGGTCACTCAGCAGGGTAGTCCTAGGGAACAAAGTGCACAAACACATGGGCACAGGGTCTCTGCCCTCCCTGCCGCCAGGAAACAGATCCCCCGAGGCCCCAGGGCACCTGAACCTGCACAGGCTGGACCACCATGAGACCCTGACCCACCAGGTCAGACAGAGCAACAGACAAGGTCAACTTAAAACTACAAACAAAAACCACTCTGCGGACTGTAAAGGGCCTTGAACTGGGGGGAGGGGCCAAGCAGGGAGGCGGACTCTCGGAGCTAGAGGTGCCTCCGTGGCCTTGAGAGAGAGCTGGTGTCCTGCTCACCAGGTCTGTCCCCTAAAACAGCGGGCGTCCCCTGCCTGTCCGACCAAAACCACATGACCAGACAGCAGCTAACTGAGTAAGTCACACAACAGAGGGGAGCCAAGCGCCCACAAAACCCAACAAAGCTCCAGCTTCAGGCTCCGTGGTATTTATCCAATTGCGCTGAAAACATCTGGCCCCACAAAAACCTGGGCTGGGTGCTCACGGCAGCTTTACTTGTAGTTGCCCAAACTCAGAAGCCGCCCACGTGATCTCGAGTAGGTGGTACCCAGACTTGGGATGTGACTGAGCACTTGGGGAGGAGCTCTCGGGCCATGAAAAGGCCTGGAGGAACCTTAATCGCGTCTGGCTAAGTGAAAAAAGCCAATCTGAACTGGCTACGTACCTGTGATCCCAGCCACAGAACATTCTGGAACATGCAAAACAACAGAGATATTAAAGAGACCAGTGGTTGCCAGGGCGAGGGGCATGAATAGGCGGGGCGGGGCAATTTTCAGGGCAGGGAAACCGCTGTGTGTGATGCTGATGGGGGACGCATGCCCTTGTACATTCGCCCAAACCCACAGACGGCACAACAAACACCAAGGGGGAACCCCCTTCTTAGCTACAATGTGTCCACACGGCTCCATCCTTTGCAACAAGCGTAGCCCATTAGAGCAAAACGTTAATAGGGCAAATGCTGGGGGTGTTGGGATGGGGGGCGGGGGGCCACGGCGCCACGGCACCATGGCACTCTGCACTCGATTTTTATGTAAAATTCAACTGCTTTAAAAAAAAATAGCCCAGCCCAGCCGCGTGGCTCAGTGATTGAGAATCAATCTAGGAACCAGGAGGTCAGGGTTCCGTTCCCCGACCGGTCAGGGCACAGGCCCGGGTTTCAGGCTCCATCCCCAGTGTGGGGCGTGCAGGAGGCAGGTGACCCATGGTTCTCTCTCCTCATTGATGTTTCCCTCTCCCTCTCCCTCTCTCTCTAAAAGTTAATAAAAAAAAATATATAGAATATTCTATTAATAAAAAGACTAGAACTCCGCACCTGGCAGGGAGAGGTTCAGCCGTGGGCAAACTACGGCCCGCGGGCCGGATCCGGCCTTTTGAAATGAATAAAACTACAAAAAAAAAAAAAAAAAAAACCTTACCCTTTTCTGTAATGATGTTTACTTTGAATTTATATGAGTTCACACAAACACTCCATCCATGCTTTTGTTCCGGCCTCCGGTCCAGTTTAAGAACCCATTGTGGCCCTCGAGTCAAAAAGTTTGCCCACCCTGGACTGGTGTGGTGGCGGGACGGGGTCTGTCTGTGGCCAGCTCGCTTTGGGACTGCCAGGCATCGCCCAGGCAGTGGGGCCCAGGTCCTCGTTGTCCGGCCCCGCTCCCACCCGCAGCCCGGCCGCCTACCTCCTGAATGCCCCCTGATGCGCCTGCGCAGGTGCCGGTGCCCGCGCCTGCGCCTGGGCCTCGGCCTCGGCCTGGGCCTGGGCGGCGACGGGGCAGGCACCAGGGGCTCTGTCCCTGCGCTGGGCCTCGTCTCTGGCCGCCTCCACCGGGAAGGCAGGCGGCGAGCCCAGCAGCTCCACATCGGTCACTGTCTTGCCGATGGTGAACCAGTCGTTGATCTGGTCGATGGTGAGCTTGCGCAGCATGGTCGCGGCCTGGCCTCCGCCGCCTCAACCGCCTGACGACGGCCTGAGAACGTGGCTCCGCGTCGTGCCCAAGGCCCCGCCCTGCTCCAGGCCCTCCAATCAGAGTGTGCCCCAAGGCCCCGCCCTGCTCCAGGCCCTCCAATCAGAGTGTGCCCCAAGGCCCCGCCCTGCTCCGGGCCCTCCAATCAGAGTGTGCCCCAAGGCCCCGCCCTGCTCCAGGCCCTCCAATCAGAGTGTGCCCCAAGGCCCCGCCCTGCTCCAGGCCCTCCAATCAGAGTGCACCAGCGCCCACGTGCCCAGGCCTCGTGCCTTCCAACCCACGCCTGGCCACGCTAGGCCTCTGGGAGCTTGGCTCACCCCGCCCCCACCCAGCGACCTGGGCTTTCAGATCCCTCGGGGCTCCCAGGTCCGCTACCCCCTGCACGTGACTCGGAGTTGCAGGAGTTGCGTAATGTGACCCCAGGGCCCTTTCGGGGAGAGAGGGGGGTTTGCAAGGTGTCAATGGACTGGGATGTGCCAGACCCAGTCTCGCCCTCTGAGGGTCTCTAAGGGAGGCTTGCGCCTGGCCCAGCGCAGGGCAGGGTGCGGGGATGGGGCGCAGGTGGAAGCAAGCCTGGGAAGGGAGTGTGGTTGTCGTGCCGAGATCAACAACTGGCTGCGACACTGGGACCCCTTGCACCCGATCTGGGGGAGAGGAGCAGGGAGGAGGTCACGGAAGGCTGTTAGGAAGGACGCCTACAGGACAGCCAGGCCCCATGGACGGGAGAGGACTCAGGATCCCAGAGGAAGGGCAGGTGGTGAAGGCCCGAAGGCACGCAGCCCCACTGGCCGAGTTGAGGACCCGGAAGAAGGAGCATAAGCAAACTGAATGCACCTTCCTCCTTTTACCCCCGCATCTCAGCTGCACTGACCGCCCACAGCCGGACAGGTGGTGAGGGGCACAGGTGTGGGGGTCCTCGGCACGTGGATGGCGCTTAACACCCCAGAGCTGCTGACATGGTCCCCGCCAAGCGCTGGACGAGTGAAGGAAGGTGGAGGACAGAAGGTGGAGGTGTGCAGGAGGCAGCTGATCGATGTTTCTAACTCTATATCTCTCTCCCTTCCTCCCTGTAAAAAATCAATAAAATATACATTTTTTTAAAAAACCACAGTACCAAAAGCTATTTTTTTTTAATTATTTAAAAAAGAAAGTGCAGCCAAAGTCAGAGTAGGCGGACTTGTCCTATTGGTGCCCAGCACGGCACTGTTACCAGACGGGGCACCTGGCCCCAGGCCCTGAGTGCGTCTGCCTCAGCCGGCCAGGTGTGTGTGGGTTCCTGACCTTGTGCAGGAAGGATTTCACAACAGGAGTCCAGGTGACCATGAGGGCACGTTTATGAAAGCTGAGGACAGTGAAAGCAGGAAGGGCCAAGCAGAGAAGCAACAGGAGAGCCCAGACTGGGCTGCTCTGGCTCCCGGGGACGTCGAGAGAGGGGCCTGGGAGACAGGGTCGGGGGTGAGCCCAGTGAGCTGTCACTGCCCATTGCTCCCGGGTTGCTAGCCTCGCGGGGTCCCTTAGTGTTTAGGGCAGGAGTCCTCAAACTACGGCCCGCGGGCCACATGCAAAATACAAATATTGTATTTGTTCCCGTTTTGTTTTGTTACTTCCAAATTAAGATATGTGCAGTGTGCATAGGAATTTGTTCATAGTTTTTTTTTAAACTATAGTCCGGCTCTCCAACAGTCTGAGGGACAGTGAACTGGCCCCCTGTTTAAAAAGTTTGAGGACCCCTGGTTTAGGGAGTGCCCGCCCATGGGAGAAGGAGGGGGGAGGAATGGTGCAGTGTGCTCCCCAGAGGGAGAGCTTGCTCCGGGCCCTTTGTCTTGCGGGTTTTCTCTCTCTCTCTCTCTCTCTCTCTCTCTCTCTCTCTCTCTCTCGCAGGCCAGAATTTTCAGGGGGTCTCGGGAGGATTTAGCCAACTATTCACTTGTTTTCCGTATGTGCTCTTTCAGGGTCGTGGTCTCCACCGATTGGTCAGCGCCAGAGCAGGCGGTTCATTGGTCACTGCAGCTGGTCCTGGTATCACCCACTTGGTTTTGCTGCTTTTCTGGGCCTGGAGCTGAAATACAACTGAGGCCTAGATGTCATCTCTAGGGAAGTGACCTTCGTTATCTGGCTGTAAGTTACTCGGCCAGTTGCTTCGGCTATCTCAACCTCCCCATTCTGCTTGCCGAGGAATGTTCTAGCTTCTTACTATCCTGACTCAGCACGGAGCTGGGAGTCCCAGGCCCAAATCCTGGCCATGCCACTAACCTATATGACGAGCTCCAGACCTTGTATTCTATTCCAAATACCGCAGCCTCCAATGGCATGATGTTTGGCTGGGAACACGGAACTTCACAGGCCAATGGAGACTGCGGGCCTTGGAGGGTTTGCATACTTGCGTTCCCAGAGCAGCCCAAAGGGAAAACAGCCGACAGCAATCCCAGTGCCGCCGATGCACGAAGCATCCCTCTCCCACAAGCAGCAGAAGCCAAGGTCAAAGTGCCTTCACGTCTCTGCTGACCTTCTCAACCACAAAATGCCGCATCTGCACTTTGAGTGAATCTGCTGGGTTGGCCGGTTCTTTCAACACTGTTGTCTTTGAAGATGTGTTGGATTTGCAACTAGAGACATTAAAAATCTGTTGATCTCCAGTCAGGTTTGAAGTTCAAAAGCTTTGTCTTGAAATAGCTTACAACGATGCTCTTCAAGTTCCCCGTAAATGTGTGTTGCCCTCAGCAGCTTTCTAACTCATTATAGGTCTGAAACACTCTTTTTCCGAGAGAGTGGTTCTCAGACCTGGCCGTCTCAAGGCTCCTTTACACTCTGAACAATAACTGGCCGGTGTGGCTCAGTTGGTTGAAGAGTGGTCCCATGCACCGAAAAGTCGAAAGTTCTACTCCCAGTCAGGGCACAGGCCTGGGTTGCACCTTTGGTCCCAGTTGGGGCAGGTATGGGAGGCAAAGAATGAGTCAATGTTTCTCTCGCACATGGATGCTTTTCTCTCACATTGATGCTTCTCTCTCTCCACCTCCCTCCTTTCCTCCCTCCTTCCTTCTGTCTCTCTCCCCCTTCCTTTCTCTCTAAAACCAGGAAATCATATCCTCAGGTGAGAATAAAAAATAACTGGCCCTGGCAGGTGTGGCTCGGTTGGCTGGAGCCTCATCCCGTACATCAAAAGGTGGAGGGTTCGATTCCCAGTCAGGGCACATCCTCAGGTTTCGGGTCCCCTCCCGTCCGGGTGCATGCAGGAGGCAACTGATGGATCGATTTCTCTCTCTCCCCCCTCTTCCTCTCTCTAAGATTAATTTTTTTAAAAAAACTTACAAAAAATAAAGCCGTGTGATGGTAAACGAATATTTTTTATGAAAAGTAACTAAAATGTTATTTTTCCTGTGGGAGAAGAGTGACACGTTTACATTGCCAATGATCTTACTGTGGCTGTGCTGGGAGACAACTGGGCTCATACCTGATGTCATGCTCTTGTGACATCACAAGTCACGCAGCCTCTGGGAGACTCCACCTTCCCCTGGTGAATGGACGCCAGTGAAAAGGGACATTCGCATCCTCCCATTGCGATGAAACAGATTTGACGCCCCAGGAGGGGCTTGGAAACCCCCAAACCGTACTCTGAGAGCCACTCCCTAAAATGGCCAGCCTTCAGGTTTTGCACGCAGCTTCGTGTGGTTCTAAGCCAGTGGTTCTCAACCTTCCAGCCCTTTAAATACAGTTCCTTATGTTGTGACCCAACCATAAAATTATTTTCATTGCGTCCTAACCAGTTTGGCTCAGTGGATTGAGCGTTGGCCTGCGGACTGAGGGGTCCCAGGTTCAATTCCGGTCAAGGGCATGTACCTTGGTTGTGGGCACATGTAGGGGGTGTGCAGGAGACAGCTGATCAGCTTCTCTCTCATCGATATTTCTAACTCTCTATTCCCTCTCCCTTCTTCTCTGTAAAAAATCAATATTTTTTTAAAAAATTATTTTCGTTGCTACTTCATAACTGTAATGTTGCTACTGTTATGAATCGTAAATATCTGATATGCAGGATGGTCTTAGGCGACCCCTGTGAAAGGGTTGTTCGACCGCCAAAGGGGTCTCGACCCACAGGTTGAGAACCGCTGTAGCGGTCTTCTTCTGGAAGTAGGCCCTGTCCCCCGCCCCCCCCCCCATCCCCATCCCATCCTTTCCTGGGCGCTCATTTCCTTCTGCCTGAACAATGACCTGTTGACTTTTTTTTTTAATGTGGATCTACTGGTGATTATTCCCTGTCTTGGTTTGTCTGAAATATCACTTCACCGTATTCACTAAATGTTAGCTTCCTTATGCACTGAGCTCCAGGTTGGCCGTTGTTTTCCGTTTTCCATGGTTTTGTTTTCAGGTTTCGAGGCATCCGTTTATTTTCCTGTACCCTCCTGCTTGGTCTCCATCAGGCCTGTTGAGTCTGCGCTGTGACTTTTCTTCCGTCCCTCCTGGAAATGTCTCAGCCATCTGTCTTCGGATGTTCCTGCCCCAACTCTCATTTCCCTCTAAGACTCCAGCTGCACATCTGACGCCTCCCTTGCTGCACCCGCTCTCTGAACCCTTGTCGCTCCGTTCCTGAGTGGTTTCTTCTGTCTTCCAATTCGGGTAAGTCTTCAACAATCTAACCCGCTGCCAAACACATCCCATTCCTCTTCGGCTCTTTTTCAGATCGGGTAAGTGGTTTTCTTTTTGTTTCACTGGTTACAATCTTCTGCTGAAATTTCCAGTCTTGGTTTTGTCTCCTTGCCCAAGGGAGGTGGCGCCTTTTGCAGGCTGTGTCTGTTGGGTGGGTCCAGTGCTGGAGCCCGGTGCGCGTCTACAGTGGCTCTTGCGTGGAATCACTACGCACAGAACAGGTGCACACGTGCATGCGGCGCAGGAAAACCGCAGAGACCGGACACTCGACTTCCCGGGCTTCAACAACAAGGAAAGACGGTCCCCTTTTCAGGTTGACCAACTCGTCCGCTCTGTCCAGGTCCTTCCCGGTTTCCGCAATGTGTCCCGCGTCGGGGACAAATACACACGGTTCGTCAGCTTATTATGACACCTAAGCCCCACGCCACTCGACCCGCCCCTCCCCTCCCCGGCGCTGCGCCTCCAAGCTGCAGCCTCGGCGCGGCCGCTGGGGGCGCTGTGGTGCGCAGGGGCCGCTTGGGACGCGCTCTGGCTCTGGGGCGCCGCTCCTTCCGCCTTCCCGGCAGGCCCTGCGTGGCGCCTGCGCATTCGGTGACCTTCCCGAGTAGCTGGCTGTACGGGTGGGGGTTGCCCGAGCCGTTGGTCCTGCGGCGAGGTGAGTGCGGGGACCGGGGTCCGGTACTTGGTGCGGGGCAGCCGCGACCGTGGGGGACGGGGCGGTGGCCGGCGGCGGCCCGGGGCCGGATGTGCCCTCGGAAGGAGCCGGCGGCGAGCGGGACCCTCCCCAGACCCAGCCGCCTCGACCCCCGCCGACCTTGCGGCCCGGCCCAGCCCCTGCCCGCCCCCCGCCGGCGCGAGCTGGGCCGCCCGGCCTCCGAAGCTGGAGGTGGTGGCCCGGGGGGGTAGGGTGCGTGGGGGCCCACCGCCCCTCTCCCTCTTGGACGAGCGCCCTCGCCGCGTGGGTTCCCGCCGCGAGCCGAGGTCACGGGAGCCGAGGTCGCGCCGCGGGCTAGTGATGGAGCCGGAGCCCCAGCCGAGAACCTGAACCCGCCTGCAGTGCGTCCTCCCCGCACCCCTCAGCTCCCCGCGCACACTTGTCCCCGAGCTACACTGCGCCTCTGACGTGGGGGAGCGAAGCGGGGGAGCGAAGCGGGGTCCAGGGGCGACGCTTGGGCTGTGTGGATCGGCGCCTGCGCGCCCGGGTCTGGCCGCCGCGGCGAGCGAGGGAGTGGCCGCTGCGGCTGCGCCGAAGCCTCTGCGGGGTGCACGGCCTCGGGGTGCACGGCCTCGGCGGACACCCTCTGACCTTTGCGGAGGACGGGCCTCGGAAGGCAGGTGCTGGGAGGCCCGCCCACGGGGCTGGGGAGTGCGGGGGGATGGTGGCTCGGGCAGCGAAAGGGCGGGGGGGGGGGGGTCTCGCCATTAAATGTTGAGGACATGTCAGCTGTCCAGCCAAATGTGGCAACTCGGGGTGAAAGGAAAGTCGGGGCTCCTGGATGGTGCGGCCCAGTGGTCGTGCGTCCATCAGGGCGCCTGGGTTGCGGGCTCCATCCCCAGTGCGGGAGGCAGCCGGCCAGTCATTCTCTCTCATCGATGTTTCTACCTCTCTCCTCTGAAATAAATGAAAACGTTTAAAAAAAAAAAGGGAAGGTTGGGGGCCAGGTAAGAGTTGGCCGTGTACGGGGGCAGTCCCAGGTAACTAGGTGAGAAGACGATGCCGGGCACCTGGGCCCTGAGCTGAATGTCGGGGTGACTAGCGGTTCTTGGGTCCCTCTTACCTCCTGTGCAGCCTCCAGACCCGCCTCTGGCCCCGCTCGGAGGGCCTGGCCGAGGGCGTCCTCTCTGCCCTGAGGCTGGGTGTCCGCAGCCTTTCTGCTGCTACTGCTCAGGCGGCTTACTGAGTTTCACGCCACACCAGGCACCACGCCGGGTTTCACGTCTTGAATTCCGGGGAGCACCTGGGGGGCAGGAGGAGGGCTCCCTGCTTCTCAGAAAGGGAACTTCTGAACCGGCAGCGTCGGGACCTGCCCAAGGTCGGGAGAGAGAAGGCATAGCTGGTCCAACAGAACCCGGGGTTCCAGGCTTCTGCCCCGTGGCCCCCGGCACCCTCTTCCCCACCCACTGCGGGTGCAGGAGGCAGGCTGCCCTCGGGCACCTTCCCGGTCAGGTTGTTGGGTTCGGGGAACCTCATTCTGACGGCATCTCAGTGCAGGGTGAGAACAGGAGGTGTGCGGGCTCAGGGGAGGCCACGGCCCATCCTCCGAGTGTCAAGCCTCAGGCCCAGTAAGCTCTCTCTGGGAGGAGCTGGCAGCCGGGCCTGGGGCAGGTTCTCGGGGTAACGAGCAGCAGGGCCTGGCTGAGGACAGGCTGCCTTCTCCAGGCCCACGTGTGGGGCTGGGAGTGGGGAGGGATAAGGTGGGGAGCAGGTGGTGACGCTGTGAAATGTGTGTTACGTTTTTGGGATAAAAGCTGAGCTGTGCCACGCCTCCAGGCCCTTCCCTAGTCCCCCGTGGTGTTTGGTATAACAAGCGCTCGACATAGGACACCCGGCACTGAGCCCCTGGCGCAGGGTAGCTCGTCTGCACACCCTTTGAGGTGGGTGCTGTTCACTCTGCCTTACAGGTGAGGAAACAGGCCGTCTGGCTCAGCTGGAGAGGCAGGGCCAGGGTTAGAACCTGGGCGTCACAGTGGCCTTCCCAGCACCCCCCCTCTCCAAGCTCCGTCTGGCCTGGGGTTTGGGCACATATCCGGCCGCCTAGTCCATGCTCAGCTCACGTTTGCCGGGTGAACACCGACCCCGCGGTGCAGGTGTCCGTGCGGAGACCAGGGGAAACGAGGAGGACAGCTCTGCGGGGAGGGGAGGGGAGGGGAGGTCCGAGTGGGGGTGAGGCCGCAGCACCAATGGTGCAAAGCAGCCTTTACAAGTAAAAGGAAGGACGAGGGCTGTGGTCCCTGGCGGGGGTTTGAATGACTGTAGGCAGTAGACCAGCTGTTTCTGCAGGGCTCACCTGAGGATGGGTTTTGTTGATTTTTAGAGGGGCGGGGGCGGGGGGGTAGAGAGAAACATCAGTTGGTTGCCTCCCGTACACCCCGACCAGATCGGCCGCAGCCTTGTGGTGTGCGGGATGACACGCCCACCCACGGAGCCGCCGGCCAGCACTGTCACAAAACTGATTCAAGTGAAAGGGGGGCTCATTCAGAGTCTGTAGTAAATTTTAAACGTCATCGAAGCGTTCCTTCGAGACCCACACATGAAAGTGCACTGTGTAAGTTCAGAAACGGATGGCTCTGTCCATCAGATCCGGCCATTATTCATGAAATAAGTTGTCATCTTAGGAAGTGACCTGTCTTAAGCTGCCTGCTTTGTATGTAGCAATGGACTTGGAGACTGGGGTACATATAAAGCATTGCGACCCTAGTTAACACCGTTTTTAATTGTCTAATTGAAATTTGCTGAGAATGGAACTTAAAGGTCTCACCAAAAGAAAACATGAGGTGATGGATGTGTTAACTAATTACACGGGGGAAATCCTTTCACAACGTATACGTGTATGAAGCCACCGCCACGATGTACACTTTAAAATAGATAGATAGATAGATAGATAAAATTGATTTTTTACAGAGAGGAAGGGAGAGGGATAGAGAGCTAGAAACATCGATGAGAGAGAAACATCGACCAGCTGCCTCCTGCACATCCCCTACTGGGGATGTGCCCGCAACCCAGGTACATGCCCTTGACCGGAATCGAACCTGGGACCCTTGAGTCCGCAGGCCGACGCTCTATCCACTGAGCCAAACCGGTTAGGGCAACGATGTACACTTTAAATATCTTTACGATGTTATGTTATGTCAGTTAAACCTCGATGCAGCTGAAACTTGAAGAGCAAGCACTGAGTTGCAGCTGTTGCTGTGTACCCGGCCTGGGTGTTGTTCTCACGGGAAGTCGTCCTGCCTTGACCATGTTCTTGTTCTGCTTTGAATGCCAATAGTTCTGCCCGGCCAGCGTGGCTCAGTGGTTGAGCACCGACCCATGAACCAGGAGGTCACGGTTCGATCCCCGGTCAGGGCACACGCCCGGGTTGCGGGCTTGGCCTCTAGTGTGGGGCGTGCAGGACGCAGCCAACCCATGATTCTCTCTCATCATTGATGTTTCTCTCCCTCTCTCTCTCTCTCTCTCTCTCTCTCTCTCCCCCTTTCCCTTCCTCTCTGAAGTCAATAAAAATATATATTTTTTTAAATGCCAACTGCTCTCAGCATGATGATGCAAACACTAGTTCTCAATTTGAAGTTGTAAAGGTGTGTGATCGGGGCAGGGCAGTCATGGAGGGCAGCCCTTGGGGCACATGCTGACACTGCAGGGTGGCGCGGGCTTGAGGAATGAGGGTGCCTGATGGAGCTGCGCTGGCCCAGGTCGGGCGCTCGGGGAGGTGCAGCTCAGAGAGCCAAGAGCAGGGGCCTGTGGGGTGGGGGGAGCGGTGGAGGGGGCGTCTGGCATCAGCAGATCCCGATGAGTCGTGGGAAAGGGTCAATGAACTGCATGAGTAGACGGAAATCTCCTGCCTTTTCCGTTTGAAACCATGGTCGTCTTACTGGTTCTCACTGCTTCCTTTCCAGATGTTTCAGAGCCTCGTGAGAAATGTGTGGGTCCCCATGAAGCCCTACTACACCCAGGTCTACCAGGAGATCTGGGTGGGCATGGGGCTGATGAGTCTCATCATCTACAAGATCCGCAGTGCGGGTGAGTGTCCTCGGGCTGCAGTTCTTACCTGGGAGTGACCATCAGGACCCACCGGGCCTCCGTGACAATGTGGGGAGCACACGGCGGCCGGGAGCTGTTTGGGGAAATTGGAATAGACGTGGCCGTCAGGGAACTGACTCTCCTTAGGTGCCCGTGGTGTTTCGAATGCATAGGAGGGAACCTTAGCTTTAAGAAATGCAGACTGACTATTGGGGGTGAAGTCCTGGTACACAGTGTTTCATTGCTCCTTTTCCATTGAGTCTTTGGAATGTGTTCATGCTAAGAGTCACGGCAGGGTGACCATCTCACTCTCAGGGGAGCAGAGGTGGGGCCCCATCACGCACTGACAGCGATTGGTTCAAAGAGGAGAAACAGGAGGAAACGTTCCAGTTGCAAGACAAGGGCTTGGGGTGTGGTGGGGAGTGGAGAGCCCTGCCACCCAGAGCGCCTCTGTGGCTGGGGCTCCCCTCGGCTGTGAGGCAGGGGCTCCCTCGGCTGTGAGGCAGGGTGCCGATTCTGAGAGCTCCCTGTCGGCTCTGCCCAGGCCGTGACCTTCCTGCCACGTGCTGGTCCTGCAGTGAACTGGCTCTGGGCTTTTGTAAAGCACTGATCGCTTTTTCTTTCTTTTCTTTCAGATAAAAGAGCTAAAGCTCTGAAAGGTAAGGTGTTTGCTTTTTCAGTCGGTGGGAATGAGAGCCCCACTGGACTGGGAGGGGAGTCAGGCTCTGAAGGGAACGGAGAGGGTGCGATGGGGGCTCGCCCAGGTGAAGCCTGCTTCTCGGGCTCTGATGTTAGAGGCGGCGCTCACCGTGTGCAGCAGGAGGGAGCGTGGACAGGCTGGGAGCACCCCGCCCGGTCGGTGTGTGAGGGGAGCCCCATGATTTAGGCCCTGGTGCTGGGCAGGTCTTCACGTTGCTTCCCGAGTGACAGTGAAACGCTGTCGTTGAGCCCTGCACGCCCCGGGCTGCCTACGAGTGAGCTGCGTGCACGCATGGGCGGCCCGTGTAGAAACAGCCTCTTCATACGATGGGACATGCTTACACTTTCCGGCTTGTTGGGGCTGACACGGTAAACTGCACTCTGCTTGCTCTTCCTAACTGTGTCTGTTGTGCTTCTTTCCAAAGGTTCGAGTCCTGCGCCTGCTCATGGTCATCACTAGCAGCCGAGCCGAGGGCGCAGCGGGGGAGCGTTGGCTGTTAGATGGGGACGAAGGACAGTATCTAGAAGTGCCGTGCCCTTGCTGGCATGAATAAACATACCTGTAGACACCACGCCTCCTCGCTCTCCCTCCCTCCGCCTGCGCCTGCCAACCCCGCACGGATCTCTAACAGCAGGAGCAGCCGGGCGCTCCCTGAGCCGGTCGGCCTCAGGGACCCCCAGGAACTGGTGCCAACATCTTGGTTCTCGTAGGAGTTGGGGGTCAGGCCTAGGCACTCTCCCGTCTGGTGCTCCCATGGGGCTCTCCTGCGTCCTCCTTTCTGACTTGGAGCCGTTGTGAGGCTGTGGGGGGGGCGGGGGATGGAGAAGCATCGTATTCCTGCTAAAATGCTTTAGAAAGAAGGTCCCATTAGATCGCATGGTGGGCGGAGTTAGAAGCTCGGGATGTCATCAGAAGGCAGTCATGACATTAACAACCATCGATCCTTCAGTGAGGCTAACGCCACACGAATCCTTCGTGACCTTTTCTCCACCTAAAGCAGTGACCACAGCCTTAGAGCTGCTTTCTTTAACCTTCTAAAGCAGGGAGCCCAGCGTGAAACCTGGTTCCTGGCAGGTTAGGGGTCTGGCTGTGGAACAGAGATTGCTGGGAGCCAGTCCATCCTTGCTGCTTGACACATTCGCTGCAGGGAAGAAACATCTGCACAGCATATGTTTCAAGGGACCTGGCATATATGGCATACTGCTCTTAATATGTTTGCTCTCCTTAGCGCCATGTGTTTTAACCAAGGTCACCTCTCCGAGAAAGGTTGTTTCCCCAAGTGGGGATTTTTCCCTGAGGTTAGGGAAGGGATACAACCCCTTAATTAAGTGCCAGGCGGGTAGTTAATCACTTTAACTACAAACAATCACGCTTAAGCTACATAATCTTTACTCCCTGGAATGGAGATAAGAAACGCCCTAACCTTTGGCATAGAGTTTGATAGGATTGGAATCAACTGGTATAAATACAGATGTAACAAGACAACAGGACACAGAACCTAGAGACAGGACCTGGCTAAAGAACCTAGAGACAGAACCTAGTGAGAGAACATGGCAAAAGATCCTGGACAGAACCTGGCTACAGAACTTGGCTGGAGAACCTAGACAGAACATGGCAGGAGAACCTGGAGAAGCTGGATGGAGAACCTAGCGAGAGAACATGGCACCAGAACTTCGCTGGAGATCCTGACCAGAACTTGGCTGGAGATCCTGGCTAGAGAACCTGGCTAGGCTGCTGATCAACTGAAGGCTGTCTCCATGTCATTCCTTCTTCGCCGACTCTGTCCACACCTTTGGGAACCCCTGGACCCGCTGGGGTCAGACCCCAGCAAGAGATCACGCCATGGCCTGGTCCCTGGCTGTTTCCTTCCCTGCTCTTCCTCTCCGTCTCCAGCATGCGGCTGGGTCTGGCCCGGTCGGAGCCCGACCAGTGGCTGCCGTGTCCTGTGGGGCCTGTGCCTCCATGTCTGTTGGGTGGTGGATCAGATCGGCCTCCGCCTCTCCCTGCCTCAGGCTCCAGCAGGAGTTGGCGTGAAGGCATTGGACGCCGGGGGGGGGGGCCGTTTCATTCCCACGGGAATCGCATTTTCTCCGGTAAGAGTTCGGTCTCCAGGGGATGAGTTGGTGCTTGGTTCAGAAAGACTATCTTATAGAGTTATTCACCTGGGCGCTGTGCTCAAACCAGCTGGTGTCAGTCACCTGGCAGGGCCTGAGCCTCCTGTCTTGACACATTCCCGGGCGAGCTGATGCGCAGGGACCACTAGGAAAACTGCTGATCCTACAGAGAGCGGCACCCACAGCGCTTACGGCCACAGCACTGCTCACCACGGTTCTAAGCCAAACGAGGTGGGGCTCCAGGCCCACGTACAGAGGAGGAAGCTGAGGCTGAGAGGCCGTGCGTGCGAAAGGTCACCAGCCAGTGCAGGGCCTGGGACCTGGACTCCAGAGCCTGCACTCGCCCAGAACGGGAGAAGGTGGGGCCCAAGGGAAGTGGCCCTGGAGGGGACAGGGCTGGTGCCTGCCCTGCGCCTGTTCCCTCGTCACCTGTGGTTCCTTCGTGATCGGGCAGATGAAATCGTCTTTAATATTAAAGGTGCTTGTCACCCACCATGGACCGGCACCTGTGCCACACCTCGTGCAGAGCAGTGGGGGTCTTGGGGGTTCGGGTGAGGGGATGAGCCGAGATGGAGGGTGCCCTCTGAAGGTGGCCGGTCTGCTGGCTGCCGCATGGCGGTTTGTAGCAGGGCAGCTGGAGGCGTGGAAGGTAGACGGGCTCGCCCGCCAGCCCCAGAAGTCCCGGGGAAGTGAGGCAGCTTCCTGTGCACAGGCCCCACTAGCCCAGCTCCTCGGGGCTTGGGAACAAGCCGGTCGTGGCCTGGGGTGGCCTGTAGGTGGAGCCAGCGAGCAGCAGGAGCTGACTGGCGCAGCTGCCTGTGGGTGACGGCCCCACGTGGGGACTGCTGGGTGCTGGCGCTGGGCAGAGGGGCCTGTCCGAGGAGCCCTGGGGGCGCTGCAGCCACAGCCACAGCCACAGCGGGACCCAGCCCGCAGGAGGGAGCAGCCGCCGCTGGGAGCCCACGCAGGCCTTTCCTGAAACCCGCACACATCTCCATCCCGGCCACCTGCTCTGCAGAGGGCCAGAGGTGGAGGAAAGAGACCGCGGCCGGGCATCTGAGGGGCATCTGACGGTGTAACTACTCTCCGCTTTAACTCGGCCTCGGGGAGCCTTCTTGTCACTGTCCCAGGGTCCCTGTGCCCCACCGGAGACTCTGGAAGGAACGGGACGCTGGGCCCCCTGGAGCCCAGAAGTGGGTCTGAGATGTGGGCTCTGCGTCCCTCTGGGCCTCTGGCCTCGCCTGCCAGCACTTCTCCCTGCCCCTGCCCCTGCCCCTCTGCCCTGCCCCTGCCCTGCTCTTTCCTCCCTCTGCCATGACCTTTGGCCTCACTACCTTCCTCCCACAGCACCTGCCGCCTCTATCCTGGTGGGAATACCTGAGGGGACATCAATAGCCATAGGTCAGGGCCGGCCTGGGATGAGCTGCCTGGGCCAGGTGCCCACCCTCCACCAGCCGCGTGACCCGACCCATGGGGACTGGGAGCCGCTCTCCTTCCCGCCGGCTCTGATCCTATCCGGCCGCCCTGACACCCCACCCGGTTTCCACTTGCACTGGTACAGCCCCAAGTGGGTGAAGTGTTATTTAACCTTTAATGGTGGTCGCATTGTGTCATGTCTGCCGGCGAGTCTGACCTGCAACTCCAGGTCTGGGCGGCAGTGGGTGTGCTGTGAGCTGGGCCCAGGGGCCCGGGGGCTGGCCTAGTCCTGGATTGGGCCCCCCCCCCCCCCACAGCAGCCCCAGAACTCTGCGTCTCTCCAGGGGAAACTGATCAGACAGGTTTCTCACCTCAGAGGGAAGCAATGAAGCTTCCATGTCACTGCCCACAGCGGGGGGTTCACACCGAACTCCACTGGTTCCTGGGGGCTGGGCATGCCCCCAGGACGCTCAGGCTCTAGGGGTGAACTCGGGGCCCAGTGGCAGCAGCACCCCCTTCTCCTCCACCGACGGGGGGGTGGGGGCTGATAAACACCTGGAGGGTGGAGGTGGGGCGCCTCCACTCCAGGAAATGAGCTCAGAGAGCTGGTGGCCTGGATCCGGTCGCCTGTCAGAGTCACTTACACCCATATTACACTGGCGTCCGGAGTAAGTGGCCAGGGGAAGTGTTTGTCCTCGCGGGCGAACAAAGCAGCCTTTGTCGCCGGCTGCCCGCTCCAGGCCCTGCGATAGGACCAGCTGGTGCCGTCCCGGCGCCCGCAGCTGTGGCGGACGGTCAACCCTTCTCGCGTGGGTTGGCTTTGCAGGGTCTCTGCTCCCCCTGGGGCCCCCCCCAGGCAGCTCCCTCTCAGCCCCCCAGGTCAGCGAAGTGAGGAGGCTCTGTCTCCTCATCTGAGAGAAGGTGGCCTGCACCCCTCAGAGCAGCCTGTGGGGGCCCCTGGGCCCCCCCTTCCTGGGGTCTCACCCCGCTTCCCAGGTCCTCGGAGCACTCCCCGCGCGGCACCCCCAAGACTCACACACCCTTTCCCTGGGCTCCAGCTGGGTGACTCGGTTAAGTTCCTGGTGTAGGAGCCGGGCATTCAACACACACAACTTCCATGGGTTGGTTCACAACCATCTAGGAAGGAGGGACCTGGTGACGGCCAAATGGCCAAATGCAAGCGCTGGGCTGAGCTGTCCCTGGCGCGGGGCACAGGCCGGGTGACCAGCCTCTCTGGAGAGTGTCCCGCCTGGAACACCAGCCGTGTGGACACAGTGCGGGCTTAACGCTCCCGACAGGCTGCGCCAGGCCAGGACTCCCCAGGCTGGATGGCGGCTCAGGCGGCGGGGCCCACAGCACCCCGCAGCCACAGCCAGCACCTCGGGAGCCACATGGGAGGGGTCCCCTGTGTGGGCTGCAGAGCCCAGAGGACCAGAGGGAGCCCCCAGGTCCCCCTCCTGCCCAGCAGGAGGCCCAGGCCCGGGGCAGGATGCGCTTCCGGGACCCTTGGTGTCAGAAGGGGAACAGCCCGCTGGCATGGGGGTCCTTTAGCCGGGGACCTCCAAGGAGACAGCGCAAAGTGGCAGGCGGGTGTGGCCCTGGGAAACCAGGCCAAGGCGGCGGTGTGGGCAGGGCACCAGGAGCACTCGCCCGCCGCACCCTCCGCCCCACCCCTGGCCTCTCCGCCAAGCCCTGCCCATCGGGGTAAAGGGCCAAGGCCCGGGAGGGGCAGGTGCCCTCAGCTGGGGTGACTTGGTGACTTCCGGGCGCCGTGAGTCAGGAAACGAGTGAGGAGCTGGAGGCACTTCCCGCGCTTCCTCCTCCGGGCAGCTGCCCCAATTAGGGCCTCTGGGTGCACAGCAGGCCGCACCCCTCGGCCCGCCTGGTGGCCTGGCCTTGACGGCATGGCCTCGCCCTGAGCCAGTCCTGGGGACGGTGCCCAGCAGAGGCCACCAGAGCAGGCGTCACCGTGAGAACTGACACTCTCCCGAGGGGGTTGCAGCCGCAGGACCTGGCCCTGCCCTGGGCCCACCTGGCATGAAAGGGGGCTCGGACCCTGTCCCGGAAGGCGGGGTCCACTCGGTCATCTCCCAGCCGGGCCACACAGGGGAGCGGAGCCTGGAGGAGGGACAGCGAGTGGCTGGACAGTTCCCGTGTGATTCCTCAGCATCTGGCCGGAGCACTTGGTATGACGCCCAAATTACAGTGAATCACCGAGATCCCAGAGGCTCCGACCTCCTCCCTCGGCATCTGGACCCTGGCCTGGGTCCCCCTTCACTGGCCGCTTGTCCTTGGTACCCCACACTCCCCAGTCAGGCCTGCCCCTCGGTCCCCGCCAGACCCTGGCCCTCACATGGCAACAGGAACCCGGCATGAGTCACACAACCTCTCTGAGCCTCAACTTCCTCATTTATAAAATGGAACTGTCCGGGCCGCCTGCAGGTCATAAGGTACAGTCTACATCCTGATGGGGCAAGATCACCAAGATTTAGTTTGCTTAAGGCAGTGGTTCTCAACCTTCCTCATGCCGCGACCCTGTAATACAGTTCCTCATGGTGTGGTGACCCCCAACCATAAAACTATTTTCGTCGCTGCTTCATCACTGTCATGTTGCTACTGTTGTGAATCGTCATGTAAATATCGGATAGGCAGGATGTATTTTCATTGTTACAAATTGAACATAATTAAAGCATCGTGATTCATCACAAAAACAATATGTAATGATATATGTGTTTTCTTTATATGTCGTCTCCTTAGGCGACCCCTGTGAAAGGGTCGTTCGACCCCCAAAGGGGTCTCGACCCACAGGTAGAGAACCGCTGGCTTAAGGGAAAAGCAATTCATAGGACAACACATTTAAAGTGACACCATTTGAGTTTAAAAACACACACAAGCCTGCCCGGCATGGCTCAGTGGTTGAGCATCAACATGTGAACCAGGAGGTCATGGTTCGATTCCCAGGCAGGACACATGCCCGGGTTGGGGGCTTGATCCCCAGCAGTGGGTGAGCAGGAGGCAGCCCATTGAAGTTTCTCATCAGTTTCCATCTCTCCATCCCTCTCCCTCCGTCTCTCTCTAAAAATCAATAAAAACATTTAAAACACACACACAGAGGCACAAAACACAGACCGTGTGGTTACATAGGCACGTGCCTGTATGTAAGTAACACACAGGAAAAGGCTGGCAAAATACGCACCAAACACGCGGGGACGGGGGCAGGTTAAAGGGGCTTGGATTTTCATTGCTATGCTTCCATTTCATGAGACTGTGATCAGAGTCACTATTTCACATAAATAAAATCTTAAATCGCACCCAAGGGTGTGGAGAGTTACCCCCTCAGAGCCGAATGCGGCCCCGCCCCCTGCCCCTGCCGCTCCCCACCTCTCAGCACCTCCATCCGTGAGCACGCGCCCCTCCAGGTCATTTATTCACTCATCAGGCACGTGCTGCCACCTCCTCCACGCTGGCCTCGGGCCGGCCTCCGGGTCAGAGGCGGGCGGACGCTGCAGCTGGCTGGACCGGAAGGAGGACTGAGCACCAGCCGGGCCTCGGCAAACATCTCCTCAGTGTCTGGAGGTGCGGGAAACCCAGCCACGGCGTTCATGCCAAACACCCAGGAATGTTTCTTCAGAAGAGACATGGGCCCTCGTTAGAGCGTCGGCCTGAGGACTGAAGGGGCCCGGGTTCGATTCCAGTCAGGGCACCTGCCTGGGTTGCAGGCTTGAGCCCCAGGAGGGGGCATGCAGGAGGCAGCCGATCAACGATTCTCATCGTTGATGTTTCTATCGCTCCCTCTCCCTTCCTCTCTGAAATCAATTAAAATATGCATATATTTAAAAAGAGTGAGAATCGGTCAGACCAAAACTAATTAACCAAACAGAAAAACACACAGCAAAACTGAAGGAGGCCCGCGACCCTGGCTTCCAGCCCCGTGAGGAGCCCCTGCCTCACCCTGTGAGCGCTCCCACTTGAGGCTCTCCCACGGGCCGCTCCGGGCAGGCACCCAGTTTGACCGCAGCGCCCACAGCGCCGCCCCCCGCCCCCACTCTCAGCACCCAGACCCTTTCTGACGCCCATTTCCCCTCCAGCCCAAACCCCGGGGGTCTCTACACAAGCGAGGATGCCCTCAGGCCCGCCCATTCCTGGAGCCTGTTTGGCAAGCACGGGAGGCCTGCCTGACCAAACCCTGGGGTGCAGCAGCTGCCCCTCCCAAACTCCCTAGGCTCGCCCGGGCTCCAGGAGGCCCAGGCCTGGCCTGAGATGGTATGTCAGGCCTGGTGGAATGCCATCCCCAGGAGGGCACCAGGGAAACCACCCAAGGTCAGCCTCCCCGGAGCTATGCCTGCTGCCTGGTGCCCGCTGGGCTCGGGGAGGCCTGTCGCTGCTGGGCAGCAGCGCCCTGTCCCAGGGGCAGGGCCTGGAGAGCCGCGTGAGGGCCGGGGGCGGGGGGGGGGGGTTGGGAGGGGGGCTGGGAATGGCAGGCAGGAGGGGTGTGAGCAGGGCAGGAGAGCCCAGCCCAGGGAAGCCCCCTGGCAGACGGGGGAAGGGGGAGGGGGGCTCCCGTGCTCGGGCCAGGGCCTTGGACCAGGGAAAGGAAGTGCAGGACGCGACCCAGGTCGGAAGTCCAGCCTCACGCTGACCCCACTCCTGCCAGCTGCTCCCTGGAGCCCTGGTGGACGTGCAGGCCCCTGAGATGCCCTCCGACGGGCCTGGGAGGCGTAGCTCTCGGGCAGGCAGTGAGGCCCCATCACTGCCCAGTGAGGTGCTGCCCAGTACCCAGCTCCGTGCTTCCTCGGGACGCCAGCCACTCAAAGGTGCATGTTCTTTTTTTCTTATTAAATCTTTGTTGTTGAGATTCTTACAGAGGGTCCCCCCTTTTCCCCACTGACCCCTCCAGCCACCCCCCTCCCTGCCCCAGGCCCTCACCACCCTACTGTCTGCATCCGTGGGTTACGCATATATGCATACAAGGTCTTTGGTTGATCACCTCCCACCCACCCGTCCCCCACCCACCTTCCCTTCAAAGGTGCAGGTCTTAACCTCCACCACCTGCCTGTGATCACGGCCAGCAACACTGACCCGGGCTCCAGGCCACCTCAGCTCATCCTCACAACAGCCCGTGAGGCAGGATGCTCAACCCACTTCCCAGATGAGGAACTGAGGCTCCGAGAGGGTAGGACACCTGTCAGCGGGCACAGCGCGTGTGCAGAGAACAGAGGCCAGGCCTGGGCGTGAGGCCAGAACTCCAGCTCGCAGCACCACACTGTGCCTCTCACCCAAAGCGCTACCGCAGGGTGGTCAGGCTGCCGACCCTCCAGCCACCTCCGGCCTCACGGCCACTGCCCGCCTGCCCGACCCGCTGCCTGGAGGCGTGAGGTGAGCTGGAGGACACCAGGTTCAAAACAAATCCGGCCACTGAGTAATGTGTGACTTCAGCCGGGTGACCTTGCCCCCAGGCCTCAGTTTCCTGATCTGTAAAATGGGGTTGCAATGTCACAACAGCAGCTGATGGTGAGACAACGTGGGATGAACTTAGGTGACCTGTGTTCCTCAGGGCAGGATGGTCTGGGCAGGGAGAGGGCTCAGCCCTTAAGTCAGGGCCACAGAACAGGTCAGAGCACGGAGTTCCTCCAGGACCCACCAGCCACCAGTGGGGATCCCGTGCACGGGCCCAGAATCAGCCTGCAGGTGCCTCCCTTGGAGGAGGGGGTCGGCCCGCACACACAGGATCTCAGGGACCGTCCCTAACCGGGGAGGCAGCCAGGCCCCCTCCACCTTCCCACCTGCCCCAGCACCAGCATTTGCCCCACCAGCTACCAGCCGCCCCCCCCCCCCGCCCCCGCCCGCCCAACGCCAGCAGGAAGCAGCTGGAGAGGTAGGGGCAGCAGCAGCACTGTGACCCTGTGACTGAGGCCCCAGCGGTGGGGGACCACTCATCCCCCCACACCTGCCCCTGCCCCCACCGGGCTGTGCAGAAAATACCCGTATTTTTTAATCACCTTCAGGTTGGAGGGGCCGGAGTGCAGACCCCGTCTGCCAGCTGACAGCCCTGCCCTCCGTGCCCCAGGGATGCTGACTAGATCCTGCTGCTGATGCTGATGCTGATGCTGGTGACTTGCAATGCACTGCGCCTCCCGTCTGAGCTCAGCTATTCGCACCGCCCACTCGGGGCTGCAAGGGCTTATCGAGCACGCATCGCTGTGGTCATCAGAAAACCACAGCGGGCACTTTAAAAACAATAGCGTGAGCCCTGGCCGGCGGCTCATGGCTGAGCATCGTCCAGTGCACCGAAAGGTCGCAGGGTCAGTTCCCGGTCAGGGCACATGCCCAGGTTGTGGGCTTGATCCCCAGAAGGAGGCGTGCAGGAGGCAGCTGATTGATGTTTCTCTCTCTCTCTCATCAATGTTTCTCTCCCTCCCTCCCTCTCTCTCTAAAATCAACAAAAACAATAAAAACAATAGAGTGATAATGCCCCAGCCCCGCCAGGGGAGGGCCTCCGTGAGATGGAGTCAGGAGGGACTTTGGGGCTCCTGCCGGGTCGGTGCCCACAGGTCCCACGCTGGCAGCCTGGTGCCCCGAGCCGGGCACGGGTGTTACCAGCAGGGTGGCCGGGCCTGGAGGAGCCGTAGGATTACTGGGCACCCATTCACCGCCCTCTGATTGGTGGCTGCGCCAGCGCCCTCGGCGTCCAGAGCGTCTCTGCCCCTTTGCCCAGGGCGGAGTCCTAGGATGCGTCCTGCCAGGAGGGACAGACAGGTCGGCTTCCGGCGCTGCCCTGCGGGAGGGGGAACCGAACTGAATCCCAGGCTACAGGGCGCGGGGCCTCAGTTTCCCCCATGAGCAGGAGAAGCTGCAGGACCAGGTGACAGGGAGGCGCCCAGGGCACCATGTAGAGGGACGCTCCCCCCACAGCCGCTGCCCAGCCCCTCCTGCGCCTTCGGGTGCGGTCCCTTGGGGTGAGGTCACACTCTCGCACTCTCAGTTCCTCAGAGGGACATCTGGTCACAACCACTTCCTCCTGCTCCCTGGCTCCCCAGCCTCGAGCCAGCGTTGTGCCAACCCTCCTTCAGCATCAGCTGAGTGTGGCCGGGAGATGACCGACCGAGTGGGGACAGGAGGCAGGAGGGACGCAAGGTGGGCGGCCTGCGGGACCGGAGCTGTGGCCCGAGAGGAGCGGGTCCCCGCACTTCACAGCGTGCACACTCCCGCCCCTTCGCTCGGGTCAGGCAGGGCCTGGGGCTCCCACGGGGGCGGGGGGGGGGGGGGAGGGGGGCGGGCGGAGCAGGCCTCCGGGCTGCCCAGCGCCTTCCGCTGCCTCTGGCAGGACCCAGGCTGGCCCTGTCCTGCCCCAGCGCCAGGCTGCTCCCTGCCCCAGGCCCAGGAAGAGCGTCCAGGTGCCACCCTCACAGCACAGCCCCTGCCTGCCCCCAGGCCTTCCATGTGACCTGCCTGGCAAAGGTTAGAGGTCAGAGGCAGTGAGGGAGGGGTCAGCCTGTCTGGGACCGGGGTGGGCAAGGTGAGGGTGGCACCACCTCCCCAGCCAGACGGGCAGGGAGACTCGCACCCCCTTGGGGGTAGTGTGTGCTCACCAAGCCCCCCTGGCAGCCCTGGGAGGAAGCTGCTGTGCTGGTGGGGGCCAGGAGCACAGCCACGTGCCCCAGCTCTCCTGGTGGGAAGGTGCAGGGGCCTGGCTTCTTCCTCAAACGCTGGTTCCCAGGTCGCCCCCCTGTGCTTCCGCCTGTTCTACCTTATGGGTCCCTGGCCGGCCACCCCCGTGCCCCCAGCGCAGTGCCCAGCCCAGAGGGCTCTCCATGTCCGTCCAGGGCCGGAAGCCCAGGAGGAGCCCAGGAAACCTGAGGCAGGGAGGCCGGAGGGAGGGAGCCGGCAGGCTTGCAGCGGGTGCTGGGCGTGCCCCAGCCCAGAGCCCAGCCTTCGGAAGACAAAGACGTGCAGCCCAGGCTCCAGGCCTGCGGACCGGCCAGCGCATCTATTTTTACATCCGCACTTCCCGCTGCGTTTCCTGTTCCAGGGAGCGGCCGGGGCCTCTGCAAGGAGCCAGGAGCCTGGCAGCCAGACGGCACCTTAGCCCGGAGCAAGCAGGGTCCTCCGCCGGCTTCCGGACAAGTGGTGCCCACAGCGACCCTCCTCCCACAGGGTGGCCTGGGGCCTCTCCACCTGGAACACCCAGGATCCCGGGATAGGGGGTCCAGGGGCAGTGGCGGAGTGGTCTCCTGCCCAGAAGGTGGCACTCTGGGGGAGGGGGGGGTCTCTCCCCAGCCCTGGCTGCTGGGACCGGCCTATGAGCAAACTAGCGAACGAATGTAGGAGACCTAGAGGGACAGGGAGCTCCTGGAGGGACAGGAAGGCAGGGCCGGCGGAACCGGGGAGCTGCTCACCTTTCGTGCAAGGAGCAGCCTGAACGTGAATTCTCCGAACCCGTCTCTGGACCCGGGTCGGGGCCCTGGGTCTCAGGGTCCTCCCTGTGAAATGGGGCTGCAGTGGTGGTGACCTCAGCCTGGCTCGGGGTCACAGCCACGGTGGGCAGGCCCCTAGTTCTCCCACCACCAGGACTAAGAAGCCAGCTCTGGGCACGGGAGGCAGAAAGGGGCCGACTGGGAGGATTGAGGCATCTCCAGGGCGACAGGGGCTTGAGCCGCGAGCCTGGAGCTGAGCCCGGAGCCTCCTCCAGCAGGCCCTCCAGGGGTGAGCAGGCTCGGCGCCAGGGCCCCCAGATGTTTTTATTTCTTCTAAAATCGGAAAGAAGACATCTCAGTGCATAATATGAGTATATTCGTATTATGTCAACGCAGTTGTAAAATGTAAATTTTAAAATCTATATACATGAAAGCCAGGGGACCAGAACGACCAGAATGACCTGAAAAACTAGAACAACCGTTCACTGTGACGGGCACTGCAGCTGCCCAACCGGCCCTCCCCCAGGCCAGCCAACCTCCTGAGGCCCCTCCCTCTGGCCGGCCCCAGCCCCAGTCAACCCCCCAACCCTGATCGGGGGCGGGGCCCATCAGCCAACCTCCTGTGGCCCCTCTGGCCTGATCAGGGCGGGCTGGCCAGACCGCACCTGTGCACGAATTCATGCATTGGGCCTCTAGTGTGTGTATATATATATATAGTTTCTTAATTTCAGAGAGAAAGGGAGAGGGAGAGAGAAAGAAACATCAATGATGACAAAGAATCATGGATTGGCTGCCTCCTGCACACGCCACACTGGGGATGGAGTCCACAATCTGACATGTGCCCCAACTAGGAATCAAACCATGACCTCTTGGTTCCTAGGTCAATGCTCAACCACTGAGCCACGCCGGCCGAGTGTAAGATGTCACTTTTAATATTCTTTTATGGAGGAGGCGTCCCTGTGGGCCAATCAGAGTCAGGGTTCCAGGAGGGAGGTTCTGATTGGTCAGCTTGAGCCAAGGGCCCACATCAGGACCAGCAGTGCAGGCCAGTGGGCAGGTAACCAGGCCCTGGCGCCCCGTGTCAGGGAATCACCAGAGTGGCAGGAGCCACAGTGGGGCTTATACCCGGAGGGGCCCCGCTAGACCCTCCCCTGGTGCCGGGACGGTCCTGTGTCTGCCCTCCGCCCAGGAGCCCGGCTGCAGCCTCCCCACCGGCCTCGGACCCGCTGCCCTCAGAGCAGGCAGCAGAGGTGACAGTGACCGTTCTCAAGGTCAGCGTTGCCAGCCCTGACCGTGGCCGCTCCTGAGCGCCCTGCAGTTTGCAAGAGGGACCCCTGGAGTGAGGCCTCCACTCACCGCCTGATGGTGGGGCGGCTGAGCCTCTGAGCCAAAGGACTTGGGATACAGTACAGGGTGGGGCCCCCCTTACCGGCCACAGGGGCCTTCTTTGGTCCCTCAAGTTCCTGGTGGCCAAGCAGCTGGGGCCACGGGTGGGCCCCTGGGGCAGCTCCTCCTCTCTGTAAAGAAATGGCAGGATGCCCTAGCTCAGCGGTTCTCAACCTGTGGGTCGCGACCCCTTTGGTGGTCGAACGACCCTTTCACAGGGGTCGCCTAAGACCATCCTGCATATCAGATATTTACATGACGATTCATAACAGTAGCAACATTACAGTGATGAAGTAGCCACGAAACTAATTTTATGGTTGGGTCACCACATGAGGAACTGTATTTAAAGGGCCAGAAGGTTGAGAACCACTGCCCTAGCTGGTTTGGCTCAGTGGATAGAGCGTGGGCCTGCGGACTGAAGGGTCCCGGGTTTGATTCCGGCCAAGGGCACATGCCTGGGTTGCGGGCTTGATCCGCAGTAGGGGGCAGCCAATCGGTGATTCTTTCTTACCATTGATGTTTCTATCTCTTTCTCCCTCTCCTTTCCTCTCTAAAATCAATAATATATATATATTTTTTAAAAATGGCAGGAGCCCTAGCCGGGGAGCCCCGTTGGTGAGAGCATCGTCCTGATACGCCGCCAGTCAAGGCACATGTAGGAGTCACCCAGTGAATACATAAACAAGTGGAACAGCAAATTGATGTCTCTCTCCCTTCCTCTTTCTAAAATTAGGAAAAAAATTAATCATTGTTTCTTTTTGTTATTGTTGTTGCTGTTTTCCCTTGATTTTTAGAGAGAGTGGAAGGGAGAGGGAGAGACAGAGAGAAACATCGATGTGAGAGAGACACATCCATTGGTTGCCTCCTGCACAAGCCCTGACCTGGGCCAGGGAGGAGCCTGCAACCAAGATACATGCCCTTGACCAGAATCAAACCCAGGACCCTTCAGTCCGAGGGTCGATGCTCTATCCACTGAGCCACGCCGGCCTGGCTAATCATTATTTCTTTAAAAAAAAAAATAGAAAAGAAACAGCAAGGACCAACCTCAGCATTGCTAGGGTGCGCACAGGGCTAGGGGGTGGAGGGGGAATCTCAAGAGATGCGGGAAAATTCTGAACCCTCGTGTTGGCACTTGCCGAGTCCTCCGGGCAGCTTCGGCATCTTGATGGAAACGTTAGCCCAGACCCCCTCACCCCACCACCTGGTCTGTGCTGTCCTGAGGCCCCAACAGACAGTGGGGAGCAGGCCGCCTCTCACCCTGCGGCCGAGCTCCCCGGCCCTCCCATGCTCAACCTCAGGCCCCAGCCTCACTGTTTCTAGACTCAGGTGCCCTCATCAGGGCGCCCTTGTCCCGGTGGTCAGCGCAGCTCATCCTGAGCAGACGCAGGCGGGAAGCCCCTCGCCCCTCGCCTTCCTCCATACGCCCGGGCATTGTCCGGGCCCTGCCTTCACGCCCGCCGCCCGCCTGAGCCGTCTCCTCCTCAGGGGCATGCGGAGGCAGTGCCCTGACACTCATCCCATTTTACAGATGGGGAGACTGAGGCTCGGAAATCAAGGGGCTCACAAATCGGGATGTGTCAGCTCTACAGACGCATCATCCTTATCACAGGCGCTCACACGCAGTGGCTTCCGGGCTGGGCTCTGGACAACAGCTGTGGGGCTGTGGGGGGTGTCGGGGTTGCAGGGAAGCGTGACCGTCCCTCAGCCAGGCCTCCTGTTCACAGGCCGCCTCCCGCCCTGCTGGCCCACTTGGCACTCAACCAGCGTGGGCTGTGGCCCAGCCTGTTCCACAGCCTGGCAGGGAGCCTCGAGGACAGGCCGGGGCCCCCAGCGCTGGTCCTCACACATCCACACCGTCCACACCGTACACACCGTGGGTGTTAGCAAGGCCAGGGGACCCCGCGCAGGCCCCTCCTGCCCCAGGGCTCAGGGTTGTCGTTTGGCTCAGCCACAGTGCAGAGCGGCCCGGGCAGGGCAGGAACAGGAGCGGAGGCTGCGCCCCAAACATCTGCATAGCATCGGCTTCGCCTGCGCCCCAAGATAACGCAGCCTGTTTGTGGGGAGGTGCGCCTTCCGCCGCGTGGGGCCCCGGCAGCCGGGACAGGCGGCACGTCTTGTCACCGAGCTGTTTCCCAGGACGCCTGGCCCGGAGCAGGCGCCAGGCCCCACCTTGGGCGAGAGCGCCCCTCCGGGAGCCCACACCCACTTTCTCCCAGAGCTGCTGACGCTGACGGCTTTCAGGTCTGGGAGGCATCTCTGTGAAGTGAGGCTCCTGACGGGCAGCCTGGCCCCTGCGAAGCCCTGACCGCACAGTCTGCCCCTCCTCCACTCACCTGTGAGGGGCTCCGTGGGCCACGCTCCCTAAGACTTGACCCTAATGCCAGGCTGGCGTGGCTCAGTGGTTGAGCGTCCAGGAGGTCACGGTGCGATCCCCGGTCAGGGCACGGGCCCGGGTTGCGGGCTCCATCCCCAGTGTGGGGCGTGCAGGAGGCAGCCGATCCATGGTTCTCTCTCATCAATGATGTTTCTCTCTCTCCCTCTCCCTTCCTCTGAAATCAATATATATATTTTAATTTATTTTTTTAAAAGACTTGATCCTAAAAACAAGAGACTAAATGAAAGACTCATCCTGGGAGCAGGGGAGAGTGTACAGGGTCACAGGCAACACGAAGCAGGGAGCCGCCTGCGGAGGCCTGGAGGCAGCGGGCGCGAAGGTGGGACCGGAGGAAGGGGCTTGGAGGGGGTGGGGTCTTCTCTGTGACCCCTGCTCTTGGCAACCCGGGAGGGGGTAAGGGGGGCGGGCAGACCCCTGGGGGCTCCTGCACATCCTCCTTCACTTCCTGGATTCCAGGAAGGCTCCCCGGGCGGCCGTGGACAAGCCCCAGGCGGGTGTGCCCATCCTGTAGCCCGGGCCAGCCTTCCGGTGCCGGGCAGGCCCCACGAGCAGCCCAGAGCCTCTGGGGGGGTTCGGCCTCTGGAGCTGGGCGGGTGGCAGGAAGGCCCAAGGCCTGGACGGACAGAGGGGAGGGGAGCCAAGGACCGGGCTGCAGGACAGGGCCGCACGCATCGCAGGCATATTTGGGGAAAACGGACAGTGGCTGTGGCCGCACCCTCGGTGCCCCAACCCGATGGCCCTGCCCAGCCTGGGGCTTCTGACTGGCTGGCTCCCGGGGCCTTCGGCGGACAAGGCGGTGATGCCCGCTGGCCGTGCGGTCACTTTTCAGCGAGACCGAGAGGACCAGTCCCCAGACCGGGGCCCAGCGCTGGGACAGACAGAGCAGCACCGGGCAGGGGAGGGCGGTTCCGAGGGGTCAGTCTCAGGTGCCCGGGGGAGGGGTCAGAAGGAGGGGATGCGTCCGCGGGACCTGTGACGGTGGCCCTCGGGCGGTGGGCTGTCTACAGAGGTGACAGGGCAGGGAGGGTGTGGAGAGGCAGGACCGTGCCCTGGGCAGGGGCCCTGGGAACCCTGGGGATGAAGCTGGGGGATGGGGGGGAGACAATCAGAGCCACCACCCTCCCCGACCCACGGGCCTCACTAAACCAGCCACCCCTTCCAGCCTGCTGCCCCCAAAATGCCAGAGCAGCAGAAACACGGGGGGCCTGGTGTGTGGGAGGCTCTGCGCCTATCAGGGGAGGGCATAAGAGTGGGGTGCACATCAGAGCAGCTGGCTCAGGGAGCCCCTCCTCCCAGGGGTGGGAGAGGTGGGCCTTGCTGCCTGGACAGCCCCTACCCCAACCCCACCCCCGGGCCAGGAGCATGGGGGAGCCATTTATCTCAGCGACTTCTCACTCGGGGACCCCAGAATCAACAGGCCGGAGTGGACACCAACGTTCCCCAGCCTGCGGTGAATCTGCTCAAACCCCGAAACAACATGAGGGGTGCCGCATGGAGGGGACAAGGACACGCCACTCAGCGCCTGCCGGGCCACACGTTAAGGCAGGTTCCCTAGAAGCTGTTCCCCGTCCCCAAAGGCAGGCCCCTGGGCACCTCCCGGGGAGCCCCTGACGCCAAGAGTCCAGTCCCGGCTAATGGACCCGCTGTATCCAGCTTTATCAGCTAATGGCAGCTAAGAGTGATTTTACACAAAATAACGTGTCAGAGTTAATTGCTCCTGGGCACAGCTCCCAAATTCCAACCTGCACCTGAGGCCAAGGGTGCCCGTTAATGATTAAACCTCCGACACAGCCTGCGAGGGGTGAGCACCTGCCGGCCCAGCAGGAACCAGCGGGGGAGGGGAAAGCCCAGCATTGTCTAATGGGGCGCCGGGCGGGCGGCAAACAAGCCTCCCATTGTCTGCTGGGGCAGGTCAAGGCCGCCGTACAAGTTACACACACCTGAGAGGGGGGTTGGGGGGGAGGCGGGGGGGGGGGAGCCTCCTGGCCCCAGGCAGGGGGCTGGGTGGGGCCCGCGTTGCACTCAGGGCTTACCCCAGGTGAAATGAGTGGGTGTAAGTGGGCACCGACCTAAGAAACCCGTATTTGGTGACAGAAGCAAATGCAGGCGGTTCTCCCAGGTGGCCGAGAGTGTTGGAATTACATTCAGAGCGGCCTCGGCTCCAGTCCCAGCTCTGTCCTCTCCCAGCTGTCACGTGGTGTCTCTAGGCCTCAGTGTCCTCACCTGTAAAATGGGCTGCGGTACCTGACCCCCAGGCCATCCTGAGGCTTAATGAGATGACGACGTATGACAGGTCGCACCCTCGCCTCGGCACAGGGTGCGTTCCCATGACTTTTACCGCAGTCAAGCTCACCACAGGATCTGCTCCTTTGCAGGGTCCTCGGACCCCGCCTCCTGCTATCCTGCGTCTGTTGGGTTCGGGTTCACTGTCTGGGGCGGACTGAGGAGGCTGAGCAGGTGGAGGGGGGGGCACCTGGAACATTGTTTACTGGGGGGTCAGGAGTCAGCGTGGAAGTATATGCATGGCCCTAGTTGCTCAGCTGGTTAGAGCATCGCCCAGATACACCAAGGTTATGGGTTCGATCCCGCTCAGGGCACATACAAGAATCAATCCATGAATGCGTAAACAAGTGGAACGACAAATCGAGGTTTCTCTCAAATCAATCAATAAATTTTTTAAATTATTTTTTACTAGAGGCCCAGTGCATGAAATTTGTGCATGGGAGGGAGGGGATCCCTCAGCCTGGCCTGCACCCTCTCCAATCCGGGACCCCTTGGGGGATGTCTGACTGCCTCTCACAATCCGGAACCGCTGGCTCCTAACCACTCGCCTGCCTGCCTGCCTGCCTGATCGCCCCTAACCCCTCTGCCTGCCTGCCTGATTGCCTCTAACTGCTCCCCTGCTGGCCTGATCTCCCCTAACCACCTCTGCCTCGCCCCACACCTGGGACCCAGGCACCCAGGACCCAGGCTTCCCTCCCTCTGGCCGGCCGCAGGCACCCAGGACCTGGGCTGGCTTTGCCGGGGCTGGCCTCAGCCGCAGGGGACCGTGGTCGGGTGGCTTCGCCCAGGACGCAGCGGTTGACACCTGGGACTGCTGGGCAGGTGCCTTGTCCCTCTCCTGGGCCGCAGCCTGGCTGGTCCCCATTCCTTTCTCTCCAGTGGTGAGTGTCTGAGCCATTACTGCATGAAGGTGTGAGGGCGTGATGACCATTTGCATATTAGCTCTTTATTATATAGGATGTATATGTATTTTTTATTTATTTTCAGAAGAAGGGAAAGGGAGGAAGCGAAACATGGAACAGCTGCCTCCTGCACACACCCTACCAGGATGGAGCCCGAAACCGGCCCAGGAATCCAGCTGGCTACACCCAACCTACTGAGCCACACCAGGGCAATTAGAAAAATATTTTTTAAAGAAAGCATATTTATAATATGTAACAGGTTTATTGTTATATAATTCACCTACCATAAAATGTACCCTTTTAAAGTGTACAGTTTGGTGGTTTTAGTATATTCAACAGGTTGGACAACCATCACCACCCTCTAATTCCAACATTTTCATCACCCGAAAAAGAAACCCTGTACCCCTTCCCCCGCCCCCAGCCCCTGGCGACCACGAATCTACGTCCTGTCTCTATGGATTGGCTGTTCTGGACGTTTCCTATGAATGGAGACAGAAAACGCGGTGTTTGCGCGTCTGGCTTCTTCCTCGCAGCATCACATGTTCACTGGGGCAGCGTGGGGCAGAACTTGGGTGTTGGTGGCTGAGCGGCCTCCCAGTGCATTCATTCAGCAGCGCTTGCTTCCGCCCTGGGCTTCAGGCATGATGCCAGGGAGACACCCGTGTACGGGTTTGTGCGGTGTCTCCACCTCCGGAGGTGTGTACCTGGCAGGGAATTGCTGGGTGATATGGTGGGAAGGATATTATATAAAGTCACCAAAAAGCCTGTCTGTCATTGCTCAGGGGTTGAGCATCCACCTATGAACCAGGAGGTCAGGGTTCGATTCCCGGTCAGGGCACAGGCCCAGGTTGTGGCTCCATCCCCAGTGTGGGGCGTGCAGGAGGCAGCCAGTCAATGATTCTCTCTCATCATGGATGTTTCTTTTGTGTTTTCTTTTTTTTTTTTTTTTAAAGTAAATCTTTATTGTTGAGGCCCTGGGAGGAGGAGGAGGCCCTGGGAGGAGGAGGAAGCTGGCTATAGGGAAAAGGCGGAAGATGCTGCGAAGGCGGGGAGCCAAGCACCCCTTATTGTTCACGTCGTCATTGTCGCCCCGTCCAGGAGGCCAGGACAGAGGAGCAGGGGCGCCGCGGGCGTGGAGGACCTCGCAGGACCCCCTGACCAGACAGAAGCCGTCCAGCAGAAGGAAGTGTGCCGGGCACAGCCGCCCTCACCCTCCTGCCCACCCTGCGTGGACAGCCAGCCCCACCCCGCCGTCGAGACCACGCCCCCAGCAATGCCACGCCCCTGGGGGACCCCAGGGACACCTGAGCCCAGGTGCTGGCCACCCGCCCACCTGCCCTTGGCTCACCTGCCCGGGCCGCCCCCAGCCCTGTGTGCTCCTCGGCTCACAGGGTCCCCCACAGGAACAGTGTGGCGCCCCCATTACCCGCGTTCCTTCCCCGGGACAGTCACAGACCTCGGGAGGGGCCCCAGGCGGGACCTCTCTGAACCTGGGGCCAGGTGTGACCAGCAGGACCAGGGAGGGGGCTTGGCCTACCCACCTGGCGCTCCAGGGAGGCACCTTCGCCCAGGTGGAGGCTGTGCCTGGCGGCTCCTTAGGGCCGAGGCTCCACCTGGGCCGATGGGCTGCTCGGGGCCCTTTGCTTGGACCCCCTCCTGGGAACAGGAAGCCATGTCCCCAGACGGGGGACGGGCACGCCAGCCACAGCCATCCCAGTGCACCTGTGACCTGCGCACACCTGCGGGCCACGGCTCCATGAAGGGGTGACTCCACCTGAGCAGCCAGGGTCCAGAGGCCGGGCCCAGGGAGGGTGGTGCCAGGGCCAGCCTAGCAGGGGTTCAGAGCCGGCAACAGGCATGGGAGTGTCCTTGGTCCAGCGGCAGAGGGTGACCAGTGGTGGGCCCGAGAGCAAGGCTGCAGCTGGAGAGGCCCTCACGGGGGGTCTGGTGGACAGAGGCCACAGCACAGGACAGTGTCCGCGGGGCGTCCCTTCTCATAATGGGCTGTATAGAGAGGGGACTGGCGCTGGGGCTGGGCTGGAGGGGGTGAGGGCAGCAGAAAAACTCCAGTCATGTGACCTCAGCAGTCGGGAGCGGAAGGGAGGCCAGACCTGAGACTCCATCTGTGGGTCAGAGCCCAGGTCTGGGCCCACGTACCATCCTGACCATGGCCAGACCGGTCCTGCCCAGCTCTCTGAGGCCCAGGCCTGGGGGAGGGGGGGGCGGGGGGAGGGGGAGGGTGGAAGTGGAGTCATGGCGGGAACGCTGGTCCCAAATTGGCCCCAGCAGCCCGGGCGCTCGCGAACACCCCACATTGGCCCCACACTCTCACGGCCACGCCGTCTCACCCACCACACCCACGGGGCCCAGGCACCTGCAGAGGCCCGGGAAGCTGTGCTTGGCCCAGCGGCTCAGCGCAGCCCACGAACTCCCATCTGGACAAGCTCAGCACCGCCACCTCCTACCTGGGGGCACCCCCTTCTCCCCTCCTAAGGGCAGTTCAGACACTGGAGGCAGAGATGGAAGGCCTTGAATGTCATGAACAGGTGTCAGACTGTTGTTTTTTAATATATTTATTATTGATTTCAGAGAGGGAGGGAGATAGAAACATGATGAGAATCATTGATCAGCTGCCTCCTGCATGCCCCCCACTAGGATTGAGCCCGCAACCTGAGCACATGCCCTGACCAGGAATCGAACCATGACCTCAAGGTTCATAGGTCGACACTCAACCACTGAGCAACACCGGCCAGGCCAGGTGTCAGACTGCAGGAACTGGAAGCCACAAGGGTCAGACCTGGGCTCAGCGGCTGCTGTGAGAAAACACAGGAGGAGTATGGTCGGTCCGGGACAGGTAGCCAGTGAGTGGCACTGCTGTCTGTGGGGAGGGGCGGTGGGGCCTGGGCTGGGCAGGGACTGAGGGGCTGAGGCTGGGGGCTGGGGGCTGGGGAGAGCCGAGGCCTCTTCATTCACCCAGGACGCCTGGGGGTGGCTCAGGCCCTGTGGGTCTTTGGGGGCCTGTCCCTTCCCTGGAGACCCAGCAGAGCAGGCGCTGCTCCGTTTCCCAAAAGCCCTTTTCAGAGTGTGGCTCACGGCCCCCCCCCTCCCCCGCCCAACTGCCCAGGTGCTGTGGACACCAGACACCCAGCTCCAGTCGAGGCAAGTGCAGGCCACCGTGTCCCCAGGAGGCCCCGCATGCAGCCTGAAAGCTGGCCTGTAACCGCAGCTCCCGGAGCCTCCGGGACCCAGATCCCCACCTGAGATCACACCACAGACCTGGTTTAAGGTCCCCAGCCTGGCTGGCCACCTCCGCGCTGCCCCACTTCACCCTGTCCCTGGGCCAGCCCCCCACTCCCTGTGCCCACTGACCCATCTGCAAAGCCAGAGGGAGTGGAAGGTGTCCGAGATCCTTCCTCACCCTCACCCCCTACCCTGTGCACTTCTGGGGGCCAGGCCCATGCGGAGCGACGGGCTCACGGAGGGGTGCAGGCAGGGGAGGGACAGGTGTCCTGGGAGGGCGGTGCATGTGACAGTGGGGCAGGGAAGCGGGAGGGGGAGCAGGTCAGGTGCAGAGCCTGGGGTTGCATCACCTCCCTCCCCCCAGCACCAGCCCAACTCCGACTCCCCGACTCGGTGCCCACAGGCCTGGCTGATGAACAGATAATTATCATAAGTGATCAGCTCCCAGGAACTACCTACCAGGAGGTGTGAAGCCAGGAGGCTGGCCTTTGACTTACAAAGGCCTGACTTACTGGCACACCTGGGCCTTAAGGAAAGTCTCATGATCTCCAGCTCACAGATGAGGAGACTGAGGGTCAAAGTGGTTCAGTCACTCAGTGTCAGTGAGTAGCGGTGCAGGGAGGCCCTGAGTCCAGGTGGGTGGGGGTGCGGCCCTGGGACTCAGATGAGCAGAGTGCTGGGCGGCCAGTCCAGGGGAGCCCTGGGAGTGACCTCCAAGGAGAGAGGAGCCCGGGCCCGGCCCACACCCTCCCCTTCGGCCTGCCCTGAGTTTGGGAGTGGGAAGTGGAGGCCAGGCTGAGGCTGAGTCTGGTTACTGTAAGGATTCCAGGAGATAAAGCCTGGGAAGTGCTTAGCCTAGCGCAGTGGTCGGCAAATGCGGCCCCCTGAGTGTGGCTCTTCCACAAAATACCACGTGCGGGCGCGCACGGACAGTGCGATTGAAACTTCGTGGCCACACTCAAGGGGCCAAAGAGCCGCATGTGGCTCACGAGCCGCAGTTTGCTGACCACTGGCCTAGTGCCCGAGGCAGACGCAGTGAGGAGGTGGGCGGACCAGGGACAGGACAAGAGGAGGGAGTGTCTGCGCTGAGCCCCGGAAGCCATCTTCTAACAGGGAGGACAGAAGCAAGAGCAGCCGGGGGGTCGGGGGCAGCAGGGGCAGAGGCCCGGGGTAGGAGGTGGGCAAGGGAGTGGCAGGGGGAAGGGCTGAGGGGCGAGGTCACCGGAGGAGCGAGAATGGAGGGCCCAGGGGATCAGGAGCCAGAGGCCGGAGGGAGCAGGACACAGGGCCTCCTTAGCACGTGGGACCCTCAGGTCGCCAACAGGTCACTTCTGAAGGGGGGCACCCACTTTTTTTTTTTATCGATTTCAGAAAGGAAGGGAGTGGGGAGAGAGATAGAAACATGAATGATGAGAGAGAATCATTGATCCGCTGCCTCCTGCACGCCCCACACTGGGGATCAAGACCACAACCCAGGCATGTGCCCTTGACTGGAATCAAACCCCGGACCCTTCAGTCCGCAGGCCGATGCTCTATCCACTGAGCCAAACCAGCGAGGGCGAGAGGCCCCACTCTTGTTTGCCCGCCAGGCCAGCCTCCTGGCACAGCCTTGCTGCCCATGGGACCGAGCTTGGTCAGTGGCCCCCGACTCGGAAGGCAGGGGTGGGGCCCGGGGCCCTGCTCCAGGACGGGCCTCAGAGGCGTGGGCTCCATCAGCCCCCGCCCCGCGGCCCGGGGAGGAGGTGCCTGCCTCTGAGAGGAGAAATCTGAGTCTGATAAGTAACCAGATGGATTGTGTTCCAGGCCGCAGGCCCAGGCTTGACCGCCAGTGGCAGCCCTGCCTCCCGCCTGGCGCTGCGGGCGCTCCTGCGGCTGGGCCCGGGCAAGGGCGCTCTGATGGTGGGAGAGCAGGCACAGCCACGCTGCCCGCTGTAGGGGGCTCCCGGAACTGAGGGTGAGACTACGGGGGGCCAGGCCCTGTCCAGCCTGGGGAGGCTATCTGGCCTTTCTGGGCCTCAGTTTCCTCATCTGTTAAATGGAACGATAGCAGTGCTCACTTGCTGAGGGCTTAACTAAGATTTTGTGTGTAGCCCTAACCAGTTTGGCTCAGTGGATGGAGCGTTAGCCTGCAGACTGAGGGGCCCCGGGTTCGATTCCAATCAGGGGCACATGCCTGGGTGGCGGGCTCGATCCCCAGCGGGGTGTGTGCAGGAGGCAGCCCATCGGTGAAACATCATTGATGTTTCTATCTCTCTCTCCCTCTTCCTTGCTCTCTGAAATCAATAAAAATACATTTAAAATAAAAACCAATGGGAAAATATCTTCGAGTGAGGATTATAAAAGATAAAAATACAGATTCTGTGAGTAAAAGCGCCCTGAGGGGTCCACGGCTGCAGTACTGAGAATGACACGTCAGCTCCCTGGCAAGTCCTCTCACCCCTTGGGGGGCTGTGGGGCAGCAGGAGGCCTCGGGAAGGCTCACAGCAGCCGGGGTTCAGGAACTCGGCGTCTTGAGCCCCTCCCAGTGCCCCTGGCCCTTAGAGCCGGAGTGGCAGGAGCCTGTCACCCTCCGGGCAGAAGGCCACTGCACCATTGCTCTCCCTCTCCCAGGGCCTGTGCCACTGCCCAGCCACTGCCCAGTGGTGAGGCCTCTGCAGCCGCTGCCTGGCTGGAGGCCAAGGCTCTGGAAGCTCCAGGAAAGCACAGAAAGTTCCGGTTGCAGCCCCGCCCCAGGGCCCAATCACGGGAACAACGCGGCTCCGGCAGCTGGCTTCCCAGGGCCAGTCTCCCCACCCGCCATCTCGGACCTGGACACCCACCAGCCAGGGGCCCCTGAACTGTTAGAGTTCAAGTCCTTGCCCAGACTCTTCGCAGCTGTGTGGCCTCGGGCAAGTTGCTCAACCTCTCTGGCTCTGTGCACACACCTGGAAAGTAGGAGTGACTATTGCACTACCTTTGACCAAGGGTCACAGAGTTGCCAAGTGAGTAAGTGCCTGGAAAGGAGCCTGGCTTGGGGGGAGGAACGGGCTGAGAAATGGAAGGGGCTGGGTAGAGAGGCCGTGGGTCCCCACAGCCGGTTCCCCAAGGCTGGCAGCAAGCCAGCAGGGCAGCAAACAGCCCTCGGGAGCCCAGCCTGGGTTTGAAGGTGAGATGCAGGTCTGAGGAAGCTTCGAGGGAAGCCAGTGTGAAGAGAGTCATGCTCGCTCACTCGCTTGCTCGCTCATTTATTTGTTCATTCAGTATATTTATTAAGCACCTATTACGTGCCAGTCACTGGGGAGATTTTCTCCCTGGTGAGGCCTCTGTTCAGAGGTGAGAGGCAGACTTTAAACTGTGCAGAGTGCCATCTGAATTTCTTCAAAGCTGGCACAGGGCAAAGGGCATGCCAGGTGGTGGGGCCAGGGAGGATGGCTTCACTGACAACATATAATGGGGAGCAATATCTCAAATGCTCTAGAGGTAAGAGTTTGCAGCTGCTTTGATTTTTTTTATTATACTGTATATATATTTATTATTGATTTCAGAGAGGAAGGGAGAGGGAGAGAGAGATAGAAACATCAATGATGAGCGAGAATCATTGATTGGCTGCCTCCTGCACGCCCCCGACTGGGATCGAGCCAGCGACCCAGGCATGTGCCCTGACTGGAATCGAACCCAGGACACTTCAGTTCACAGGCCAACGCTCTATCCACTGAGCCACACTGGCCAGGGCTGCAGCTATGTTTGTGCATTTGAAGATAAGGAGGGAAGGTGAGGAGTGACATGGAGGTGGAAGAGAGCAAGGCGGGGACTGGGTGCCAGGACAGTGAACAGGAGGTGCTCTCCTGAGGGTGGTCATGCTGATGTCAAAGGTGTGTCAACCCAGATGCACAGGAACAATGGACGGATTTGCTTAAGGCAAAGATGCGCCTTTTAGTAAAGAAGTCATAGGCCTGGGCGTGCCCACCCCCAGGACTGCCCAGGGAGGATGTGTGGGCAGAGCCTCCTGTGAGGGTCCTTTCTATGAACCTTTTTTTTTTTTTTTTTTTTTTNCGTGCCCACCCCCAGGACTGCCCAGGGAGGATGTGTGGGCAGAGCCTCCTGTGAGGGTCCTTTCTATGAACCTTTTTTTTTTTTTTTTTTTTTGTCCACATGAGCAAGGTGGAAAGGGACTGAGGTGAGAGAGGGGCCGGAGGCGGCAGGTGTGTCGGTCCTGTAGGCTGTGGAGGGAACTTGACTTTTGCTGGTGAGATGGAGAACCAGTGAGTTTTCAGAGGGGAGTGAACCGATCTGAGTCACTGTACCAGGCTCATGCTGGCTGCTCGGCTGAGAATGGACTCGGGGGTGGGGTGGGGGTGGAGTAGATACGCAGGCAGCACAGCAGAAGCAGGGGACCAGCGGGGAGGCCCCTGTGGTGACCCAGGGCAGGGAGGACGCCACCTTGGTCTGGGAGGACGCCACCCTGGTCTGGGTGGGAGCAGTGGAGGTGCGAGGCCTGGTACGATCCGCGAGAGGTTGTGAGAGGTGGAGCTGGAGGAATCTCCTGGGAGACTGGATATGGGGTGCGAGGCAAAGAGGACCCAAGGACAACCCCCAGGTTTGGGCCTGAGGGACTGGGGCCGCAGGAGTACCCTCCGCTGATGTGGGGAAGACTGTGGGAGCGTATCCGTCTCCAGCTGCTGCTGTAACAAGTGCCCGCGAACGCGGTGGTTTTAAACATCCACTTTATTCCCGTGTAGTTCTGAAGGCCCGCCTGTGAAATCAGTACCCCTGGCCCAAAGCCAGGGGTCAGCAGGGCCGGTCGCTCCTGGAGAACCTGTGTCCTTGTCTCTTCTACCTTCCGGAGACCACCTGCCTTCTTCCCTTCAGGGCCCGTCCTGGCACCAGCCCAACCGCTTGCCTCTGTCACCACATCCCTCCCACCTCTGACCCGCCAGCCTCCCTTTTATAAGGACACGTGACCGTCTACAGGACCCACCTGGGTGACTCAGGATCCCCTCCCCATCTCAAGACCCTTCACCTACTCACACCTGCACTCTCTTTTTCCATGTCAGGCCACACCCACAGGTTCTGTGGATTAGGACGTGGCTGTCTTCTGAAGGCTGTTCCTCAGGGGTTTGGTTTGGGACATACTGCGCCAAGATGCCCACGGGGTACGCAGGGAGGAATGCCGAGAAGGCGGTTCGATGAAGGAATGTGGGTGCCAGGAGAAGCCCAGGCTCGAGATGTAACGCTGGGTTCGTGAGTGTGTGAGCACCATTGGAAGCTGTGAAACTGGAGAAGACGGACAGAGACACAGGGAGAGAAGAGAAAATGAAAAGATTAAGCCAGGAGGCCCGGCCGCTGGATGTCAGGAACTCCACAAAGAAAAACAACACAGAACACAGGAGACAGAAGAAGTGAAGTCATCAAAGAAAACGTTAAGGAAGACTCAAAGAACCAAAGGCTGTGGACTCCTCGATCACAAGAAAGCCCACCAAGTTGCCAGCACAATTAATAAAGACCCATGCCAGGGGCTTCATCATGAAAGTTCGAGTCAGCAGGGATAAAGAACAGACCCAACGATCCACACCGAACAAAAAGCAAAGCATCTTCAGAGGCTGCGGCCGCAGGACGGCTCCACAGCCCCTGGAAGCAAGGGGACAATGGCACGAATGCCTTTAAAATTCCCCTGTGATGCTCTCCAACCCTGAGTTCTCCACCCAGCCACACTCCCAGTCAACTGTGGGCACAGAACAAAGACACTCTCAGAATGCGGGATCTTAACAAAATGACTTCCCAGTGCCCTCAAGGAGCTACTGGAAGATGCTCTTTGCCACGAACGAGAGGCAAACTCAGGAAAGCAGAGAATAGGATCCAGGAAACAACTATCCCGGGCGAGAGATGGGGCAAGCAGACTTCCCAGGACAACAGCAAAGGGAAGTCCCCGGAAAACAGTCGTGCAGCAGAGTAGAGAGCAACACATCCAGATGGAGGCATAGTAACTCCTAGAAGAACGAAAAATTACAGAGGAAAGGAAATGTAATCTTAGTAGATATTTCTGCAGTCGTTAAATATACATGTTCCTTCAAATCTGGCCTTCCGTAAACCCATTCACTACATTAAAGGGGCTTACTCAGAAAAGAGGGGCAGACACCGACTACTCAAAGCCTATGGGACATTTTCAAGAACTTGGGTTTATCGAGGCATAATTTGTATACAGTGACATTTTTCCTTCTGACGTGTATGGTTTGATGAGTTTTGAAAAATGTAAATAGTTCTGCAACCACCACCACTATCGGGATATAGAACATGTCCATTACCCAACACAGCTCCCTCCGTCTCTGTCACAGCCAGTCCCCCGCCTCAGCCGGCCGCGACTGATCTCATGTCTGCCCTGTGCCTACACTGTCCCTGTAACAGTCCACAGTGTCGTAGGAACGGAATAATAAAGTGTGTCGTCTTTTGCGTCCAACTCCTTTCACTGAACACAATGATGTTTTTAGGTGTCCATTTTGCTGCATATCGCTCAGTTTGTGTCCTTTCGTTGCTGAAGTCAATTTCATTGTATAGAGATACCACAGTCACCATTTTTAAAAATAAGTTTTTATTGATTTCAGAGAGGAAGGGAGCGAGAAAAACATCAACGATGAGAAAGAATCATTGATTGGCTGCCTCCTGCACATCCCCTGACTGGGGCATGTGTCCTGACCAGGAATCGAACTGGAGACCTCCTGGTTCATAGGTCGACACTCAACCACGGAGCCACAGTGGCTGAGCCACATTCCCTATTTGAATGGAGGCTGGGCTATTTACAGGTTGCGGTTATTATGACTAAAACTGCTATGACCATCACATGCAGGTCTTTTTGTGAACTTATACTTTCATTTCTCAAGGGCAAGTGACTGGAAGGAGGACTGCTTTTCATTGTACAGGTACACACACACACATACACACACACACACACACACACACACACGTGAAAATCGAAAGTGAAAGACGCTGGCCCTAGGGCCTGTGACTCAGAGATGGGCCTGGGTCTGCGGTTTTCCTCAGAGGCCCTGGCATGCTATTCGTCGGGATAAAAATCAAGTCTGTGGATTCCTTGGATAAAAAAAAGAATTCATTAAAACAGGAAGAAAGGTGGCTACTTATACAGAACTGTTTGTGGGTGTGGATTTCGGATTGGAATTTGAATCAGGCCTTTCTGATGCCAATCACTGCGGTGCATGTAGAGAACCTCAGAAGCCGGTTGCAAGGTGACAAGAAGCCAGGGTGCACTGCCACCCACAGCAGCAGGGTGTGCGTGTGCGTGTGTGCGTGCGCCTGTTTGTGTGTGCATGTGTGTGTGTGCGTGTGTATGAGAATTTTCCCCTCTCGCCCAGCCAGACCCATCTTTCTTTTTTTATATAAATCTTTATTGTTGAAAGTATTACAGATGTCCCCTTTTCCCCCCACTGACCCCCTCCAGCCTGCCACGCCCCCTGCCCCAGGCCTTCAGCACCCTGTTGTCTGTGTCCGTGGGTTTTGCATATATGCATACAAGCAGACCCATTTTTCAAGACCAACATTCTCCAGCCGTGGCCGGTGGCTCAGTTGGTTAGAGCATCATCCTGATACATCAAGGCTGTGGGTTTGATCCCTGGTCAGGGCACATACAAGAATCCACCAGCCCTGGCTGGTTTGGCTCGGTGGATAGAGCGCCGGCCTGTGGACTGGGGGGTCCCGGGTTCGATTCCGGCCAGGGGCACGTGCCTGGGTTGTAAGCTCGATCCCCAGTGGGGGATGTGCGGGAGGCAGCCGATCTGTGGTTCTCTCTCATCATTGATGTTTCTATCTCTCTCTCCCTTTCCCTTCCTCTCTGAAATCAATAAAATATATATAAAAAAGAATCCACCAATGCGTGCATGCACAGGTGGACAACAATCCATGTTTCCTTCTCTCTCTCCCATCCTCTCTCTCTTAAACCAATAAAAATTTTAAAACATTAAAAAAAAACACACAAAAAAAAACCCCGCAGACCTATGTTCTCCAGCAGGCTCGGATAGCCTTGACGTGTTCTTAACGCCTCAGTCAGCCGAGCCACCTCCCTGCTCGGCAAGGCAGGCTTAGGGGCCCATGATTTCCGGTGTCCTCATACACTTGGGAGGAGTTTGCTAAATTTACCCAGAAATGTCTCTGGCACCCCAGTACCAACTAGCACACACTATCTCCAAGTACCGAGAGGGCCAACCCTGCAGCCAGCTGCCTTCTTCGCTTTTGGCAGAAAGGACGGATCTCCCTGTTCCAGCCTGTGCTCCTGTCTGCGCGTCTGTGCGGAGGAGGCTGAGGTGCACGAGCCAGCGAGAGAAGACGCTGCTGTTCAGCTGGCGTGGGAGTTTCAAGGTCAGACTGGCAGGCAAGCCTGGGCACCCGGGGCTGCAGGTCATCTGATGAGCACAGTGGCTCCAGAGAGCCGGGACCGTCCGGCCCGGCAGCCACGCCTCACCCAGTGCAGGGTCACACCCAATGGCTGTGCGGCATTCACCGTGCACCATGCCCATCGTTCGATACAATCCAGACAAACATCCTTGAGGCAGGCGCTGTAAACATCCCCATTACACAGTGAGCAAATGGAGGCACAGAAAGGTTGCACAACTGACCCCAAAGGACCAGGCAGAGCCCAGGGGCAGGTGGTCTAGCTCCCGCCGAGGTCCTAGGTCAGTGATGGCGAACCTATGACACACGTGTCAGAGGTGACACTCGAACTCATTTTTTTGGTTGATTTTTCTTTGTTAAATGGCATTTAAATATATAAAATAAATATCAAAAATATAAGTCTTTGTTTTACTATGGTTGCAAAGATCAAAAAATTTCTAAATGTGACCCGGCACCAGAGTTAAGTTAGGGTTTTTCAAAATGCTGACACGCGGAGCTCAAAGGGTTCGCCATCAGGTCCTATGTGAAAGCACATTTTGTTAACTTGTTACAAAATAGCCGGTGGTTAGTTCTTGCAACATGGAGGCTAAACTCCTAAGAGGAAGCAAGGTACCCACCGAACGCAGGATTTACTAGCAGAATCAGGAGATCCGGGTTTGAACGTCGGCTCTCGGCCTGGGCAGCCCTCTCCGCGGCCAGCATCCACACGCATCCGCATCCGGCCTCCAGACTCAGTGGGGTTTGCACAGTGAGCCCCACGTGGGAGGTCAGGAAACAGATCTGGCTTCTCCCCGTGGGGTGGCCTCGGCCAGGCCCCCTCGGAGTGACCCTCCTGCTATTTGCGGTGACCTCCCTGTCACCGCCCTCCAGCCCCGGGGGAGGTAGCTGTCCCAACTGTGCTGGTGCGGGAGCCCTGGCTCTCTCTGGGGTTCCCCCACCCCCAACCCCACTGTAAGCAGTCCTGCTTGCAAACAGCGCTCCTGGAATTTCCCCAGTCGGCGGAAGCCATCTGTTTTCCCACGGGCCTCTGGGTGATGTGACAGCATCGTGAATGCCGGCGGGAACTGGAAGCACCTGAGGTCAGGGCCGCGCAGGACCCTGCGCAGCGGCTTGGCTGCGGGGGGCGGGGGGCGGGGGGGTGGAGCCCGCGGGAAACCCAGAGAGCGGAGCGCGGGAGGGGGCGCCGGGCAGGGGCCGTGGGAAGAACAAAAGACCCGCAGCTAAATCGCGCTGCGCAGCACGACCTCCAACGACGGCGGTCGCGGTGAAGGTCAGGGATGAATGCACAGTGAGCGTCCGACCCTGCACGGGCCTGTCTTCTTCCCCTAGGCCCCGGGCGGGTCCGGGGGAGGGAGGGCAGAATGCGGTTTACCGCAAGCCCGAGTGTCCCGCAGACCCTCGGGGCCCGGAGGCCCCGCCCACCCACGCGTCAGCCCGCCCACCGCGCGGAGCCTGCGGCACTGGGGCCGGGCTGAGCCCGCGGGCAGGGCACCTGCGCCCCTGGGTCTCGTCTTGACCCCTGAGCCGGGCCTGGAATGTGGGGAGACCTCTCTGGGCTTCAGGGAGCACCTGCCTGCGGGGGTTGGGGGTGGGGGGGCGGTCCTGGCCGGACGAGCTGAGCTCTGCCGCAGCGTCCTGCACACGCCGACCCTCCCGCAGAGGCCGCACCCCCAGGGCTGTGACCCCGAATTGGGCGCCCGCGGCCTGCGTGGGAATGAGGTCCCCACAGGGCGGCGGTCGCCGGGTGTTCAGCTGCGTTTCCTCCGGGGGCGGCGGAGGCGGCCGAATGAGCGCTCCGTGAATGAGCATCAGTAGCGCCGACTGCGCACCGCGCGCCAGGGACCCAGGGCCGCAGACCGCGGGCTGTGTTCATTCGCACCGTGTTCTTCTTTTCCAACCCGAGGACAAAATTGCTCCTTAATGCCCAGAGCAGCCAGCCCTGGCGGGAGCAGGTTTCCGGGACCCGGAGGCTGGACCGGAGCCTGGGTCCCCACTGGCCCCGCCCCACACGGGGGGCGGGGGTGGGAGATGAGGGCGCCGGGGTGGTGGGGTGGAGATTGGGGGACTGCCTGGCAGGGAGGGGGGTCTGAGGCTGGGGCGCAGGAGGCCCAAACCCCTGGGTCTAACTACCTGCTGCCCCCGAGGGTTGTCAACCTTCCTAATGCAGTTCCTCATGTTGTGGTGACCCCCAATTTCATTGTTACAAATCGAACATAATTAAAGCATAGTGATTACTCACAAAAACAATATGTAATTACATATGTTTTCCGATGGTCTTAGGCGACCCCTGTGAAAGGGTAGCTCGACCGCCAAAGGGTTGAGAACCGCTGCTCTAGGGCCTGGCCAGGTCTGATTGCCCTTTAGGATCATCACTCCGCCTGTAGGGGGCTAAATTGATGAGGCAGGTGACTCTGGTTGGGAATGGCCCTGGCCAGGTAGGTCAGCTGGTTAGGGCACATACAAGAATCAACCAATGAATTCATCAATAAGCGGAACAACATATCGATGTTTCTCTCTTTCTCTCCCTCCCCCCTCTTCCCTCTCTCTCTAAAGTCAATCAATCAATAAAAATACAAATAAAAAAGCAGCTGGGCCCAGCCAGCATGGCTCAGTGGTTGAGTGTTGACCTATGAACCAGGAGGTCACGGTTCAATTCCCAGTCAGGACACATGCCCAGGGTGCGGGCTGGATCCCCAGTTTGGGGTGTGCAGGAGGCAGCCAATCTATGATTCTCTCTGATCATTGATGTTTCTCTCTCCCTCTCCCTTCCTCTCTGAAATCAATACAAATATATATTTAAAAATAAAATTAAATAAAAAATAAAGAAAAAGCAGTTGGGGGGGGGGGGGTTGGGCAGAGGCCCTGGGCATGCCCGATGTCTGGCCAGAGTGCTGGGTTGATGGCAGGATAGGGCACCAACCCAGACTGGACAGAGGAAGGGGGTCCTGAAACGTGCCCCCGCCCAGGCAGGCCAGGTACAGCAGGGTGTCAACACTGGACCTATGGGCCCAGCTCCCTGGGCATGCAGGGGGCCCTGTGGGCACCAGGCAGCCTGGGCTGCATCACACCCTAGTCCCCAAGCGCTGGGCAGAACCACTTCTCTTCCTGAGCCCCACCTTCAAAGCACATCCTAAATGGGACCCCACCCCCACCCCCACTCACCACCTGCACTCCTCTGTCCTTGCCATATGCCAGCCAGCCTCCCATAATGGCCTCTGGGCATCGGGAAACATAAACCAGCTACCCTCCTCCCCTGGAAAATCAGCAACATAAAATCCACACTCATCATGGCCCACACACCCAACCCTGACCGCACATCCCTCCATCTCCCCTCCGTGTGTCTCTCTTTTTTTAAAAAAAAATTTTTTTGTTGATTTCAGAGAGGAAGGGAGAGATAGAAACATCAGTGATGAGAATCATTGATCGGCTGCCTCCTGCACACCCCTCACTGGGGATGGAGCCCGCAACCTGGGCCTGTGCCCTGACCAGGAATCCAACTGTGACCTCCTGGTTCATTAGGTCGCCGCTCAGCCCCTGAGCCATGCCCCAGGCTGGCCCCGGCGGTGTGTCTCTTTATGATGCCCGCCATGTTGGGTTAAGGCACCCCTCCCCCGATGCTTGGTAGTCAGGTCCCAGCTCAGCGTCCCCTCCTGGCAAAGCAGCCGTCTGCCACATCAGATGGCTGTATCTTTTATATACACTCACCACTGATGGAAGTCATTTCTTTGTGTTTTATAAGCTTCCAGACCAGAGTATAAGCTTCGTGAGAACAGGGACCTTGCCTGTCTTGCTGGAGGTTGTGGGCCAGGGCCTCCACCAGTGCGGGGGACCCGCGAGAAACCAGTCCATGCTTATTAACTGAGCAGGCTTGCTGGCCCCCGGGGGAGACAGGTGTGCTGCCAGGTTCAAGTTCACCTCCCATGCCCTCTGCACCCCACACCTAGGTCTTTTGCCCCAGCTGGTTGGTAGTCATATAACATTGGAACTCTGTATCACCTTTGCCATTTTTCCGTCAATCTAAAATGGTTCTAAAGCCCTGGCTAGCGTGTGGCTCAGTTGGCTGGGCATCGTCCCATGCACTGAAAGGTTGCTGGTTCGATTCCCAGTCAGGCACATGCCTGGATTTCCGGCTCGGTCCCCAGTAGAGGGTGTGCAGGAGGCAGCGGATGGATGTTTCACTGTCACATCAATGTTTCTCTTTCTCTCTCCCTCTCCTTTCCCCTCTCTCTAAAAATCAAGAAACTATTTTTAAAATGGTTCTAAAAATAAAGTTTATTTTAAAAAGTAAGAGCAGAAAGTGGCACCTGAGTTTCTGCCCCTCATCTGCCCAGTTCCCACCCTCCCCTCCAGCCACTGCTCTATCAGTGTTCCGAGGATCCTTCAGGAATTCCCTCAGGGGACGCCCTCTGTGGGGCACACCCACCTGAATCTCCGTTTCGAGTGAATCTTCTTTCTCCTAAACTCCAAGGGTCCCCACAAGACTGGCCACCAGGGGAGCCACGGGCAGCGGCAGGTCCTCCCAGGCTAACCCCCAACCTGTCCCCCAGGCCCCCTTCTCTGTCTCTCAGTGAGCGGACAGCAGCCCCGCCTTGGCCCACTTCCTTCCCACGACGTTCCTAGAGCCAGAACAGCCCACCGGGCTCTCTCCTGCTGCTGCTTCTATCCGAGACCCTTCCTTGCTTCACTGGTGTTCCAAGCTCTAATCAACAGACTCTCAAAAAAAATTTTCCTTTATGCAAATGTGAATCTATGCTGATTTTCTCCCCAAATGGCTTTTTAAAATTTCCTTTGAAGAGCATTTACTCATTTTAATGTAAAAACAGTTCAAAGATACTAGAGAGAAAAATACAATGCACCTCATACACCCATCACCCACGTTCAGCCATTACCAAGGCTTTCTGCGTATGGGTCAGCTAGCCTGCCTCTCTCTCTCTCTCTTTCTCTCTTGTTGGCTGAGCTGTTTTAAAGCAGATTCCAGGCTCCTTACACCTGCGAGCAGGCAACCCCGAACAATCCCGACATCTTCCGTCACCCTAAGTTCCTATCCCACCGTCAACAGACTCCTGAAGGACCTCCTGTGAACATTAGTCCGGGCGATAGGGAGACACGAAAAAACTTTGCAGGGCAGGCATGTGCACGGGTGACCTAATTATGCTGCAAGTGGGATGGTTTGGGTGTGGAGGAGTTTAGAGCAGGGAGGCCAATTACGACACCCTTGGTCTAGATGCCAGGAGATAGGCCTGATGCCAGGTGTTTGCAGCTGCGTGGGGAGCAGGAGGGGGACCAGCTGGAGAGCCTCTGCGGGGAGCCACTGACCGGCCTGGGCTCAAATGGGTGCCTGCCTGCCAGCCTGGAGGACAGAGGGACCCTGATGTGAGGGTGGGGCGCCTGCCGCTCTCTGTGCCCACAGGTCCTGCAGGCAAGAGTGGGACCCCAGGGGCTAAGGCTCCCCTTCTCAGGAGAGTGGCTCATTTTGATCACCTCACCCCAGGGGACATTTGTCTGCAGTGGGCCAGCCAGGGACCGGGGCCCCTTCACAACTCATGAGCATGAGCACGTCGGAGCTGGAAGGCCTGGGGGGTCATGGAATGTAACCCCTCTCTGGTCACACATGGGTAAACGAGTCCCAGAGAAGGGGTGCAAGTCCCTAGGGCCACAGGGGGAGTCAGAAGCAGAGCTGGAGCCTGGCCGGCGTGCCTCAGTGGTTGAGCATCAACCTATGAACCAGGAGGTCACGGTTCAATTCCCGGTCAGGGCACATGCCCGGGTTGTGGGCTTGATCCCCAGTGTGGGGCGTACAGGAGGCAGCCGATCCATGATTCTCTCTCATCATTGATGTTTCTCTCTCTCTCTCTGTCTCTTTCTCTCCCTCTCTCCTTTCCTCCCTGAGATCAATTATATATATGAAGCAGAGTTGGCGCAAGAGCCTGGCCTCTGAGTTCCTGCCTGGGATATCTGTCACCCAGAGCTTCCTCTTCTGTCCAACCCTGCTCCCAGAAGGGACGCCTCTAGCCACTGACGCCCAAGGGCGTACATTCAAGGTCCCGGGACATGTGTGGAGCCTGCTTGCTCATGGCAGCCTCACTCCAGACATCTGCTGTTGATGGAGGAGCAGCTACCATGCTCCAAGGGCTGTGTGAGGGCCTTTCACACACGGGTCTGACGATCCCCAGATCCCACGAGGCAGGCACTGTCATGTCTGCATTCTCCCATTAGAGAGACGGGCAAACTGACATACAGGGCGAATGGTGCTTGTCTAAGGCCATATGGTGAGGGCGCGGCAGAAGCAATGTCTGCATAACTGAAGCCTCCCCATCAGCCACACACACACACACACACACACACCCCGTGGCCTCCGAAGGTCCCCGGCTCCAGGAGAGGACAGGGGCTTCTCCCGGCCTCCTCCCTCCTGGCTCCGCAGCCCCTCCCAGCAGCCGGCCTCCTGGAGGAGCAGACGGGTTACAGATGGACCCAGGCCGCCGCCTCCTCCCGGGAGCGGGCCCTTTCCCGGTAGTTTACGGCCTTTGGTGCCGGCGCCATCAACAGGCTTCCCGTTCTGGGTGCCGTGGGCGTGTCAGGGGTGCCGTGGGCATTTCAGGGGTGCCGTGGGCATTTCAGGGGTGCCGTGGGCGTGCCAGGGGTGCCTGTGGATGGGGTTGCGGGGGCGGGCGCACTGTGCAGGGCAGGCAGGCATCCTGCCCGCTGGCCAGCCTCCCCCGGGCCTGCTCCATGCCCTGCGCTGGGCCCTGTGCACACGGTGGTCCGTCCAGGTCTCTGTCGCTCGGGCCAGAGGGATGGGTGCCAAGGAGACGAGGCTGTGGGGAGAGGCCTGGAGCCCAGAGGACTGGACCTGCCCTGGGACATTCGCGCTCCGGAGCCGGCACAGGTGGGCACCGGAGTCCGAGGCCGGGGCAGGGTGCCCCTGTATGAAACGCCAAGCTTGGGGGGCAGAGACGCGTCCTGGGGGCCCCCTGGCCGAGGGAGCTGGGCACCGGAAGCCGAAAGAAGACGGGGTAGGAACGATGGGTGGTCCACGGGCCGCAGCGCAGGCACGTTCGTGGGTTCCCCCGGTGCCATGCGGAGCCGGGTCACATGGGGGTTCCGGGCGCACCCGCGCCCCTCGGACGAGGCACCTAGCCAGGAGCCCCCCGGGGCGCTGGGAGCGGGGGTCAGGCGGCGGTCACACGCGGGCGCGCCCCGCCCCCGCCGCCTCCCGGAGCCGCGGTTGGAGTCCTGGCCCGGGTGTGACTCGCCGCGGGGTCCCGGCCGGGCCCTTCCCTCTGTGCGCCTCCGCTTTCCCACGCCGGAGGCCTCGGACAGTCCGGGGTGTCTGTCCTGCGCGGCCCGGAGCCCACAGGCCGCCACGCGGGGGGTCAGCGGCCCCGCGGCCGCAGCGCGCACCCACCCCCCACCGCGGGAGCGCGGACGCGCACGCACCTGGCGCCGCCGGAGGGAGTTGGAGGGCGGGGCCCCGCCCAGGCTCCGCCCCCGTCCCCGCCGGGCCAATCAGAGCGGGCGGCTGGCCCTGTGGGGGCGACGCGCGGGGGGCGTGGCCTGCGGGCTGAGGCGAGAGCCTGCGGCGGGCGGCGAGGCGCTCCGGCGGAGGCGGCGGCGGCGGCGGCGGCGGTGGTGCGGCGGCGGGTCCCGGGACAGCGACGCAGCGCGCCCGCGGCCGCGACAGGTCGGCCAGGCGCCGCACCCGCCACCGAGGGCCCGAGAGCGCGGCGGCGGCGCGCGGCCTGGGAGCGGTCGGAGCGGCGGGCGCGGCGCCGAGCGCCCTGTCAGGCGGCGGAGGGCGTCGCGGACTCGCGTCGCGATGATGCCGGTGGGTGCGGGCGACGGCGGCTTCCTCCACGGGCCGCCGGCCAAGCCTCCTTCCTCCCTCGCTCCCCGCCTGGGGCCCCGCGCGAAGCCGGGCGGACGGACGGGCGGGCGGGGAAGGAAGTGGCCTGGCGGGCGCGCCCGGCCCCGCGACCCCGGGAGGGCAGGTGGGGGCGAGCCGGGCTGTCAGCGCGGGCTGGGCGGGGGTCCGAGGGCGGGAGCGGGGCGGGTCCCCCTGGGCTGCGGCCCTTCCCGCCGGGCGGGGAGGCAGGAGGTCGAGTCGGAGCCCGTCACTTCCCGCCCGGCCTGGCGGGTGTGAACGCGAGGCCGGGGTCGCGTGGCGCTCGCCCAGGTGCGGGGCTGCGGCGCCTCTGCCCCCGCCTGCAACGTGCTGGGCTCCCGCGCTGGAGCCCGGGTCTGCGGTCCCGCCTGGTCCCATAAGCTGCTGTGGCAGGAGCTCACCTGGGGGGGGGCGGGTTTGGATCCTGGTTCTGGAAGCTGCTGTGGTTCTGGAAGCTGCTGTGGCAGGAGCTCACCTGGGGGGGGGCGGGTTTGGATCCTGG
>JAWPEG010064502.1:860052-930317 GCA_035771395.1 Myotis vivesi | reverse complement strand
AAAAAAAAAAATGTAATTCACATCCCATAAAATGCACCTTGTAATGTGTATAATTCAAGCAGCTTTTAGGGTACTTACAAGATTGCACGCCATTGCCACTATCTGACTTCAGAATATCTTGCTGGTGTGTCTTTGCCGTACTTGGCATAGTTACAGTCTTCTGTGTGACTGGAGGATGCCTGTTTCTTGTCCTGTCCATTTTATGAAGGCAGGAGCTGTCACCTTTTCTTTTTTTTTTTTTTTTTTTTGCCAGGTAAGTATGTCACCTTTTATTTGCTATTTACATCAGTGCTTAGCCCAACGACCGGCCACATAGTCCGTGTTCAATGATGATTTGTTGAACGAAAGATATGATACAGAAAGTAGTGTTGGACTCAGTTGTGAAGAGGCACGTGTGTGCGCGTCCTGTAGTAGGGTTTGCATTTGATCCTGTGGGTGATCAGAAGCCATCAACATTTTGAAGAAGTAGAGTGATACAGCTAGGTTTGTCTGAGAGAATGCTAGCACCAGGACAGCAGGACCAGCAGTCAGGAGGCCAGTTGGTGTAGGCCGGACTCGGCCTGCAGGAGAAGAGAAAGACCCAGTCCAAAGGAGGTAAAGTAGATTTGATGGAGTGAGTGTGAGGGTGAATGTGCGTGCGAGTAAGTGTGATTGCTTGCAAGTGTGCTTACGTGTGAGTGTGTGTGCCCATGGGTAACTGTTTGTGATTGAGAGAGAGAGGAAGGAAGGGCAGTGGCTGGGGTTGAGGATAACAAGTTCATTGCTTTAGCAGCCAGGCTTGTTTTTCCTTCGCGATAGAGAACACTTGAGAAGGAAAAGATTTGGAGGGCCCTGTGGGGGGTGAGTTTTACGCTGGCTGTGTTGTTTGAGACGCCTGCTAGATGCAAAAAGACGTTACTCTTAAATCTTAAGCCTTTACTTTAACAGAGCAAGCAAGGAAGTCTTTTGCCATGTACTGAGTGGTTTTTAATAGGTGTTTGGCGTTTTAGATGGCTGCCTGGGCATCTTGGCACACCACACACGTCAGCTTTTGTGCTTGTCGGTAGCTTCCCAGCCCCACCCCGACCCCCACTAGACCAAGCTTCCCTGGCAGTGGCTGGCCCGGGCCCCGTCCCGTGTGCTCCCAGCACCTCCCATAGTTTATACGTACACTTTTTACAGCAGTGTGTTCTGTGTCTGCATTGGTGGGTGTGCCCTGCTTTTCACTCTATTGAATGTTCATATTTCTCTCTAATGGCTGTCTTGAGAGTAATATCAGAAAATAATAGTTAACCTCACAAGAGATCGAACTATAGAAAGATTTTTGTGACAGAACTAGAGATGAGAAGTGAAGTTTGGTCACCGTGTGAGGAAAGACAATTTGGGGATTTACAGGAAAAAACACACACTCTCCAATAGGAACAAAGAGTATTTTGTGGTAGGAAATACAAAATGTGGAAGGGTATGACACAGTGAGAACAGCTCAGACTCCGGAGCCCAGCTGCTTGGTTTCAGGTTCTAGCTTTGCCACTCACTAGCTCTGTGGCCTTGGGCGAGTTACTCAGCCTCTGTGCCTGACTTTCCTCTTTACAACCGGTTCATAACTGAATTTCTAAAAGTGGTGGTGAGGATGGCCAGGTGCTTGGAGCACTGTGTTAGGGACAGGATAAGCTCTAGGATGTCTGCTCTTCCTGAGTTTTGCCCAGCCTGCCCAGGGCCAGGATGGGCTCAGTGACACTTTCCCAAACAAATGAAGGAGCGATTTTGTAAATGTGTCCAATTTATGTTATGCACAAGGTAAAACGTTGCTTTGCACGGTGGGTTTTGGCTTCTTGTGCAGTGTCTCGCCATAAAACAAACCCAAGAACCCACTTTATAACTTATGTGGTTATTTGTCTCTAGAATTGAACAAATCCTCAAATATCATTGTTAACAGAGAAAGCTTATGGTCTAGTCAGTTTCTGATAGGAGTCCCTTTGAAAGATTGCTAGTCATTAGATATGAAGGCTTATATGGGGTAATGGGAGGGAAAATGGGATATTTTTACAGTGGTAATAGTAGCTGCTCATGCTTTCGGAAGTAAAGTCAAAATAGGTTCCATGGCTAAATTTAATGGAAAAATGAACTTTTGTGTTTGTTTTTTTTAGAATATATTTTTATTTATTTCAGAGAGGAAGGGAGAGAGAAACATCAATGATGAGAGAGAATCATCGATCGGCTGCCTCCTGCACGCCCCATACAGGGGATTGAGCCCGCAACCGCCTGTGCCTTGACCAGGAATTGAACCGTGACCTCCTGGTTCATAAGTTGCCGCTCAGCCACGCTGGCCTGGCTGTTGGGAGTTTTTGTTATGTGGAAACTATGATTAAAGTTTCTTCATGGGACACTTTATGGCTAATGATACAAAAGAACCTGTTTCTGGCAGGTTTAGCTAATATCGCGAGAAGCCTGGCGCTAGAGAGCACCGAGGTGAACATTCTGTACCAACATGGAATCAGGCCGGACAAGACTATAGACTTGGGGTTCTCAGTTTTTTGGAGGCTCAAATAGACGTTTAGATCTTGGCAAAATCTCACTGCCTTCATATCCTGCCCCTCCCCAAACACCACCTAACATCATCTACGTTTAATTGGCTTACATTTGTGTTTTGAAATTTTCAGTTTGTGTATTGAAGCCTTATTTGTTTGTCAGAACCATTCCTTACACTCTCTGTTCCTACAAAGTGAGGAGGGACCCCACAAATAATGAAGAGCCTTCCTAGTGCTCACTTCTTAGCTGGTGTGCGAGAGCTGGCAGAGGGCCTCCAGCCTACGCGCTGCTTTAGGGCAGCTCCTGGGCGCAGGTGGGCTCCAAGCTCGAGTTACCTGTGAATTCTGAACTCAAGAGAAGCCGTGACCCAGGCCTAGAGTGGGAGCAGTTCTGTGCAGGGTGTTGGAGCTGTATTACAACAGATGTGTTTGTGCCCCCACTATATGCATCATGGAAATGCGAATGGCATAGTAGGGAAGATAAATGTAGTACAGAAAAGGTGGCAGTCAGCAGGTATCTACACAACAAATAACCTGTTAACTTCTATAATGTGCCAACTCAGTTCTAGGCACTGGAGACTTAAAGACTCTAATCCCCCGTCTTCACGGGGTTTGTAGTCTAGTTGATGGAAACATGCAGAATAGGTACATTGTGGGACAGGAGTGTGTGAGAGCGCAGACTCAGGTGGCCCTATTCCAACCCTGGCCCTGCCACTTCCTAGCTGGGTGGCCTTAGACAAGTTACCCGACCTGTGGGAGCTTATCTCCTCATCTGTAAGGGAAAGTGACAATGCCTGCCTCTAGTGAATTATGGCAGGCCCTACAGGGAAATAATCTACAGCCTGAAGAAAGAGTGAGGCAGAACTGTGTGTTCTCATGGAAAAATGCCCAAAAGATAGTGTTGGCTGAAAAAAACACTCTACTTCATGTGGTCTCACTATAAGAAGAAGAGTTTGTGGTGCAGAAAAAGATCTGAAAGGATAGATACCAGGCATTTGAAGTGTGGATCATTAGGGAGACTGTTTTTAATTTCCTCTATTATTAGACTCTTTAAAAAAATTATTGATTGATTTGAGAGAGAGAGAGAAGCATTGGTTTTGTTCCACTTATGCACTCATTGGTTGCTTCTTGTATGTGCTCTGACCGGAGATTGAACCTGTAATCTTGGCGTATCAGAACGACACTCTAACCAGCTGAGCTACCCGGCAAGGGCTTATCAGTTGTTCTCAACCTTCCTAATGCTGCGACCCTTTAATACAGTTCCTCATGTTGCGGTGACCCCCAATTTCATTGTTACAAATTGAACATAATTAAAGCATAGTGATTAATCACAAAAACAATATGTAATTATATATGTGTTTACCGATGGTCTTAGGCGACCCCTGTGAAAGGGTCGTTCAACCCCCAAAGGGGTCACGACCCACAGGTTGAGAACCGCTGGCTTAGATTCTTTTGAAAAAATAATGTACGCTTATTAATTTTCCACCCCCAAAATAATAAAGATAATAGTTTTAAAAAGCAAAAAGCCCTCCGCCCAGGATTGAACAATATGGCGCATGGAGACTACCCAGCAGGAGGTCTAGCACATAGCCAGTGAAGGGAGACTGTTACCATTATTGCTGGACTGGCAGCTGATACGGAGGAAGACTGCTAGGCTGTAAAACCCTGGATGGGTGAGGTCGAGTTCTGCCGTTTGAATTTCCAAGGTCAGCTGATTCCTCACGTGTAGGATCTTGGTTGTCTGGTGGGGCCCAGATCTGGGCATGAGTCCTTATGCCCCATGGACTTTCGCTGGCCTTGGGTGAAAGAGACAAGACCTACACACGGGTCAGTTGTGCCCAGCGCACATGCACCCCTCTCTACCCCTCTTCTCATTCTCCTTTGAGAATAAAAACATTGTCTACCTCCCCTTGAAGGGAGGGGGAGCGGCCTACCCAGTTGTGACGCCTGTCCTAAGGGACCCGGGACTGTCCTGGGCAAGGTGGGGCCGTAGGCTTTCCGTCATTCCTGGGCTTAGATTTGGACCTCGAGCAAGGACGAGCCTCTCTAGGCCCAGCTTCTTCACCTGTCAGATGAGGATGGTGCTCCTCCCTCTTTCACTTACATGCCATAACCTGTTCTTTTCCTTGTTCCTGCTGCATAAAGGATTGGAGAAGAATTTTTTTGAGGTTGTATCTATGGGTCATCGTATAAGGCTTGCCTTTCATCTGCCTGTGAAGTAGATGGAATGAACATGAAAAAAGAGAAAACTATTTTTTGGGTTTTTGTTTCCTCTTTAGATCTGATTTTTAAACGATTTGTTGCTTTCCGGTACTCTCTCTCTGGAGAGTGTTTTCTTGTGGGTGAGACAATGTCGTTTTCCAGGGGCATGATTTACAGCGGGTGCCATTCATGCAGGTGTGCAGGGACCTCTTGATCTTGCCTGTTGTGCCGGGCATCGGTCAGAGAGGCCATGTTTGTTCTTAACTATATGGTCACCTCAACTGCTGTCTCCCGCCGGCAGGCCTGGGACTGATTGAGGATGAACAAAATGGTGTGGCTTAGCTTACATTTTCCAGGATCCGGCGCATGTGTATGGAGCCCTCTTACATATGTTCAGTGCGTATGACTGATCTGCTGTATGATCAGCTACCGTTTATAGCTTGCACTTGATTGTGAGTCCCTCTGTCAGTTTTGTTTCCTGGTTCTCTTGCTACTTCATTTTAGTTTGTTTCTATAATATTAAAAGTTCTGGGGTTTCCCGCCAGCCTTCTCAGCGCCCCTAATTGTTGTCAGGTATTTAAATAAATAAGAGAGAAAGGAAATTAGATTTGAGAGCATGTTGCTTGTCAGATGTCTTGCTAGACATTTCACAGACCTTCTCATTTAATATTAAGTAAGCAGGTAACGACATAAACTGCTGGGAGGGAGCAGCCTGCCCGGCTGAGAAGCAAAAGACCTGATTTCAGCCTTTGTTTTGTTACCAAGAAGATTTGTTACCTTGACAGATTATTTCCTTCTCTGGGCTTCTGCTTCCTGGTCTGTAAAATGGGGAAAGAGTGGTGGTGAGGGGAGGTTCCTTCCGGCGCTAAGATTTGACAGCTCCTCTTTATGATCGCCTTCATGTGACACTCAGCATCTCTCTTGTAATTGCGTTGCATACTTACAAAGGATTAAAAAGCTTAACCTACTCTTAAGACTTAAGAAGCTTACATTTTCTCAAAAATAACTCAAATTACCCAAAAATAATTTTTATCTTTTCTTTCCCCCAAACAACTTCAGTGACTATTGGGGGGAAATCGATGCACCTCTATGCTGTGCTCTCAAATGTGATGAGTTTAATAGGCCTAGTTACCTTAGGGAACACAATACTTCATTTTTTAAAAAATATATTTTATTATTGATTTTTTACAGAGAGGAAGGGAGAGAGATAGAGAGTTAGAAACATCGATGAGAGAGAAACATCGACCAGCTAGCCTCCTGCACACTCCCCACTGGGGATGTGCCCGCAACCAAGATACATGCCCTTGACCGGAATCGAACCCGGGACCCTTCAGTCCGCAGGCCGACGCTCTATCCACTGAGCCAAACCGGTTTGGCCACAATACTTCATTTTTGTGTTAAAATACAGGTCATTGTGAGAGCTTCCTGAGTGCTGAGCCAACAATAACATGTTAAGTATTTCTGAGACGAGCGAGCGGAGCAGGAAAGGAAACCTTTGGGCACTGTAGCAACAGAAAGACAAAGGGAAAGACGATCTGCCGGGCGAGTCCCATTTTCTCTCCTTTCTGGGTGGAAACTGGCAGGGCTTTCAGCTTGGCACAGGCGGGCTGCCTTGTGTTTGCGAGGCTCCTGGCCCTGGGAGTGGAGGGAAGGAGGGGCTCGCCACAGCCAGGCAGCCCCGCTGCCCATGCCCCCGTGGAACTGGGACTGAACAGGTGTTCTGCCGACCTTCCCTCCCTCCCCGCCCCCTTTGGCTTTGTTTTCATTTTGTGCAGGTAGAGGGCTGGTCAAGGCCTGGGAGGCAGGGTGGGGTGCTGGGCCGTGTTCCCGTCTGAACTCAGCTACCCAGTAACTGTGCTGCCACTTTTATGCCTCAGGTTTCCCATTTGTGAAATGCTAATGATTTTAGTACTTAAATTCATTTTGGTTTCAAGTGGCAGGAACCAACTCGTATATCTCACATCTGAGAAAAGAGAGGATCTATGGGAAGGACACAGGAGGGACAGCTGAACAACTGAGTCTTCCGGTGGAGCAGGGCCTGGGGCAGCGCACGGGGGACCTGGCAGCGGGCGTGGCAGGCCTCCTTTCCACAGCCCCTGTCTCTCACAGCCCACACGCCCTCCATCACCAGTCCCATCAGAGCCTCCACAGCCTGCCCAGCTTCCATTCTGCACGGCCTCTGGGAGTCTCACTGCCTCCTGGGTGCTTCTCCTGTTCAGCCTCCTAGGGTCTCCCTGCTTCTGTGCTCTTCCCTCAGCCCGCTCTCCACAAAGCAGCCAGAGTGAGCCCACGGGTCCTTGTGCTAAAACACGCCCTTCCTGGCTGAGAACCGCCAGGGCTTCCAGGCTCCTCTGAGCAAAAGCCAATTGGAAGTTTACCTCTCAACTCCTATTGTTCCCCCCTTGATCTCTGCGCCAGTGAGCTGACTCCTATGGATTCTGCATCTTACCAGGCATTCCTCTGCCTCAGGGCCTTTGCCCTAGTCCCCCCTGCCTCCGTGTTCCTCCTCCAAGCTGCCTGCCGGCTCCCTGCCACCTCCTTCAGCGAGGCCTGTCCTAACCACCTTATTTAAAATTAAAGGTGTCCTGTCCCCATGTCCTTTGCCTGCTTTGTTTTTCTCCATCACCACCCATCAGACTGTATGTTCCCCCTACTTACTTTGTCTCTTTCCCCAGACTATAATCAAAGCAAACTCCAGGGGGCGGGAACCCTGCCTGCCTTGTCAGGGCTGCCTCTCCAGTGCCTGGCACAGAGCAGGCGCTCAGCAAATACTTATGGAATGAACAACATTTTTTTGTCAAGTACCTCCCTGCGTTGAGTCAGCAGTGTCAGGAGGGATGGGCATGTAAAGTAAGCATGACCCCTGGGAACTCGCCCGCGTGTGAGGCCCCGCGAGGAAGGGAAGCCACCCCAGTCGGGGTCCCTGAGGTCGCTGTGAAGACTAAGTCAGTTGGTGTATGGTTGCCTAGTGGGTGCTAAGAAAATGCTCATTCTTCCTTTCAGAAACATGGCTTCTTGTCAATATTAGCATCAGAAATTCAGTCGTTCTCCATAGTAGAGGTTACCATTTGGAATGGTAAAAAAAACATGGTCCTATAATAATAGGACAACTCCTGCAGCTAATGTTTTAGTGAGTAATGGAATATATAGTTCTCTCTTCAGAATGGTGTGGCAGCTTTGCAAATGGTGCACAAGCTTTTATCAAAAGGCTCTCTGGCATCTGAGCAGACACAAACCTCAGGACCCAGGCCAGGTTAAAAAACAACAACAAAAACAGTCAAGTTCATAAGAGTCGGAAGGCATAAGTTTTCATTTTAGCTTTTCTTTAGTAGGATTTTTTTTTGCTCTGAGTCAGTCTCAGCTATTAAGTGCATTCATCTTTGAACTTTGTAATGAATCTTTTCTAATTTACTCTTTTATATTCATACTTATAATGTTTTACTTTTCAAAGGTGCATGTACATTAGATGTATAAAGTGGTTTCTTCCATTATAAAAAATTGTTTGACTTTATGTTCCTATCTGAAACTTTTGGATAAAGATGGTTTCTTGTAGTTTCATATATAAGGTTGAAGAACTTGAATAGCTATGTCTTTTATTTGTTTTTTGCTTTTGTTTTAAGTGATCATGAATTTAAGCACTGTTTTGTTCCTGAGCTATTGGAGTAGAAATTTAAGCTTTGGAGCCAGACACCTTTGGGTCAGACACTCTGGCACTTCTTAGTCATGTGACCTTGGGCAGTCCTTCAGTCTGTCCGCAGGATCATCCTAGCACCTCACTCCGCAGGCCTGTTGGGAGAGTTCAGTGATACAATGTGGGTAAACAAAGGGCCTGTCCACCACCACAGTGAGCACTGAAATAATAGCTGTTTTTATAATTAATAAATTGTAAAAAGTCCTTTGATGCTAAGTATCTATCTATAATAATAAAGGCGTAGTATTCAAATCAACCAAATGGCCTAACAGCAGAATGACCATCCGGACGACCATGCTATGACACGCACTGGCACCAGGCCATCCAAGGTGGGTGTGATGTGATTGGTCGGAGGCGGGGGGCGGGCTGCCATCACCCACAATTGCCCCGCGGAGGGAAGCCTAGGCCATGGGCCCGTGGGGCTATCAATCAGGGGGCTCCCCGATCATCCCAAAGAGGGAGGCCCAGGCGATCAATGGGGTGGGCGGGCGGGGGGGTGTGGCGGCGGATGCGGGCAGTGCCAGGCCAAGGCGGGTATTGGCAGGAGGTGGGGCCACAAAGCCAGGGCTGCGAAGCCGGCAGCGGGGGAAGGGAAGGCCTATCCTTGCATGAATTTCGTGCATCAGGCCTCTAGTCTTGTTATAAACCTCATTCTGATTTTAGACATTTAAAATATGTCAATACTAGCAGAATATGAAAAAAAGAAAAGTGTGTAGCTCTGTAAGTACCTTGCCTCCAACAACCAATTTTCCTAAGCATAAAATACGAGCAAGCCACTTACTGTGGAAACTTATTTAAAAGCTTTGAGGTTTTACTTTTCAAAGTTGCTAACAGAGCTTAGGTAATTCTTTTTATAATAGGTTCTGTAGGGAGATTAGTAAATTAGTGTTTAGTTTTCTTTTTCATAATGACTTTTAGATCCTGCTCACAGTTGTCATTGAACAATGCGAACACTGAACATTTTCTTCCTCCGAACTCCCCTAATTAGGTGGAACTTGACCTCCTCTGTGTCTCTGCTGTAACAGTGGCGGTCTGTCTTGTTGCGCTAGTATGTCTTATCATGGCTCATGTCATTAGGGCCTGAATTGAGATTCCACAGGGCCTCAGGGACATCTATTTAAGTATTTTTCCTTTGTAAATGGCACAGGTAATCTCCAGGCACTCAGACTTTTTGTTTTCCACACTTCAGTTTTGCTTAGTTTTCTAAAGATGAGAGACATTTTGGAAATGTTAAGTCAGAGCATTATAAGCAAATTCAAAGTAGCATCTGGTTCTAGAGCTGATTCAAATCTGGGAAAAAAGTGGACAGAGTCATTTGTAAAAAGACAAGGGCTCTATTGGACTTTTCCTTTGTAAATTGCATTCTCATTAAAAAAATTTTTTTTATTGATTGATTTTTTTTCGAGAGACAGACATGGATTTTGTGGTTCCACTTCTTTATGCATTAATTGGCTGATTCTTACATGTGCCCTGACCGCGAGTGGGACCTACATCTGTGGCCTATGGTGATGACACTCTAACCCAGCAGTCGCCACCCTTTCAGATCTCACGGACCACCGCTGCTCTAACCAACTGAGCTACCCGGCCAGGGCTGCATTCTGACTCTGTATCAGACAAATAGTATCTGTCTACTGTGGTGGGTCTGTAGACATGGTTACATGAAGGCAGTGGTTTTTCAGCTGGCGTGCTGCAGAGATTTTAAAACATGCGATATCTGGCTCCCCCGAGCGCGTCCAAGCCTTTCCCGCCCCCGCCCCGCCCCCTCCCCCGCCTCAGCCCCGCCCTCAGCCCCGCCCCGCCCTTCCCCGCCCCGCCCTCAGCCCCGCCCTGCCCTGCCCTGCCCCGCCCCGCCCTGCCCCCAAGCTCCCAAGGCCCTTCCTTCCTCCATAACTTGTTTCCTCGGCCCATTTCTCCTACAAACCACTTTTTCCTCCTCTGTGATTTTCCAAATAAATGCCCTCTTATTAAAAACAAAACCAAAACACATGCAATGCCTGACCTCTCTTCCCTTAGATTGTCAAGTGAAAAATGACAGCGGCCAGCACAATGGTTGTCCAGTGCGAATGAACCAAAATGATGCCCTTTTTTGGGTCAGAATCCAAGAATACATTTGCTGGTGTGCCACAGGATTCCAGTAGTTGCTTTGTGTGCCGTGAGGTGAAAAAGGCGGGAGATCGCTGCGTGAAGGTGCTCTTCCACGGGCTTAATTGTGCTAGTTATCTGTGTTGTTTTAAGCCTTGTTTCTTGCTGGGAAAAGGATCAGTGATCAACTTGGGTATTAATAGACACGATTAAGCCAAGATTTGTACAGCTATAAATGTTTATTGCTTGAGGAAAGAAAAATGTATACAAAAGAAACTATATGTTTATTCAAAGTTGTTTTTATTGGGAAAAATACTTTACTGATTATGTAGGTTGAATAATTAGCATAGCTAGATTTTTTTAAAAACAACAACTTTAGCCCTAGCCAGTTTGTCTCAGTGGATAGTGTTGGCCTGCAGGCCAGAGGGTCCCAGATGCGATTCTGGTCAAGGGCACGTACCTTGATTGCGGGCTCCTCCCCGGCCCTGGTTGCTGGAGGATTGGGGGGACCGGAGGCTACCGATTGATGTGTTTCTCTCATATCGATATTCTACTCTGTCTTTCCCTCTCTCTTCTACTCTCCCTAAAAATCAATAGAAAGATATCTTCGGGTGAGGATTCACAAAAAAATAAAATAAAAATAAAATAGCTTTATTGGTCTATGATTCAGCCTCTGGAAACCACTATCTACTCTCTTTCTCGGTGGGTTTGCCTCGTCTCAGCTTCTCGTGCAGATGGAATTACACAACATGTGCTTCTTTCACTCGGCATAATGGTTTTTAGGTTCATTCATGTTGTAGCATTTACTTCATTCCTTTTTATGAGAAGTAATATTTCATTGTATCGATAGACATACCACATATCATTGCATAGATAGATATAGATGAATTATCCATCAGTTTGTGCTATTTCCACTTTTAGGTTATTATGAATAATGCCTCTATAAACCTTTGTGTTCAGGTTTTTGTGTGGATATGTTTTAGTTCTCGTGGGTATGTACCTAGGAGTAGATATGTTTTTTAGATACATATAGGAATATATGATCTTGAATTTTACAGAGAAATATGTAGAAAGAGGAAGTTTTATTCTGAGAATTATTGGAACACCTAAGCTAAATTTTTTAAAGGTCAAGAAAATTTAGTTATAGATCATTTATATAGTTTTATGAGATAACCTTTATGGTTGATTATTTAGAAGAATGCATGATTCTTTGTTCTGGTGCCCTTGTATAATGAATAATGTTTCATTTCAGATAGTTTCAACTATAAAAACTAGATAAAACAATTTGTTGAGAGGTTATTAAATAATGGGGAGTATATTGCAAGTAGGAAAGTATTTATTAAGACTTTTGCTATCGCTCCTTTTTTATTTTGAAGCAGTTTGAAGTAGGGGTTCAGCCATAGCTCTGGAGTCAGACCAGGGTTAAATACTGCTCACGTTTATTGTTGGCTCCGTGACTTGGAGCAAGTTATTGAACTTGTCCTCGTTTCCCTGAGCTGCAGGACGAAGGTGGTACTTATCTCATAGAGTTGGTGTGAATGTCCTCCCCCCCAGTCGTGATTCCTCATTTAGTCCTGGTGGGTTTCATGAGGCCCCGAGAGCAGTGTTTTTCAAACTGCTTGAAACATGCCCATATGAGGAAACACCTTTACAGAGTGACTCAGTCATACACATAGCCACACACACATCTCTATGCAATGATAAACAGGATGGGCAAAAATAGGTTTATTCTTGTATTATTAATTATTGTATGATTTAGTTGTATCATAACTGTAAACCTACTTTTTCCCACCCTGTACAGAGTCAGACTTTCAAGAGAGAACTTTTGCAATGTGTGATGGACTGTTTTATTTTTACTTTAAATTAATAGACTATTTTTTAGAGCAGTTTTAGGTTTACACAAAAATTGAGTCTTGACCATTTCCCCTATTATTAACATCTTGAGATAGTGCGGTGCCTTTGTTGCAGTTGATAAACTCATGTTGATACACCTATACATATAAAAGCCCAGTGACTGAATGCGGAACGACTAGAACGACTGGTCGACCAGTCACTATGACGTGCACTGACCATGAGGGGGCAGACGCTCAACGCAGGAGTTGCCCTCTGGTGGTCAGTGTGCTCCCACAGTGGGAGCACCGCTCAGCTGACCAGGATGAGCTGCGCTCCCAGAGCAGGTGATCCCTGCAGGCCATGCCACCCACCAGTGCACGAATCTGAGCACCAGGCCTCTAGTCTATCTATATATATAAAAGGCTAATATGCAAAGTGTCCCCTCGGGAGTTTGACCGGGAGACGAAGAGTTCGATCTCTTGCTATGGTGTGTGCTGACCACCAGGAATGACGTGCTCTGACCACCACAGATAATTAGCAAAATTAAGCCCCTGAAAGAACACCTTAATGCAGCAATTTCCCCCACCTTTTTCATCTCATGGCACACACAAACCAATTACTAAAATCCTGTGGCACACCAACAAATGTATTTTTGGATTCTGATCCAAAAAAGGGTATAATTTTAACTGTCTCTGTCCTCACAGACAAGACATGGTTAAATATGCACTCCTACAGTGCTCATATTTGTAAAGACCACTGTTCTCCAAGGGCCAGTTCTGCTTCTTTGCCAAAATAACACAAATTCCAGTTATGGAAACGGAGCTTAACATGATCTTACCTGCACCTCTATTTTCTTCAGAGGTCATTCTTTCCCCCAAATATTTAGAGGGAGTGGGATGGTGGGGGGGGGGACTCAACCGATACCCTGCAGCGCCACCTTGTGGAAAGAGGGAAGGCTGTAACAGGCATGGCCATGACACCTGGGTGTGAATGAATCCTGCCAAACATCACAAAGGTGTATGCCGGCGCCTGATGTTTACGTAACATTTTTTTTGGATGATGCAAAAATAAGGTTATTTGTACACACTGCAATGGAGAGCAGTCTTCTGTCAAGTGGAGAAGATCAAGATGCAAGCAGCTTGGCACCTACTCCGATGGGAAGACTTGCTTTGTAGGTCTGCTTACCTGATGCGTCCGCAGGCTTCTTCAAGGCGTCGCCCCCTCCGGGGCCTGGTTTCTAACCGCTCACGATAGCCTCGCTCGATTTGCGGTGGCCTGTGCTTTCCTCCTGTTCCTCCAGGAACTTCCCCAGGAAGCATATGAAACCATGTTCTTTGTTGGCAGGAGCTTGGTTAACTGGTCTCCCAATTCCAGAGCCGACTCCAGGCTTGTCTGCTGGCTCCCCGTTATCTCAGCCTCTTAAACACCAGGAGGCGGATTCCAACTCCCACACTTTCTTAGCTATTTTAGGAATTGCTTTCCGTTCTCCCTCTTCACCTCGGCTCCGTCTTCAAAGAATTCGGCAAAAAGAGATTGTACTGAGTCTCCAGTGGAATTGCAGGCCACAGATACATGAGCCTCGCTGATGGTAGGCTTACAGGATGCCACGTGGTTAACAGCAACACTGCACTCCGCAGAGGCGGTTGTTGGTCTTCCAGCTCAGCGTTAGAGAGAACCAGGCGTAGACAGTGCTGTGCTCACGCTAACATTTTTAAGGTGTTTTTTTCTTCTCTGATGTGGACAAGAGGGTAAAATATTGGACATCTTTTTCTATTGAGACCTTGAAGATGAGAAGACAGCCACCTACCCTTCATGTCTCCACCTATTGTAAAAAGAACCTTTATAACTGGGGAGTTGATTGTGTGCCTGCTGTATGCCAGGCACCACTCCAGGCTCTACTGACTCGGCAGTGAACTCACTAAGGCTCAAGCTCTCAGAGAGCATGTTCCAGGGGGGAGGAGGCGGAGGATAAACACACAGGTACACACCACAGATGAGGTGGCGGTAAGTGCTAAGGAGGGAAAACTAGAGTAGAGCGAGAGGACACAGTGGTGGAATAGTGCTGCTGGGCAGATTGGTCAGGGAAGGCTTCCCTGAGGAGGTGACGTTTGAGCCGGGGCTGGAAGTAGAGTAACAGGCACGTTAGTAGCTGAGGGGAGGGTGGTCTAAGCAGAGAGCAGCAAGTGCACAGGCCGAGGCAGGAGTGGGCTCGCCCTGTTGGGAGAGCAGAGACAATGCCCTCGTGCGTGCGTGGAGCAGGGGGTGAAGGGAGGCACGGTGAGAGGTGTGTGTCTGCGGTGCAGGTCATGTGGGACCTTGTGGACAGGACCTGAGACTGGAGTTGACGCTTCGAGAGCTGGGACACCACAGAGGGTTTGGAGTGAAGTGGTATCCGAAGGGCAAGAGTGGAGACGCAGGTGGCTCTTGCCGACGCCCGGTCGGGGTGAGGTGGCGTGGGACGGGGAGGAGCGGTGGAGAGAGCTGCCAGGTTCTGTGTGCTTTTCCCTGAGGGCCGAGAGTACTGCCGATGGACTGTGGGATAGGAGGGGCCTCCGGTGTCTGGTTTGTGCTCCTGGCGCTGGTGGTGTGCTGTTCACTCTGAGAGGCAGGTAGGGAGTGGGAAGAGGCATCCGAGGCCATGTCTCAGCTTAGCTTTCCTTACAGCCCGAATGCTGCTGAGTCTAAACTGGTGGACAGTGTTGCAACATGTCGGGGCCGGAAGGGAGCTTAGTGCTGATTCTCAGATGGGCAGGTGGCCCACAGGAAAGCTGAAGGGGGCTTTTGATGTCCTATTCCCACCCCAACTGGTCCTTTCTATGGCTTTTATGTGCTATTTCCTCATAAGCTACCAAGTAAGTTGCACAAGTTACTAAAATTGCTTTGGCTTTTATTATCTTATTTCTCCTCGATTCTTTTTTGTCACCCCTGCGTTCCTTTTCCACTAGAAAGTGGCAGTAGGTGGGGATTGCTGAGCTGAGGGGTTGTCCTAAAGGGCGTCCCAACCTCGTATCTGCTGAGCTCTGATGAGAAGGTAAGACACAGAGATGGACAGGGAGCAGCTCCCCCGGCAGCCAAGTCAGCACAGAGCCAAGGAGAGAACCCGAGGTTCTTCTTTCTTCTTTAATCTTCACCCGAAGAGATTTTTTCCATTGATTTCTAGAGAGAGTCTAAGGGAGGGAGAAGGGGAAAGAGCGAGAGAGAGAGAAACATCAACGTGAGAGACACATCCATTGGTTGCCTCCTGCATGGGCCCCTACCGGGGCTGGAGGACCTGTAACTGAGATATGTGCCCTTGCCCAGGAATCGAACCCAAAACCACTGAGAAAAACTGGCCAGGGCTCCTTTTTATTTGTTTTAATTTTTATTGAATTTATTGGGGTAACATTGGTTAATAAAACTATATAGGTTTCAAGTGTACAATTCTGTAATACATTGTCTGTATATTGTGTGTTTATTGAGTTTCTTATTTCAGGCTTTTTTGTACCATGCCAGTAGAGCTTCTTTTATTTCCTTTTCTGGAAGTTTACTTTTTATTTTTTATTTTTTAAAATATATTTTATTGATTTTTTACAGAGAGGAAGGGAGAGAGATAGAGAGCTAGAAACATCGACGAGAGAGAAACACCGACCAGCTGCCTCCCGCACATCTCCCACTGGGGACGCGCCCGCAACCCAAGCACATGCCCTTGACCGGAATCGAACCCGGGACCTTTCAGTCTGCAGGCCGATGCTCCATCCACTGAGCCAAACCGGTTTCAGCTGGAAGTTTACTTTTTAAAAACAGCTTTATTGGAGTATAATTTATATACCTAAAATTCAGCCATTTTAAGTGAACAATTCAGTGGTCTTTAATAAATTTACAGAGTTGTACAACCATCCCCACAATCTAATTTTAGAACATTTCTGTCACCCCAAAAGAGAAATGTGGGGCCTATTTGCAGTCCGTCCCCTAACTTCTGTCTCTATAGACTTGCCTAATACGGACATTTCATATAAATAGAATCATTATAATACGTGGCCTCTTTTGTCTGGTCTCGGTCACCTGGCATCATGCTCTCAAGGTCCATCCATGTGGCCTGTGTTGGCACTTTGTTCTTTTTTATTATGGTTGGATAATATTCCATCGTACGGTTACCACATTTTATTCATCCATCAGTTGATGGATGTTTGGGATGTCCCCACCTTTTGGCTACTGTGAATATGCTGCCAGGAACATTTACATATGAGGCTGTGTATGAACGGGTGGTTTTATTCTCTTGGGCAGGTAACTAGGAGTGGAATTGCTGGGTTAAATGGTAAACCTATGTTTAACATTTAAACCCGCTGAACGGTTTTTCAAAATGGCTATAGCATTTTATATTTCCGCCACCAATGTACACAGACTTGTTTCTCCACATCCTCATCAACACAGTTATTGTCTGTCTTTTCTGTTAATATGATAGTTCCTTTCTTTTCTTTGTTCTGGGTGGTTCCCCCGAGCTTTATTGATATACATGACATGTAACATTGTGTCATTGCATAGTTAACATACAGCATTGTGAAACGTTGTATAGAGTGTGAGGATTTGTTGCATGTCTGTATTGCAGATAGTTCCTATTTTTTAATGGTTTCTACATCCTTTTTTTGAATTGATCTCAGAGAGGAAGGGAGAAGGAGAGAGATAGAAACATCAGTAATGAGAGAGAATCATGGATCGGCTGCCTCCGGCAAGCCCCCTACTGGGGATGGAGCCCACAACCTGAGCACGTGCCCTGACCCGGAATCGAACCACAGCCTCCTGGTTTATAGGTCAATGCTCAACCACTGAGCCGCACCGTCCAGTGCCAAGTTTGTAAACATTTTAAAGGTTCTTTGTAGATTATTTAAATGAGTTATTGATTCCAATTGATTTTCTTTCATAGTCAAACATTCTTAAAAGGATAAGGTGACTCTTAAGTTACTTAATGCAGTTCTGCAGTTGCCTGCCTCCCTCCCTCATTTTCTGAGCACCACATGTGTGTGCAGATCTTACTCAAGCACTGAGTTAGAGAGAGAACACGTGTCCTGCCCTCAGTGCCATTACAGTCCTTCTGGGTTTATCAGTCCTTTAAAATATATATATATTTTAGAGAAGAAGGGAGAGGGGAGAGAGAGAGATAGAAACATCAATAATGACAGAGAGTCATTGATTGGCTGCCTCCTGCACACCTCCTACTGGGGATGGAGCCTGCAACCTGGGCATGTGCCCTTGACCAGAATCAAACCCGGACCCTTTAGACCACAGGCCAACGCTCTATCCACTAAGCCAAACCAGCTAGGACAGGCCTTTTTTTTTTTTAATAAAAATATGTGCATATTGCGACATGGTTTGTTGATTTCAAGACGAGGTCACAACTCACTCCTATGAGTCACAGACACTGTTCCAGTAGAGGATATAATCATGAGAACTACTGATAATTTAGTGTAAGCATGTTGAGCTAAAAATAGCCACTGTCTGTTACAGGAGAGCAGAAGGAGCCTCTGTCTCAGACTGGGTCAGGATAGTGGACGGGGTCAGGATGGGTGGACAGGGTCAGGATGGGTGGACGGGATCAGGATGGGTGGACGGGGTCAGGATGGGTGGACTGGGTCAGGATGCGTGGACGGGGTCAGGATGGGTGGATTGGGTCAGGATGCATGGACGGGGTCAGGATGGGTGGACTGGGTCAGGATGGGTGGACTGGGTCAGGATGCGTGGACGGGGTCAGGATGGGTGGACTGGGTCAGGATGCGTGGACGGGGTCAGGATGGGTGGACGGGGTCAGGATGGGTGGACGGGGTCAGGATGGGTGGGCTGAGTCAGGATGGGTGGGCGGGGTCAGGATGGGTGGGCGGGGTCAGGATGGGTGGGCGGGGTCAGGAAGCACTTCTGAAAGGTGGGCATTGGGGCTGATGGAGAAGGAGGAGCAGGGGCAGGAGCAGGACAGAGGGAACAGTTGACAAAGACATCTTACCATCAAATACTTGTTACCGCACATTGTGTAAATCTGTGTGTTTCTAACTGCACGTAACCAAATCTTTTATTTTCAACACATTAATCTTTTAGGAAAGTTAAACATTAACTTATTTTTTCCTGTAATTGTTTTCCTTGTTCACTTAATCCTTAACCCTATTGGGTTCCATCTCTATTTTACAGGTACTATTAAGAAAGGAAAAAACATTACTCATTAACTTGTGACATGCTGTCAATTGTAAGATATATTGTGATTTCTAAGATATTACTATATAAACAAAACACAGTGCTCCTGGAATCAATATTCTGATATTTGTGTTGGAGATTCTTCAGGTATTTTTAGCTAAGGCAATCTTGCTAGAATAACAGTAGCAGTCACATGCCTTTTCAGCTTTAATTTTAGATGCTGCTTTAGGGAAATATGTGCCGTCCAGGTCAATGCCAACTTAATTATCTTGAAAGCTTTTTAATCTATCATGATTATAATGAAATTAGCTTTGGTTGAATAATAAAGATGGGGGGAAATGAATTTTGCTAAGATTAGGAAATACAGGGTTTTCTAAAGACTATAAAGTAGAATTAAAAAGTAATGTTTTAGTGATCTTTGCATAAGTTTCCTGGGTGTTCTTAACTTTTAAAAATCCGTGTTCAGCCTCCCAACTACGCCATTCCACCTCTTCTCCCCTCCCCCGTCATGTTGAACTTATTCATGAGCTGAAAAGTGCCCCAGAATAATGTCCTGCCGTCATTCATTCTGACAGCAAGTTCATAAAGAACTCTGCCTTTCTGAGTGTTAAAGGGGCTGCTGTGTGCTCTGGTGGGGAGTGAGCATGTGAGGCCTGGATCTGGCCAGAGCCCCATCTTCCAGAAGCAAATGATTGTGTAACGCTCACTGGCTTATATGCGGAGAACAGCCCACGGGGTGCTGTGGCAGGCCCACGGGCAGGCTGAGGAGAGCAGCGCTCTGCTGGTTAGTAGGGAGCGGTAGGAATAGCACTCAGGGAAAGTGTTGGGAATATCTTACTAACTTGGAATATTTTTAAAATATAATTTTATTGATTTCAGAGAGGAAGGGAGAGGGAGAGAGATAGAAACATCAATGATGAGAGAGAATCATTGATTGGCTGCCTCCTGCATGCCACCTTCTGGGGATCGAGCCCACAACCTGGGCATGTGCCCTTGATAGGAATTGAACCCCAAACCCTTCAGTCCACAGGCTAATGCTCTCTCCACTGAGCCAAACCGGCTAGGACCTAACTTGAAATTTTGATATATAAAGCATGGTTTGGGAAAAGACTATTAGGTCTTGGACAGCTGGCTATGAAATCACATAGGAAAATCTTTGCCATTAGAAGTGAAAAGCAAATGTGTGTAAAGAGGATAAACACATGCTCCAGCTCAGCTGTTCTGGTGAAACTTAGAGCATTAGGCCCTTTCAGTCTGGACTTGTTTGCACTGGATCCAGGAATTACCTATTTTATCCCCCATTCTATAGATTCCAGTTCATTTATTTCAATATTCAAGAGCCCTCAGTTGTTTTTTGTTGTTGTTAACCCTCACCTGAGGATGTTTTTTCCATTCATTTCTAGAGAGAGTAGAAGGGAGGGGGAGAAGAGAGAGAGAGAGAGAGAGAGAGAGAGAGAGAGAGAGAGAGAGAGAGAGAGAGAAACATTGTTGTGAGACAGAGACATCAAGTGGTTGCCCCCCTCACATGCACTGGCCAGGGCCAGAGTTGAACCTGCAACCCAGGCACATGCCCTTGACCGGGAATCAAACCTGTGATTCTTTGGTGCGTGGGCTGATGTTACCACTGGACACACTGGCCAGGGCCCCATATTTGTGTGTGTGTGTGTGTGTTTTATGGGTTAATGAGCAGAAATAACTTAAAGTTCTTATAAGATAGAAGTGTGTTCATGATATCCAAGAAAAACAGAAGGAAAAGTGCTTTTTTATTGCACAGATTGGATGTACCTTAGATTCCTGCAGTATTTCCTCCGTCCCATGGCATGGTGGAGGTGTTACATTTGTGGGTCCTTCATGGAGCCGACCAGACGTTAATGAGACGTTAATGTGCCCCCTATGCGTCTACTGATGAGCTGTGGTAATGAAAGATTCCCGGGTGGATTGGGCGGAGGGGTGTTAGTGCTGTGATGTAACAAAGATGCCTGTGAAGAGTTCCGGGATCACAAAGGAGGGACCGCGAGTCCTCCCTGGTGAGAGGAGGTGGCTAAAGGAGGTTTTGCAAAGGTGGTAGCGTATGAGCTGAATTTTGAAGGTTGCCTAGGAGTTTACAAGCAGATAGGATGAGTGCATGGGCAGAGGGCCAGCAGCCTGAGAGAAGTTGAGGGAGCAAGGTCAAGGTTCGCTGTGGGAAGGCACTGGGACTGAGAGGGCGGAGGAGAGGAAGGGACTCTGCAGATAATCCCGTAGGCTAGGCCTTCCCAGACGGTCCCGTGAAATCCAAGCTCCCTAGAGTCTCGGAGGGAAGAGCCTTTGAACAGAATGCCTTAGAGTCTAAGTCCCGGGAAGAGACACCTGGTTCATGCTGATGTTCCAGAAACCAGCCTTGGCAGGGGTGCTGTTAGGCAGTGCGGCTCCTGAGTTTTCTGCAAGGGAGCGGCTTTCCTGGGTGAGAGCAGGGGCTGGAGGGGCAGGTGGGAGTGGGCAGATTGGTGGTGAGACCAGTTCACAACTATATCAATTTTGGTTACATAAAATTGGACCATTGATATAAAGATGTTTAATTGCAAGACTTAGAAATTTAGGGCTCTTCTAAGGAAAAAGATTTTTAAGATGAGAATTTGGGGACAAATGCAGGTTTTATTGTTGATTTTGAACAAAGATTAAGCAAATGTTTATAATGCTGTCCGATAAAATAAAATCTTTGGTTTAAATTATACTCTAAGAGTAATGTTCTTTTTTAAAAAAAAAAAAATTCTCTTCGACATGACCTCTTCAGATCTTAGATCAAAGTGGTAGGATTTTTTTTTTAATCCTCAGCCGGGGGTATTTTCCCATTGATTTGTAGAGAGAGTGGAAGAGAGAGGGAAAGACAGAGAAACATCCATGGGAGAGAAACACATCGATCGGTTGTCTCCTGTACGCGGCCCGGGCTGGGGAGGAGCCAGCAACCAAGGACATGACCTTGACCAGAATCGAACCCGGGAACCCTTCAGTCCGCAGGCTGACACTATCCCCTGAGCCAAACCGGCTAGGGCAAAGTGGTAGGATTTTTTTATTTTTATTTTTATTTTTTATATATTCTATTGATTTTTTACAGAGAGGAAGGAAGGAAGAGGGATAGAGAGTTAGAAACATCAATGAGAGAGAAACATCGGTCAGCTGCCTCCTGCACACTCTCCACTGGGGATGTGCCCGCAGCCAAGGTACATGCCCTTGACCGGAATCGAACCCAGGACCCTTCAGTCCGCAGGCCGACGCTCTATCCACCGAGCCAAACCGGTTACGGCAGTGGTAGGATTTTTTAAAGATAAAAAATGCTAGAAAATTTTAATTTTTTCAAATACATTGTAATGTATTTTTATATTTAAGGGCACTTGCATTTCTTTTACTGTGATACATTAATATCCAATTTTTAAAAATAAATTGGATTTTTGGTCTTTTTGTTATAATTTAGGAGCCCTTTATATATTGAAGAGATTAGCCTTCTGTTTGTAATATGAGTTGCAAATATTTTTCCCCAGTTTGTCTTTTTTGCTTTGTGAAAGATTCTTATATTTAATTACTTGAATATATCATTTTTGAAATGGTGTCTGTTTTTTGAGTCATGGTTGAAAAGGGCTTCTGTACTCCAGGCTATAAAAAGGAATTTGCCCCATTTATTCTAGAACTTTCATATCTTTACGATTTACATTTAAATGTTTGATCGGTTAGGAACTGTTGCCGGTTTGTGATGTGCAGGGTGAGTCCATTTGTTCCAGACAGGTGTTTAGTACTCGTACACCATTCATTGAGTAGTCTTTTCCCTCCTTGACTGAGACGCCGCCTTCATCATCTACCATCCCTGTGTCTGGACTCGCCGTCTGTGTGCTAGTGCCGTGTTGTTTTGACACTTTATGATGTCTGGTAGTGCTAGTTCCTTTCTAATACTCTTCTCTTTTGGGACTTTTCTGGCTGTTTTTACATTTTAATTTTTCTACATGAACTTTAGAATCAGTTAATACATTTCCAAAAACTGATCCTGTAGGCATTTCTGCGGGGGTGGGGGTGGGGGTGGGGGTGGGGGTGGGGGTGGGGGTGAGTGGCTGTGGGGAGGTGGGGAGTTGCTTTCCATTTACAGATTAATCTCTTTACGATAATGACTCTGAGTTGTGGCTTTGACTTCATCTTTTCTCTTACAGATGATACTAACCGTGTTCTTGAGCAACAATGAACAGATTTTGACCGAAGTTCCTGTGACACCAGAAACGACGTGTCGAGATGTCGTGGAGTTTTGCAAAGAGCCTGGGGAAGGCAGTTGCCACTTGGCTGAAGTGTGGAGGGGAAACGGTATGTGTGCGGCTCTCAGAGGCTGAGGACCTCAGACTCGGTGGTCATCAAGCGCACAGCATTGCTTCTGGTTTCCAGCTTTCTGTGGTAATAAGGAATTGGGTGATTAGAATAAAGGCAGTATGGTATTACAGGGGGATGGGTCTTACAAATGCTGTTCATACAAAGGTGTTCTGTGACTTGACCCTTGCTGCAGACACCTGAAGCAAGCAGGGCCGTGGTCCAGCTCTGTGAAGTCTTTCCTGATACCACTGCTGCCCTACAGTGTTTGGTGTGTCACCTGTCAAGTGTTTCATCTACTTTTACCGAATATAACCTCGTGAAGGCAGAACATTACTGTTTCCTGTGTATAATCGTAGGTCCTCCATAAATATGTGTTTATTAAAGTGAGACGAGTAAATAAATACTGGTACCACGTTGAAGGACCTTGTCCGCTAGTTGGGCAGTGTAGGTAATCTGATTGCTGAATACAGGAAACTCTGCCCAACAATTTGGACTCTTAAAGGAGGGGTTGAATTTAGATAGACTGGGATATTCTAAGCGGGGCGCAGCGCGAAGGATGGGGGAGAGAAAATGTGTGTGCGCCTGAGACTGTTGAGAGAAGGTGGGCAGCAGGGTGGAGACTAGACCAGCTCACGCAGCCTGGGCAGAGGGCAGCCTTCCTTCATCTGCGGCAGGAGGTGGCCGCTGGGCGGCCTGTGTTGGAAAGTAGAGAGTGACCAGCTGGGACATTTGAGGTCAGGGTGATAATGAGATGAGCATCCAGATGGAAGTGTTTAAAGGGCACCTAGGGATAATCAGTGCATTGTCCTTTATTTTTTTTGCCCCACATTTTTAAAATTCAGGTATAATTGACAACATTATTAGTTTCAGATGTACAACATGATACAATATTTGCATATATTGCAAAATGGTCACCACCATACGTCGACTTAACATCCATCACCATACACAGTTATGGAATATTTGGGGGGAGATGAGATGAGAACTTTTAAGATCTATTCTCTTAGCAACTTTCAAATATGCAATAAAAAATATGGAACGCTTCATGAATCAGCCCGTTATCTTTGCACAAGGACCATGCTAATCTTCTCTGTATTGTTCCACTTTTAGTATACGTGCTGCAGAAGTTAGCACTCTTTTTATTTTTGTTATAGTTGACATACAATATTATATTAGTTTTAAGTGTATAACACAGTGATAAGACACTGTATAAAGTGATCAGCATAAGTCTCGTACCCACCTGGCACCACACATAGTTATTACGATGTTGTGGACCATATTCCCTGTGCTGTACTTTGCATCCCTGTGACTAATTCTGTAACGGCAATTTGTTCTTCTTAATCCCCTTCACCTTTACCACCCAGCCCCTCAGCCCCCTACCCCCAATCTGGCAACCATCAGTTTATCCTCTGTATCTATGCGCTTGTTTCTGTTTTGTTTTTTCATTTATTTTGTTTTTTAGGTTCTACATATAAGTGAAATCATGTGGTATTTGTCTTTCTCTGTCTGACTGATTTCACTTAGCATAATATTCTCTAGGTCCATCCATATTGTCACATATGGTTGGATTTCTTTCTTTTGTATACACATATCACGTCATCTTTATCCACTTGTCTATCGATGCTTCCATATCTTGGCTGTTGTAAATATGCTGCAGTGAACATAAGGGCGCATGTATCCTTTCAAAGCAGTGTTTTCAATTTCTTCAGGTAAATACCCAGAAGTGGAATTGCTGGGCATATGGTAGTTATATTTTTAGTTTTTTGAGGAACCTCCATACTGTTTTCCATAGTGACTGTAACAGTGTATTCCTACCAACAGTGCATGAGGGTTCCCTTTTCTCCACATTCTCGTCGCCCTGTTGTTTGTTGTCTTTGTGATGGTAGCCATTCTGACGGGTGAGGTAATAGCTCATCACAGTTTTGATTTGCATTTCCCTGATGATTAATGAGTGACATTGAGCATCTCTTAATGTGTCTGGCCATCTGTGTGTCCTGTTTGGAGACCTGTCTATCCAGGTCTTGTGCCCATTTTTTAATCATACTCTTTGCTCTTTTGAGTTGTATGACTTCTTTATCTCTTTTGTATATTAGCCCCTTATCAGATGTATCCTTTGTAAATGTCTTCTCCCATTTAGTAGGTTGCCTTTTTGTTTTGTTGATAGTTTTCTTTATGGGGCAAAAGCTTTTTTAGTTTGCTGTAGTCCTCTTTGTTTATTTTTGTTTTTGTTGTCTTTGCCCTAGGAGACGTATCCAAAAAGATATTGCTCAGAGTGATGTCAAAGAGTTTACTGCCTGTGGCTTCTAGGAGTTATATGATTTCAGCTCTTACATTTGAGTCTTTAATCCATTTTGAGTTTGTTTGTATATGGTGTAAGAAAGTAGTGTAGTTTCATTTATTTTTTTGCATTTATCTGTCTAATTTTCCCAGCACCATTTAATGATGAGACTGTCTTTACTTTATTCCATTGCTTCCTTTATCATAGATTAATTGACCATATAAGCATGGGTCTATTTCTGAGCTCTGATTCTGTTCCGTTGATCTGTTTGTCTGTTTTTGTGCCAGTATCATGCTGTTTGGATTATTCAAACCTTGTAGTGTGGTGTGATAACAGGTAGCTTGATACCTCCAGCTTTGTTCTTTCTCAGTATTCTTTGGGGTCTTTTGTGGTTCCATGTAAATGTTAAGGTTGTTTGTTCTAGTTCTGTGAACAATACCATTGGTATTTTGGCAGGGATTGCATTGACTCTGTAGATTGCCTTGGCTCATGTGGACATTTTAATGATATTTTTTCCAGTCCATGAGCATGATATATCCTTGCATTTATTTGTGTCTTCTTCGGTTTCTTTCGTTAATATACTGTAGTTTCCAGAGTATAGCTACTTTACCTTCCTGGTTAGATTTATTCCTAAGTATTTTATTGTTTTGGTGCAATTGTAAATGGGATTTTTTTAAAAATTCTTTCTAATTGTTCATTATTAATGTATAAAAATGCAACCAATTTCTGAATATTTTGTATCCTGCAACTTTACTACATTCGTTTATTATTTCTAATAGTTTTTGGTGGAATCTTTAGGGTATTCTATATATATATTATATCATGTCATCTGCAAGTAATGGTAGTTTTACTTCTTCCTTTCCACTTTGGATGCCTTTTATTTCTTATCTGATTGCCGTGGCTAGGACTTACAGTAATACTATATTGAATAAAAGTGGTGAGATTGGGCATCCTTGCTTGTTCCTGATCTTAGAGAAAACGCTTTCAGATTTTCAGCATTGAGTATGTTACCTCTGGGTATGTCATGTATGCCCTTTAGTATGTTGAGGTATGTTCCCTTTACTCCCATTTTGCTTAGAGTTTTTATTATAAATGGATATTAAATTTTGTCAAATGCTTTTTTTTTGCACCTTTATTGATGTGATCATATGGTTTTTAGCCTTCATTTTGTTTTTGTGGGAACCAACCTTGCATCCCTGGAATAAATCCCACTTGATCATGATGTGTCACCTTTTTAATGTATTGTTGAATTTGGATTGCTAATATTTTTGTTGAGGATTTTTGCATCTGAGTTCATCAGGGATATTGGCCTGGTCCCCAAGTCCATTTGAAATCATAACGTGTGACTTTATCTCATCACGATGAGGACGGTCACCTCAGACGCAGAGGGTCACGGCGTGCTGTATTTGCCATGGCTGTTCCACATGCTCTTCCTGTTGTCTAGAAGAATCCCTGGCACTCGCCCTGCTTTGCTTGGCTAAGCTCTACTTTTTGCCTCTCGTCCCTTCCTTGAATCCTGGAGGGTGTTAAATGTCCCTCCCCGGGCTCCAGTGCTGCCATAGGATTTATTAGAACATGACAAAGTAGCCTTCATGGCGCTCATTAGACTAAATCCCAGGAGGTGGGAAGTTGTCTCTTCACCATGGTAGCCCCAGCGCCCGCCTGGTGCTCATAACAGACCCTTAGCAAACACGGAGGTCACTGAGTGAAGTGGAGCAGCGCGGGGTCTTGAGGAGATATGTCCGAGTAGATGAGATGTAAAGGAAGGGGGAGCTCTATAGCCAACAGCCTTTCTCAATCTCTTACCCTAGAGCAGCGGTTCTCTACCTGTGGGTCGTGACCCCTTTAGGGGTTGAACGACCCTGTCACAGGGGTCGCCTAAGACCATCGGAAAACACATATATCATTACATATTGTTTTTGTGATGAATCACTATGCTTTAATTATGTTCAATTTTTAACAATGAAAATACATCCTGCATATCCGATATTTACATGACGATTCATAACAGTAGCAAAATTACAGTTATGAAATAGCAACGGAAATAGTTTTATGGTTGGGGGTCACCACAACATGAGGAACTGCATTAAAGGGTCGCAGCATTAGGAAGGTTGAGAACCACTGCCCTAGAGGAACCTTTAAAGTAATATTTGGGCTTCAGAGAACCCCTGCGTAACAATCACTGCATCCGTGACTCACGGCATGCCAGTGCGATCCTTATGTCACAAATGTCATCCAGTGTGGTTGCCAATGCCTTTGGGAAGAAAATAGTTCTCTGTGGGCCTGCGTATCCGTTTGCCAGGGTTGCCATAACACGGTACCACAGCCTGGAGGCTTACCCAACAGAAACTTATTTTCTCGATTCTGGAGGCCAGAGGTCTAAGGCACGGTGTCAGCCAGCTTGGTTTCTCCTGAGGCCTCTCTCCTTGGCTTGTCAATGGCCACCTTCTCCGTGTCTCTGTCCTAATCTCCTCTTATAAGGACACCCACCAGTCATATTGGATTAGGGCCACCCTAATGGCTTCACTAACTTATTACCTCTTCAAAGGTCTTATCTCCCAGTGAGGTCATGTTCTGAGGCTCGGGGGTTAGGACTTCAGCATACGAACTCAGCTCAGCCGTGACAGTCCGTTAACTTGCGGTTTATTTCCCTGCTCTTGTGGTTCCTTCCCCACACAGTGTCCCCTCGCATGCTGACAGGAGGGAAGGTAGACCCTTTGTGCTTCCTTTTGTGGGATTTCCTGCGTGGTTTTCTCTCTGCCTTATCCAAGGACCCGAGGCTCACCTGAGGAGGTGCATGCGCTGTGTCACAGGACTGTGTCGGGCAGTGTGTTTCCACTTTGAAACAACCACTGAACCTGCTTATGTAAATAAAGGGAGTGACGCTTAGTGGACTTTTCTTGAAGTTAATCTTTTCTATAAATTTTGTTAATTCGTAAGAGAAAACAATAGATTTTTATAGGCCTATGTACATGAGGGTTACTTACAAAACTAAACTACGGAATAATTTTTACTTCTTTATTGTTCAGTCTGTGCTCGTTTTTTGCTGTGATACCCATTCTGAGTCGCACTCGAGCTAAGCTCACAGATTTCATTCTCAGCAGAGAGGCGACCATTTCTGTCCTTGCCCTCAAGTCTGCCGAGTGAGGTGAAGCTGCTGCACACGCAGGAGGCGCAAGGCCACAGCGCAGTGTGGTCATGTCTCTAGGAGTGACAGGACTTTCTTCTCTCTCTTTTTTAAACTTGTCCTCTTGTGCCTTTAAGAGCCAGCCCTATACTCAGGACGCCCTCCTAAACCACAAGGGAAGACCGCTGTATGTCCCGCCAGACGCCCCTGTCCCAGCTGAGCAGGAGCAGAGGGGCAGGGTGTCCTTCCTATGGGAACCTAGAACTTATTGAGGGCACCTGCATCACCCCTTGCTTTATGATAGGGTGCGCTCCCCAAGTCCTTTCTCTTGCCTGAAAGTCAAGTCCTCAGACTGAGCAGAAGGGAGGAAACATACTGTTCCATTTTGTTCTGACTCTCCCCAGACCATTTCTACAAGTCTTGGGACTTGCTAGTATTCTTCCTCAAACTGTCAAGCAAAGCAATAGTGGGAATATTTCAAGATTTCATTTTTTCCCCTGTAAATTGAGATAAAATTCACATAATATAAAATCACCATTTTAAAGTGTACAGTCGAGTGGTTTTTAGGACGTTCACAGTGTTGTGCAACCATCACCAAACTCTGCACCTCCCCACCCCTTCCTCCTCCAGAGCCAGGCAGCCACGGTGTCACCCCCTGCTCTGTGGACTTGACACTCTGGGCCCTCGTATAAGTGGGATCATAGTGTGTGGCCTCTTCTGTGTGGCTGCTTACACTTAGAATAATGTTCTCAAGGCGCATCCATGTTGGAAGCCTGTGTTAGTACTTAGTCCTGGTGTGGGCTGGTGTCACGTTGTCTGATGGACCACATCTTATTTGCCCACCCGTCAGTGGGTGGGTGTTTGGGTGGTTTGCACTTCGGGCTCCTGTGAATAATGCTGCGGGAGCGGCGTGTGCAGTGCTGTGTGGGCTCACTGCACTGCGAGGCGGGTGCTGCCCCTCCTCCGTGCGTCCCATCACCACGTGCAGCATTTTCATGAATAACAGGTCCCACCAGTTTTTGATACGTTCCTTTGAAGAGGGGGAGGCATACTGCTTCATGACAAAGACTGTGAAGGGCATTTCCCCAGTGTTCCCTATTTAATGTTGGAAAATTGCTTTTATGTTTACTTCATGTGCTTATCGGTTACCTACATTATTGTCCATTCACATTCCTGCTTTATTTCATTAAAGTTAAAGTTTAGTGCTTATAATAGACTTGAGTTCTAATTCATGTGTGTATTTATTTAAATTTATCTTTATTTTTTGCTTTGGGTAGGAATTACGTTGTTTGTTTCTGAGATAAATGAGATGTGTTTTTTCCAGAGCGCCCCATACCCTTTGATCACATGATGTATGAGCATCTTCAGAAGTGGGGGCCGCGGAGGGAAGAAGTGAAATTTTTTCTTCGACATGAGGATTCCCCGACCGAGAGCAGTGAGCAAGGTAAATGAGTGCTTTCCCTCCCTTTGTTAAATTTTGCCATAAAATTTAATTTAAAAATAGGAATAAGTATTAAAATAAATTACTCTGCTGTGTTGCCCTTCACTCAGTGTGAGAGGGAGAGTTGGTGTCTCACACTCCTCTGACCTCTGTGCTTGCAGTTCAGTTATTCCACAGTCCAGGCGCCTCGCCCTGGCTCCCTCTCAGGACCATCGCCCAGGAATGCGCTCAGATATGCTGTTCAAAGGAACTGCTTTTGATAGATACCAGATGGATCAAATATCTAGGGCTTAAGAGTAAATAAAGCCATGAAAGGATCAGAAAAATGCTGAGAAATATGTTTATTTTTAAAGTGGACAGGACCTTTCTAAGTGTAGCAATAAACCAAAAAAGAAAAGACAAACTGAATTACTAAAAAAGCAAAGACTGTCTGTTTGGCAATAACCACCTTAAGCAATTTCAAAAGACAAATTATAAACTGGAAAACAGCATTTATGTAGCTCATTAGCAAAGGGCTGGTTTCTTTTACATATAAAGAGTTCCTACAAATCGATACAAAAAATGAAATAAAGTAAAACCCAGTTTAAAAAATGAGCGATATATACAAACATGCAGTTCTCAGGAGAGAGAGTATCGTGGCCCTGGGATGTGACAGGACGTCCTGCCTCATCCTAACAAAGGAGAACTGTCCCACTGGCGAAGGTGGGACACCTAGTAACAGTGTTGGGAGGACGCTGGGCACAGGCGCTCTCCATGTGTCCGTGGGAGTGCCAGGCCACAGCTTTTGCAGAGGGCAGTTTGGGCATATCTGTTCCACTTACAGAAGCACAAACCCTTTCACCCAGCGATCTCACTTTTGAGAACTCGCCCTAAAGCTGTGCTACACACGTACAGGATGGTGGATACATGGTCACTTACGGGGCACTGCCGATAGGAACAGCCTACATGCCCACGGGGGCATTGGGCTGAAAATCGTGCTGCATCCAACAGTGGGCTGCTCACAGCCGTGACTACAAGCCATGTGCCCCGACCCAGGTCCTGGACACACCACGCGGCTAAGCACCATGGGAAGCAGTATGCACACGGGACCTCTGTGTGACAGAGACAGCATCCTGGTTCCACGCTGGCCGGGGCGTGTCTGAAGTGTCTTTGGAAGGGCACTGAGAAACTGGCAATGCCCGGCCAGGCGGCTCCGTTGGCTGGAGTGTCATCCTCCTGGTCAGGGCGCAAACTTAGGTTGTGGATTTGATTCCCCGTCGGGGCGCGTACGGGAGGCAACCGATCAATGTTTCTCTCTCACATCGATGTTCCTCTATCTCTCAGTGAAAACATACCCTTGGGTGAGGATTACAAAAAGGAAGTTGGGGATTGTTTATCATTTGCCTGTTTGTTCCTTTTGCATTTTGAACTTTGGGAATATACTACCTCTTTTAGAATTAAAATTTAACCCAAAAAAGGGAATTTTTTTTCTGAAAGCATATAAACCATTGGTTCTCAACCTTCCTAATGCCGCGACCCTTTAATACAGTTCCTCATGTTGTGGTGACCCCCGACCATAAAATTATTTTCGTTGCTGCTTCATAACTGTAATTTTGCTACTGTTATGAATCGTCATGTAAATATCTGATAGGCAGGATGTATTTTCATTGTTACAAATTGAACATAAGTAAAGCATAGTGATTCATCACAAAAACAATATGTAATTATATGTGTGTTTTCCAATGGTCTTAGGCGACCCCTGTGAAAGCGTCGTTCGACCCCCAAAGGGGTCGCGACCCACAGGTTGAGAACCGCTGATATAAACCCTACAGTGAAGAGACCCTTAACTTGTTATTTGACAGTGATTGTGGATTACTTCTGCTGTTTTAAAAAATCAACAGCAAAATGATATCCTTCTGTAAAAAGATTTGTTTGTGCGAGTTATTCCTCTTTATTTGTGTTTTACATGACAGGACATTGTGCCCTCAGGTGCTCACTCTCTAAGAGCCCCTTTCACAGCTGGTTTACAGGGCACCATCTCTTGTGGGTTTCACTCCACTGGCTGCTGGGCATCCGGGGTCAGGAGTCCAAGGCTGCAGGTCTAGCTCTTCATCCCCTTCTGCCTCAGACCAGAGCCCCTCCTGCAGGGATTTGCTAGCTCCGTGCAGTCCCACAGCAGTGCTTTCGGGCTAAGAATTCATGCGCACCCTCTACCCGAGCCCTCCACATACGAGTGCCCTCCCTTCCTTAGCTCTGCGCAAGCAGCTTTACTTTGCACTCTTATCACTACAATATGTGTGCATAACCCTCCATGTCCTGTGCTGGTGAGGTGAGGGGAAGGTCTCATTTCTCACTCTGAAGTTTAGAAGTGTTAGGGATACTTAAGAGAGCTGCCTGGAGTTGTAGGGAAAGCAAGTAGTTTACAAAGTGATCCTCAGTCATTCTAGTGCCCACCTGCTATCACACCTGCTTATTGCAGCCTTACTGACTGCGTTCCCTGTGCTGGGACTGTTTCCTAACTGGCAGTTTGTACTTCTTAATCCCTTCACCGTTTTCACCCAGACCCATCCCCCTCCCATCTGGCAGCCCTCAGATTGTGCTCTGTGTCTATGAGTCTGTTTCTGTTTGTTTGTTTGTTTTGTTCTTTAGATTTCACATATCAGTGAAATCATATGGTATTGCCCTAGCCGGTTTGGCTCAGAGGCTAGGCCAGGGGTGGGCAAACTTTTTGACTCGAGGGCCACAATGGGTTCTTCAACTGGACCGGAGGCCAGAACAAAAGCATGGATGGAGTGTTTGTGTGAACGAATATAAATTCAAAGTAAACATCATTACAGAAAAGGGTACGGTCTTTTTTTTTTTTTTTTTAGTTTTATTCATTTCAAACGGGCGGGATCCGGCCCTCGGGCCGTAGTTTGCCCAAGGCTAGGCTAGAGTGTTGGCCTGCAGACTGAAAGGGTCTGGGTTCAATTCCGGTCAGAGGCTCATGCCTGGGTTGCAGGCTCGCTCACCATTTGGGGGTGTGCAGGAGGCAGCCCATTAGTGATTCTCTCTCATCATTGATGTTTCCATCTCTCCCTTCCTCTGAAATCAATAAAAAATACATATTTTTTAAAAATCATATGGTATTTGTTTTTCTCTGTCTGACCTATTTCACTTAGAATATTACCCTCAAGATCCATTCGTGTTGTTGCAAATGATAAGATTTTATTCTTTTTTATGGCTGAGTAATAGTCCACTGTCTATATGTACCACATCTTCTTTATTCACTTTATTCACCCAAGGTGCTTCCATAGCTTGGCTATTGTAAATAAAGCTGCAATGAACAAAGAGGTGCCCATATTCTTTTGAATTAGTGTTTTAGAGTTCTTTGGATAAATACCCAGAGGTAGAATTGCTGGGTTGAAAGGTAGCTCTATTTTTAATTTTTTAAGGCACCTCCATACTGTTTTTCATAATGGCTACCCCAGTGCAATACCACCAGCAGTGCACAAGGGTTCCCTTTGCTCCACATCCCCACCAGCACTCAAGTCTGTTGAGTTATTGATGATAGCCATTCCAACAGGTGCGAGGTGATCATTGTCTCCTCTGCCTCCTCTGCCACATCCTCCCTTCATAGTCATTCTCTCTCGTGCCCTGACTCAGAATACCATCCCCCAGCTGTGGTGCTCTGCCCTCTGCCTGCTCTTGCCTGTGCTCATGCTTGTGCTGTGTGTCACTTTTAACTCGAGAAAAGTGGCAGAACAGCTCACAGGCATCTGCTCCCTGTTTGTTCTGTTCACTGGACTTCTCCAGCTTATGCTCTGAGCAGCCAGAATTGAGGGTCCAAGACTCATGTTTCCTCTGTGCTTCCCCCAGAACTGAGGGACAGGCAGTCATCACCAATGGACATTATTTAAAAGGGATGGTATTTGAGTGTAAGTAAGAGATACCCCTCCCTAGCAGGGTGAGAGCCCTCTATATGGCAGCTAGAGGACAGCACAGAGGACATGTACTTGAGTCACCTTTCACACTCGGGAAACCGAAGCCTGGCGTGTGAAGTGACTCGACAAAGGTCATGTACAGGGCACGGCCTAGTGCAGTGATGGCGAACCTATGAGACGCGTGTCAGAGGTGACACGTGAACTCGGTTTTTTTGCTTGATTTTTTTTTGTTAAATGGCATTTAAATATATAAAATAAATATCAAAAATATAAGTCTTTGTTTTCTATGGCTGCAAATATCAAAAAATTTCTATATGTGACATGGCACCAGAGTTAAGTTAGGGTTTTTCAAAATGCTGACACGCCGAGCTCAAAAGGTTCGCCATCACTGGCATAGTGCGTGGGGAATGGCATTACGGTGCTAGAGTCGAAGCCACCTGGGCTCCGCCGGCTGTGCTACTTACAGGGTGTGGGCTTTGGGCAAGTGGCTTCACTTCCCTGTGCCTCTGTTTCCTCCTCTACAGGACACATGGCTTATGGTGGGTTAAGAGCAGTACTGGGGCCCGGCTGGCGTGGCTCAGTGGTTGAGCGTCGACCTATGAACCAGGAGGTTACAGTTCAGTTCCCAGTCAGGGGCTCATGCCCGGGGTGCAGGCTCGCTCACCATTTGGGGGCGTGCAGGAGGCAGCCCATCAGTGATTCTCTCTCATCATTGGAGTTTCTCTCTCTCTCTCTCCCTCTCCTTTCCTCTCTGAAATCAATAAAAAAATATTTTTTAATTGTCCTTAAAAAGAGAACATGGTTTTTCTAGTATGTTTTTAGTAAGTTTGGTCCTTTCATTTCTTTAGGTGGCCATCAGACCCAAGAGCAGAGAACCCAGAGGAATGTGATAAATGTGCCTGGAGAAAAGCGTGCTGAGAATGGGGTGAGCAACAGTGACTTGTATTGAAATTTTTTAAATGCTTTTTACAAGTACTAATTCATTTCGGTTATATTTTCTTTTTAAAGAATTATTTTTTAGTAGAAATTATTTCTGTAGAATTTTTCACAACTTGTTATGCAGTATAAAGAGGCCGTCACTGAGTGGTCTCACCCCCCCACAGCCCGGCTGTGCGCCGGGTCACCGCAAGCGGAGCGGTGCCCTCCACGCGTGTCTGGAGCAGCCGCTCTCACTGTGTGCGTGGGGCATGGCCTGGCCCCTGCCTGGTGGCTCAGTCTCTGGGCTGAGAGGCGAGCAGGCAGTGGGCTTTGTGTCTTCAGTGTGGATGCCGTGAGCTCTCTCTCGGGTTTTGAATGACACTGGCTAGTGGCTGACGACCCTACAGCCGCGAGCAGGAGAGGCAGCTTCCTCTGCCACATGGTGCGGAGTTGGCGAGCAGGCCCAGCGCTGGTTAGAGGTGGGCAGTGTGTCTAAGTGGGGGGTTCTTTTTAAGAAATGCCTGGTGTATGTTGAAAGAATGAGCAGGTAGGGACATTTTCAAAATGGTCTTTCCTGAAAATTGTAGTAATGACTTTTTCAAATAATGTTAAAGCTGGAGAACTGGTTTCTTTTTCCGGCTCTGCCGGTAACCAGGTGTGTAGTCTTGGACTCGCTGTATCCTGGATAAGCGACTTATTACAGGACTTATTACTGTAAGTCCTAGCCACGGCAATCAGATCTCACTGATCTCCCTGAAGTTCAGAATCCTCCAGATTCTGGTAAAGAACTTGGGTCTGGAGTGTGAGGGCCGTGTGAGGGCACTGGCCTCAGAACTTTCTAATGAGCTCACTTTGAGCAAGTCACCTTGCCTCTCTACTTTCCAACTTACTTGTATCAAATTGCTATTTAGTCATTTTATTGTGTACTCTTGTGGCTTTTTGTTGTTGTTAATCCTCACCCAAGGATATTTTTCCATCAATTTTTTTTAGAGTGGAGAGGAGGGGGAGAGACAGAGAGAGAGAAACATCAATGTGGGAGAGACACAATGATTGGTTGCCTCCCGCACGTACCCTGACCAGGGCTGGGGATCGAGCCTGCACAAAAGTTCCAAGTACGTGCACTTGACCGGAATCAATCCCGGGACCTTTAGTCCCTAGGCCGATGTTCTGTCCACTGAGCCAAACTGGCTAGGGCCCATTGTGGCTTTAAATGATATGCTTAAACCTCTGTTTCTCTGTGCTGTCAACTCTAAATCATATCCCTGGATCTCCCCCCTCCCCCGCCCCGTCTCCCCTACCTACCTACTTCCAGCTCTTATACCTGTACCTCTGTGTTGCCAAGGTTGGTGATGTGTGTGAGCTTATCTAACTGCGATGTAGCCTTTTCTCCTTTGTCCGTAGTTGGTTATAAAGTTGAAGCCCATTTTAGATTTTGCAGCCATCCACGCAGAGCCAGGTGATATGCTAGATTGTATTTTCTTCTGTGGTTCCGCCCTCCTAACCCTGTGCTGCTCAGGAGAACTGTCCTAATGTCGACGATGGATTCTCCTCCTTACCCTTCAGTTCCTGAAGGTCTTTCGTCAGACCCTCTTGTCAGTCTGCCACAGGACATTCTTGTCCAAAATGGAGCCCCTGTGCGTCTGCAGGCATGCGCTTCAGGAAGTCTTGAGAGAAAAAAGCCCAGACCCTGTTGGTAGAACTTGTGATTCAGATGGTCTGGGTGGGACCTGGAAAACTCCCCAGAGGGCTTTCTTATCTGCCGAGTGTGGGACCCCCGGCCCCCAGTGCCATATGCATTCAGAACTTTTGTCCAACAGAATTTTGAAGATCCTGTTGAGTTCTGAGATCTCCCTGAAGTTCAGGGGAGGTGAAATAAGTACATCAAATAGGCTTCGTGTGGAGGCGGGGCGTGCACATGTGTGATGAGGGGAAGGGCCCAAAGGAGAGGGTCCCGGGGTGTAAGGCGGGGAATTCTGGGGCGTGATGGGATGGGAATTCCGTGGTCGTTTCTTGCGGATGAAGTTGTTTCTTGTGAACATGGAGGTCATGTTTACTTTTCAAGATCAACAAACTGAAACCTGAAACCTAAATTAAATATGTTTGCAGCCTTTATGTGACTTATAATTAGAGGGCGAGTCTAGAGGTATACCTTAGTGCTGGGAGCATTACATCAAAGGTGTTACGTATTTTATGGCCTCACACCTGCCTTTTAAGCCTAATAATACACTCCCTCTGTAAAGCATGTTATTGTCTACAGAGCACTTTTTTGTGCACTTTTAAAGTTAATGTGGTATTCAAAACACCTTTCTCCAGGATGTTTGTGTGTATACCCTGGCTATAGAGACATGGCACATGGAACCTTGTAGCCTTGTGGGTGGACAGCAGCTGGGAAGGGATCAATTGACAGCTGAGAGAGGCGGGTGTGTGCTGGGAAGAGGACAGGGTGCTGCTTTGCAGTGATTCATGCCCGTGACCAGCTGCTCAGCCAGGAGGCTGGGGAAGTTCTGCTCTGAACATGGCAGGTCCACAAGTCAAGTCGTCTGAGAAATAAAGGCCCAACCCCCTGGCAGAAGTCTGGTGGGCCCGGAAAACCCTCCGTGCGACTGTTTCCTGCTGGGTTGGGGACCCCCAGACCACGCGCACACGTTGTCATGAGCACCCAGAGCTCCAGTTGTCCAACAGAATTTTGAGGCTCTGGTTTGACCTTGTCTATAAAGGCAAGTTGACTTGCTCTCATTGTCTAGGCCTGTTTTGGGCGTCCAAGACCACCCCATGCCACTGCTTTACTAGGACTGACGGGGCTCGGGATAGTCGTCCTCCTGGCTGTGACTTTCTGCAGTGGGGCGGGCACAGCGCAGGTCCACACAGGGAAAAGGCACATGGGCGAAGCCTGGAGGAAATGAAGCCAGGCTTCCGGAGTCCTCTCCCAGTGGAGCCACACAGGAAGTGCTTAATTCCGCCGGCAGTGAGCTGTGACAACATGTACAATGATGTCACCAGGACGCTCATTGGAGGGGCCAGGGCCCAGGGATTTTACTGGGAGCTGCTCATATAGGCAGCCTCTATCTAGGACAGGGGTGAGACCCTCTGGCCTGCGGGCCATGCAGGCTCATGAAATCATTTGGTCTGGCCTTGCCAAGGCATTAGGGGTTAGTTAATTAAATATTTGACCAAATATAACAGGCTAATTTTTAAGTTGATAACTTTGTATGGCCTGAGAATCTATCTACACAAATAAAAGAGAAACATGCAAAATTGACCATCCCTCCACTATGCCCACCAGCCAGTCAGGGCGATATGCAAATTAACCCAACAGAGATGGCGGTTAATTTGCATACACAGGCGCAGAGCGAAGACTGAAGACAGCGTAGAAGGAAGCCAAGCACTGCAGAAGGGAGCGAAGTGGCGGAGAAGGGAACGGAGCTGAGGCAGCGGACATGGGAAGGAGTGAGGCAGCGGAGACGGGAGGAAGCGAGGCAGCGGAGACGGGAGGGAGCGAAGCAGCGGACATGGGAGGGAGCGAAGCAGCGGACATGGGAGGGAGCGAAGCAGTGGAGACAGGAGGGAGCGAGGCGGCGGACACAGGAGGGAACAAGGCAGCGGAGAAGGGAGGGAGCGAGGCAGCGGAGAAGCCTTGGCGGGCTTCGCTCCCTTCTCTGCTTCTCTCTGGCCTCAGGAAGCCCTATTCTCGCAGGAATAGGCCCGAGGAAGTCCTATTCTTACAGGAATCTTCCTGCAACGGGCCTCTAGTATATATATATAAAAGCCTAAACAACTGTTCAACTGGTAGCTATGATGTGCACTGACCACCAGGAGGCAGACACTGAACACATAGGCATGGAAACATGGAACAGACTGATGAGTCTCAGAGGGAAGGGGGAGGGCGGGAAGAGATTAACCAAAGATCTTATATGCATACTAGAGGCCCAGTACACAGATTTGTGCACCAGTGGGGTCCTTGGCCTGGCCTGCAGGGATCAGGCCGAAACCAGCAGTCTGACATCCCCCGAGGGGTCTTGGATTGCGAGAGGGCGCAGGCCAGGCCGAGGGACCCCACTGGTGCACGAATCCGGCCTCTAGTGATATAATAAATATCCAAATGGCCCTTGGTAGAAAAAAGGTGCCCCACCCCTGATCTAGAAAGTACCAAAACTCCAGATTCTCAGAAGGAAAGCGGGCGTTTAACACAAATCATATTATTTACACAAATGGTTTAGGTGCAGTGAGCCATTCTCCCCCTCCTCCTCTTCCTCTTCTTCCTCCTCCTCCTCCATTCTTAATAGTTCTGGGAATGGTGGGAACCCTCTCAAATTTCAAGTGCCCAGGGGTCAACCAGGAGCCAGCCTTGCAGGCAGGGCTCTCTCAGACTAGCCATCTCGGGCGGCGCCGGTGTGAACTCTCCTGAGCAGCACTGCTTCCCTTGGGTGTTCAGGCAGCTCCCTTTTCCTGTCCTCAGGCAGCCAGGCCAAACCTGAGCCACTTTCTGCTCGAATCCTATACGCCCAGTTAGTGGCCAGGGTCAGTTGGTCCTGCCTCCTGTTTTCATTTAAGAGCTTTATAGTTTTAGCTCTGACATTAGGTCTGTGATCCATTTTTAGTTATTTTTTGTATATGGTGTGATGTAGGGTCCAAATCCATTCTTTCACATGCAGATATCCAGTTATCCTAGCCCCGTTCAATGAAAAGACCGTTCTCTGTTCATTGCATTGTCTTGGCACCTTTGTTCAAACAGTTGGCAATAAGGTCAGAGTTCTTTCTGGAAGCATTTATTATTGACATGGTCACTCAGTCCCCCTGTTTTCCATATGGTACCCAGGACTCATCGGTGCCGATGGTCTCCCAGGCCAGGTAAAGTTTCAGTTGTCCAGAGAATAGCTTCTAGACTTCTGCCCGGCTGTGGCCCAGAGCGAGGAGCTGGGGAGGCCATCCAGGAACTCCACCGTGTCTTCAGTGCCTGTCACTCGCTCGGCCTGTTCTAGGCGCCCTCCACTTCCCTTCTCTTTCCAGGGGCACATGGTGCTGTCAGTCCCAATCCTTTGAAGATTCTGTGATGTAAGTGGGCCATTTATCCAATTTCCTGTTTCTAGCTGAGGATTGTCTCAGACCTACTAGGTCAGTTCCTTCTCATCCATTCTCTTTCAAGCTTCTAACAGTGTTGTCTCCACTCCTGCTATTCCTGTGTGTATTGTGGTTTCACATTATTTGATGTTAAAAATTCCTTTCTGTCATTTAGTGGAGTTTTGTTATTTAATAAAATTGGGATCAACGAATCCTCCATTTTGAGCAGAATTAGGTGTGGCTTTCTTTTCATTTCTCCTGTGGGGAATTGTTGGATTTACTGATTCTGAGGACTGGCCTCTGTCAACAATTCTGGAAGATTCCCAGTCGTCTTTACAGATGTTCTTCCACATTCTTCTGTTTTCTTCTCCCGGAACTCGGTGAAGCACGTATGTCTTTCATTTTATTATCCTCGTCTCTTCATCTCTTCTTCATGCTTTACTTTTTTTATCTCTGCACTGTGTTCTGGATAACTCCCCACCTTCCAGTGGACACGCTCTGTCTGTCACTATGCTTATGTGGCTGTGTAGCCATATAATGTGCTTTTAATGTTATGTGTGATGGAAAGGCAGGACACAGCCTGGGAGAGCCTACCTGCAAATTCCATACCTGATAACGGACTTGTTTCCAGAATATACAAAGACTCTCAAACTGAATAATAAGAAAACAATAGTTTTAAGATAAAAAGGCAGAAGATTTGGATTGATGCGTTACCAAAGGAAATATGAATGTCAGATAAGCACATGGGAAGGTGTGCAACATTCGTCTTTAGGAAAAGGCAAATCGGGAGTACCGTGAGGCCCACTGTTGTCTGTTGGAACGTCTGAACTAAAAGGCCCGATCATCACAGGGGTGGGCGAGACTGTAGAACCCTCATGCGCTGCTCATGGGAATGGTCTGGTCTGGGAAACAGCTGGGCAATGTTTTTCAAACTTGAACATAATAATTCCATTATATAACCCAGTAGTTCTACTCCTAAGGATGTACCTAAGAGAAAGGAGAGCACATGTCCGCGCAGAATTGCACCTGCCCATGGCAGCTTGATTCGCGGAAGCCGGAGTCTGGAGAAAGCCCTGATGTCTGTCAACAAGTGAATGGACAAACCGCCACGGTCTGTCCATACAGGGAAATATTACTGAACAGTAAAAGGAATAAACCACAGACCCCCGCTACCGTGTGGAGGAATCTCAATCGTTTGCTGAAAGAAAGAAGCCAGACAATAATAGCACATGCTCCATGGTTCCATTTAGTAGGATTCTAGGAAGTGCAAACTAATTTCTGATAACTGAAGGTGGAAGGGGTGCCAGGAGGTGTGGGAGGAAGGGAGCACCAGGGTTTTTGGCGGGTAACAGGTTTGTTCATTTTCCTGATTGTGGTGGTTTCATGGTGTATATGTTTGTGAAAATGTCCGGTTGTATACTTTACTAGTAGATGTGTGCAGCTTTTATGTCAATTATACCGCAATAAAGTGGTCTTTAAATTCATTAAAATTTTCAGTTCTAGAAGTTATAGTTCACACTTTCCACCTCTTTTTGGTTACTCCTTGCTGATGCTTTAAGCTTTCTTATATTTTTTTAAGCACAGAAAACATACTTATTCTGTAACTAATAATCCTCATGTTTGCATGTGTGGCTGCTGCTGGCTTTTAGTCATGGTGCCTTGATCACGTGTGTTTTGCTTTTGGACAATGAACTGCTCATTTTCTTGGCACTTGACCTGTGAGCAGTTTTGAGTCCCGGATGAAGGTGGGATTTCCTGGAGGTTTGCATGTGCTCTGGTCAGTAACTGTGCACGCAGAAAGGCTCACTGTGGTCCCCTCTGCGGGCCGAGCAGCTCGTGTGAGGGGTCTAGTGGTGGCAGATGCTAGGGAGCTGCCCCTCCTCACTCATTCACTGTCACACTGAGGCTCTAGCACCCTGGGCCCTGAATGTCTGTGGGCATCTCCTATTGAACTCGCCACCCTGGCTGATCCTCATTTCTCTTTCTTAAGGCTCCGAGGGGTGAGTCTTCAGGTGAGACAGGCCGTCAGGGCCCAGGCCAGCGTGGTTTCCCTTCGTACCCAGAGCTTTTGCTGTCTCCTTATGCTTGACCAGTTTTTATCTAAAAAACAGCATTTTAATATGATTCAGACTAGCAATAAATCAATAAGTGTTTACCTTTTTAATAAGACACAGTAAATGGCTGTTGGGCCAGCCAGTGTGGCTTAATTGTTGAGTGTCAACCTATGAACCAGGAGGTCACAGTTGGATTCCTGGTCAGGGTACATGCCTGGGTTGTGGGCTCAATCCCCAGTAGGGGATGTGCAGGAGGCAGCTGATCAGTGATTTCTTTCATCACTGATGTTTCTATCGCTCTCTCCCTCTTCCTTTCTCTCTGAAAACAATAAAAATATATTTTAAAAAATAAGTAAATAAATGACTGTTGGTTAGGATCAATACTATGTGCCTCTGCTGGGCCCTGTAAGAAGTCTGGGAGGGCAGTGCCTCCTGTGAAGTGGAAAGGTGCCCACTTGCTGTGGGTTATGGCCCTGATTGCTGTGCCTACACTGACTGCGAGACTCAGCTTTCTCGTCTGAGAAACAAGTCGTGTTCCTCACAGGGTTTCGTAAGCATCAAACCAACTGCGGTAACTGTACACTCAGATATATGCAAGTGTCTGACATACTGTGGCAAGTGCTCATGACGTGTTGAATCTCTAGAATCCAGAATTTGTTAAAATGACGGAGTTCTCTCCCATCTCTAGAAGTGATGTCAGATCCTGAGTGTCAGAACAATTGTATGAGAGATTCCCTAAAGGATCAGGAAAGCCTTAGGAAGCAGATGGCATTGTGACCGGATCTCCAGGATTGGTAGAGTTAGAGAGGGGGGAAGGGCGTTGTAGACTGAGGGAAGCAAAGGAAGTGCTGGCTCTGGAATGGAGAGGCGAGCCCTGAGCCCTGAGCTGTAGCTGGTTGTACTGGGGCAAGGCAGGCTCCAGTCAGAGGGGATGCTGGCGCCCGGAGTAGAAGTAGGGAGTTTAGGGAGGAGGCCAGGTTGGAAGGAGAGGGAGGAGTCTGGTTTTACACATGCGGAGGTTCAGGCCCTGCACGCAGGCAGAGCATCCACACAAGAATGTGAACTTGGCCACGAGAACTGGACCTAGAGTCCTTGCAGGGTGGGGAACCTTTTCCTGCCCAGGGCCATTGGATGTTTATAACATCACTCAGGGCCGCAAAAGACGATCCACTTAAAACTTAGCCTGCTCTATGTGGTCAGACATTAATGAACTCACCCCTGATGCCGTGGCAGGACCTGACCAAATGATTTCACGGGCCTCATTCGGCCCGCAGGCCAGACATTCCCCACCCCTGCTCCAGAGACCAGACTGGCTCGACTCACCGCCGGCTCAAGTGTGCTCTCCCTAGACGCCGAGCACAAAAGAAAATGAGTAGGACAGGCTGTTCAACTACAGCATGTCACCTCACTGACCTGAGGGCATAGGGAACTTACTCCCCCCGAATAATAGTACAGTAACCATGTTGTCTATTAAAGCCAAAGATGACTTACTTGGTTGAGTATTAAAATCTACAGTTTATCAGGATAAGAGCTGACATCTGAAGTGACCCATCACCCAGGCGGTGTTTCATTGCCAACAAAACCCACTAGTCCAGTGGTTCTCAACCTTCTGGCCCTTTAAAACAGTTCCTCATGTTGTGACCCAACCATAAAATTATTTTCGTTGCTACGTCAAACTGTAATTTTGCGACTGTTATTACTCGTAATGTAAATATCTGATATGCAGGATGGTCTTAGGCGACCCCTGTGAAAGGGTCGTTCGACCGCCAAAGGGGTCTCGACCCACAGGTTGAGAACCGCTGCTCTAGTCTCTTCTGTTAATTGACTACCAAGGAACATAGGCTAGGCTTTGAGGGGACAATTGCATTTGTAGCTAAAACCTCTTTTGGTTGCACTGTAACCTAGCTCTCTTAAACATACGCTCATATTCATAAACATCTTCTCTTCTTTGGATTCTGACAGTGCTGTTGGGAATAACAACCAAATACGTGTAAGGAGTGAATAATAGAAGGGTAAATGGTAGAGGTAGATAGAGTCTTGATGAGACTTCACAGTAAATGGGTACAGTGGTTTCTCAGGATGTCTGCAATTCTTTGACATGCCTCTCTTCAAAAGATGGAGCCTGTTCCCCTCCTCCCAGACTTAGCGACTTGCTCCTACCAGATAGAAGGTGGAGAGAGTGACACCCTACGGCTCTGAGCCTAGTTCACAGGGGAGGGAGCTCCCCCCCCCCACCCCGCGCGCTCTGGGATTGCTGGCTCTGGGGAAACCAGCCACCACGCCCTGAGAAGAGGCCCACCCACCGGGAGGACCCGAGGCCTCCCCGCAGCAGCCAGCCCCCTGTGAGTGAGCCGCCCAGGAGCAGATCCTCTGCCCCGCAGGCTTCCGATGGCCACAGCCCGGGCTGACGCTGTACTCGACCGACCCCGTGAGAAATCTCAAGCTGAAACCGCCCAGCTGAGCTGCCCCGAATCTCCCGCCCACAGGAATGGAGAGCCAGGACGCATGTTCAAGTGGCCGGGTTTAGCGTGACTGTTACTCAGCAATAGAGAACTCGTGCACGTGCCTGGCCTGTGAGCACGGCAAGGTGGGCTGTCGATTCACAAATGTAAAATATTTCAGTGAGACAGGGAGGAGTGCTGGGTACGTAATAAACAGCACGGCGGTGTGGCTGGGAGCTAGCATGTCATGTCAGGAACGCCTGTTCTTTGCCCGTGGAGGAACAGGAGGCTCATGGGAGACATGGGGGGCGGGGAGTGCAATGGAAGGGTTCTTTGGGATGACCTCGAAATGTAAGTTTTTGTTTTTGCATCATTCTCCAATTTTTCAGCTTTTACAGAGTTGAACTCAAAATTACAGATAGGAACACTTCTTTAGGGTGACAAAGGCTAAACAAGAGAGCACTTCAGAACAGGCAGAGGTGGCCCACGCGCACCATAGACCAGAGAGTCGCAGAGGACACCCCTCCTCGTCCCAGGCCCGTGTGCTCACACACCATCGGACTCGTTCAAACTTGGCGTGCACATCGGCGGTGCCGGAGCCCATTCTGACGAGGAGCAGTAGGGTTGCGAGAACTGGTGACTGTGTATTGACCTGAAACTGTAATGTCAAAATAATCACTTCTTATAGAGCATTATTTAGTGTGTTTTTGGATGAGTCCTTAAACAAAAACAAAACCGTTGTCTGGAAGAGGGCATGATTCTTCAAGAGCTGTGGCAGTGGAGGGCCATTAACTGAACCAGAGTCTGGGCAAGTGAGGAGTGTGTTTCACAGCAAGAGGGAGGCTTGGCGGAAGCACACACTTGGTGAGCACTGGCTGGGGTTCCAGTAGCACAGGGGATGGAGGTAGAACTCGGGCTTCTTGTTCATGTTGGGAAAGACCAGCCTCTGCAAGCACACATCACTATGCTCAGGCTGGGAGGCGCGTGTGCATTGCATCATTCTACAGTGATTGTTCTGAGGGACTTTATTACATGTTTCTAATCACTGAAATGCTGTACCACCAGTTTCAAATTATATTTAAAACATTACCTGGGGAGACAAAAATACATTTTATTCACGAGCCAAACTGTTGCATAAAAATACATTTTATTAAAGCCATGTCATCAACTGACTTGTGATCTAAAGTTTTCAACCGTAATTATCAAGTGAGTTGTTTCTTAATATCTTTTAGGAATCTAGTTCTTATCACCTGTTTTTCTAAACAGACTTTATTTTGTTAGCTTTACGACTCATGACTCATACACATAATTAGTACAAATGAGACATTAACCTGGGAAACGAGCCTCCTGTTCATCTAACTTTTGGCAAAGGTGGGCTTAGCTTCTTCATTGAAAATCGAGTCACAGTACATTTGGGGCTGAGAGCTTGATTTTGGACATTTTATGCTTACTTTTTTCATTACTTATCAAAATACCATTTATATGGAATCCTCTCTTTGCCAAGAGGTTAACATTTTATTTAAAAAGAGGATAGCCCTAATCGGTTTGGCTCAGTGGATAGAGCGTCAGTCTGCGGACTCAAGGGTCTCAGGTTTGATTCCGGTCAAGGGCCTGTACCTTGGTTGTGGGCACATCCCCAGTGGGGAGTGTGCAGGAGGCAGCTGATCGATGTTTCTCTCTCATCGATGTTTCTAACTCTCTATCCCTCTCCCTTCCTCTCTGTAAAAAATCAATAAAATATTTTTTTTTTTTAAGAAAAAAGAGGATAATTAAACTTTGAACAAGTGTTGGCAGGATGTGGAGAAGTGAGGACTGTCATGTTGTTCGTGGGAGTGAAATGACCTTCACTTCGGCATACAGTCTGGCCGGTTCTGTGTGCCTACCGCACAGCCTGCCTGCTCCTCTTCCTGGTGCGGACCACCCAGAGTCCACGCAGCTGTAGGAAGGAGTGCTGGCTGGTACGTGGGACAATGTAGGCAAATCTATAAGAAGCCAGACCCCAAGAGTACATTGAAGGGCCCTTTCCATGGAATTCCAGAGCAAACGGGCTGGGCCGTCCTGCAGAGCAACAACCCCTGGACAAGGGGTTGGGTTGAGGGTCAGTAGAACACCTTCTGGGATCATGAAAATGTCCTGCATCTTGATGGGGTGGTGGCTACACTGTGAGTTTGAAAACGTGCTACGACATTGGAGTGTGATCCGGGTATGGGCGAAGGGTAAGGAAGTATTGAGTCACTTGCAAATCCATTCACCCAGTCATATTAAGCATTAATCTTTCAGCATTAATCATTGATCATTGATCATTGGTCGGAGGCTGTGGCAGGCACTGGGCCAGGTGCTGAGGCTGCGATGAGCGAGGCCTGTGGGAGTCTGGTGGGCTCTCAGGAGCTAGAGCCACTGGTGTAAGTGCTCTGTTAGGTTAGTACTTTGTATGTGAAAGTATTGCAAGTTGGAGGAATGAAGTCCCTTAGCGTTTCCACAAGTAGATTTCTGCAAGTTTGGAGAAAGAAGGGGATGAGCCCTCGCTGGTTTGGCTCAGTGGATAGAGCGTCGGCCTGCAGACTGAAGGGTCCCGGGTTCGATTCTCCTCAAGGGCACATGTGCAGGTTGTGGGCTCGATCCCCAGTAGGGGTGTGCAAGAGGCAGCCGATCGATGACTCTCTCTCGTCATTGATGTTTCTATCTCTCTCTCCCTCTCGCTTCCTCTCTGAAATAAATATATATATATATATATATATATACCAGAGGCTCAGTACATGAAATTCGTGCACTGGGTGGGGGGTGTCCCTCAACCTGGCCTGCACCCTCTCCAATCTGGGACCCCTCGGACATCCCTCTCACAATCCAGGACCGCTGGCTCCTAACCGCTTGCCTGCCTGCCAGCCTGATCGCCCCCTAACTGCTCCCCTGCCGGCCTGATTGCCCCAACTGCCCTCCCCGGCCTGATTGCCCACAACTGCCCTCCCCTGCCGTGACCTCTGCGCGCAGTGGTGGGGACACTGGGACCGGCTTCCTCTGCGCAGCGCACAACCGCGGGACCCCCAGGCCTCACCGTGAGGAGCAGCCGCCAGGGCCCTGCCTCCGCTTTGCATGCGGCCATCTTGTGGCGATGTCGCGCGAGGGTGTACACCACCTAGGCTTTTATTATATAGGATATTTATTTATTTTTAAGGGGGATGATATGACCAGGTAAGTGATTATGGGGGTGGAGGGGCTTCTGGTTGGGGGAGTTGGTTAGACCTGGAGATGGGTGGCTATATTTGCCATGGAGAGTGGGTGCTGTCAGGGCGAGACTGGGAGCATCGGTACTCGCCCTGGGACCCAGAGGTGGAGGACGTCGGCCTGGGGGGACCCTGCGCCCTGCGGGGAGGACCTTGGGGCCAGCAGAGGGCCAGTGTGCATGGAACCTGCGCTGTCGCTGGGAGGATTTTTCTGCTGATTTACTGGTCTTGGGCGTGGCTTGTCTGCTCTGACCGGACTCACACTCACCGGTAACTCCCCTTGATGTGCCCAGGGAACAGGATTTGGTTTCTTCCTATCAGATGTGATGAAAAGAAATCAGCAAGGAATTAGGTCATAGGTTTGTTCGAATAAATCTGGTTGGTGTTGAGAATTTAAAATTGCCCATAAGAGGGGTAGTTTTCATGAGGAGCATGCAGGTGATAGGCCCCTCACAGAAGGATCGGATTTGCGTCAAAGTTTTTTGTTTCCTTAGACTCTGAAAGGGCCCTGCTCTTTGCTAATATTCACAATGAACAACTAAGGGAATATGTATTAAAATTTAAGATGTTGCAGGTTTGTTGAATTACTAGTTTGTGGTGCTTGTGTTTTTATAACCTGCTTACAACACAATTAAATTGCACAGGTGTGTCACTTTGCAAAAACCCGTTGAGCTGTGCACTGTGATTTATACAGTTTCCTGTATGTCAGATCCACTCCCAATAAAATTGTATTACATACATAAAACATATAATAGCTGCACTGCTTTATGACAACATGGTGCCTCTTAGTTTTGTAGTGAGAAACATGCAGACGACGCAGCACATGCACAGAGCTCTGGCTTGTTCACAGCTGTACGTAGCAGAATCCTGGGCAGCTCATTTCTCTCTGTCTCTTCACATTGTTCTTCTAAGCCATTGGTGGGGAAAGGGGACCAAAGAGATAGTCTGTGACTTGTTGAATGGAATAGTTTTTAAGGAGTAAAAGTTCTGAAGGTTTAAAAAAATCACCTTTCGTTGTAAGTGGAACATCTCAGTAGGTGGAAATTAGCAACCGTTTATTAGTGTTAAAACAGAAAGTTTGATGATTCTGCCAGGCGTTTTTGGTAGCATAAAAAAATTTCTTTTCAAATGGAAGTTTCTATAACTTGGCTGTTTACAATATCTGGTTTTGAAAAGGGCCTTGGTCCATATTGCTTGCCCAGAATCTTAGCTAAAAAGGACAGGGGTCCCAGTTATGACTGTTGAACAAATCCTGATTCCATTTTCCTGGAGTCAGGAATGTGCTTGAACACTGTAAGGTTTGGGGGAGACAAGTCAGAGGAGCAGGCTGGGACCTCTGTTAAAAAACAAGAGGGGCCTCACTGGTGTGGCTCAGTGCTTGAGCACTGACCCATGAACCCGGAGGTCCCGCTCAGGGCACTGCCTGGGTTGCGGGCTCCATCCCCAGTAGGGGGCATGGGCGTGCAGGAGGCAGCCAATCAATGATTCCCTCTCATCATTGATGTTTCTCTCTCTCCTTCTCCCTACCTCTCTAAAATCAATAAAAATTTATTTTTTTAAAAAGAATACAGGAAGGAAAGACAATTATCACATGATCTCACTCATATGTGGAATCTAATGAACAAAATAAATTAATGAACGAAATAGAACCAGAGACATGGAAGCATGCAACAGACGGATGTATTTCAGGGGGTAGGGGGCAGAGATTAACCAGAGAACTTATATGCATATATGCATAACCCATGGACACAGACAGTAGAGTGGTGAAGGCCTAGGGAGCAGGGTTGGGGGGACAGGGTGGAAGGGGTCAATGGGGGGGAGGGGGCATCTGTAATACTTTCAACAATAAAGATAAATTTTAAAAAATATAAGAGGGCGGAAGGTAAGAGCACAATGGGCTCAGAAGTAGAAAGTGGAGGTCTGAGGCAGGACAGTGCGCACGCCTGGTTAGCAGCAGCGGGGTTGGAGGGACGCAGGCCTGGCCAGAATCGGCCCTGGGCACGTCCCTTTCCCTTCCTACCACACAGATCTAGCGCAGCAGGCTCGCAGGCTCGCAGGGCGCAGGGCGTGCTGAGTGGGGAGGTGCTGTGCGGAGGCCCGGGACAGGGGCTCCGTATCCTGCTCTGCCTGTGGGCGCCACCTGCCCGGGCTGCTTGCCTCAACTCCTGAGCTGGCGTTCTCATCCGTAGGATGGGGATATGCTAGTCTCCACCTGATATGCTGGTGAGGCTTGAGCAGTCGTAGATGACAAGTATGTGGCTCAGGGCGGAGCACCAGGCAAGCGTGTAAACATGCCCTGTCATCGTCTCCAGCAGAGAACGGGCCCACTCTCGGGCTCCGTCAGCTGCCCTCCCCTCCGTGTAACCGTCGGGTGTCCCCACAGGCATCTGTCTCTAACGGGCCGGTCCCCCTGTAGGCGCAGACACAGTTAGTGTCTCGAGCCCAGTGCTGTATGTGACGAAGCTCTCGACTGAGGAGAGCTCTCATGAGAAAACAGGTCGTGTGTGCTCTCCTGACTCCAGGAAGCCCGTGTACGCCCCTGATGTGCTTCTGACACCAGGGAAAGGGGTCGTGCAGAGGGTTCCAGCTGTGCTCTCTCCCCTGCAGGTGGGGCACCCACGGGTGGAGCTGACCCTCTCCGAGCTCCAAGACATGGCAGCCAGGCAGCAGCAGCAAATCGAAAACCAGCAGCAGATGTTGGTCGCCAAGGTGAGTGTACAGAAGCCGAGGCAGGAAACGGGCAGAAGCATGGTCTCTAAACGGGTCCTTTAGGTGGGGGTTCCTATGCTCCCAGGTAACTCTCGTCCGCAGGACCAGGTCACGCAAGTCTCAGCGCCGTTTCTCTGTCATCTCCTCCCTAACAATAAACACACGCGTGGCTGCCAGATGAGGGAGGGTGTCGGGGCAGGAGCACTTGATCCTTGACCTGCCCACACAGACACGCTGGGAACGATCGACCTTGCCCCGTTGTGGATAAAATTTAAGGGTGTTTTCCGTTGCCGTCTCCTCTTCCCGCTGGGTGTGCTCTCAGCTGTGTCGTCGGCCTTGGCGTTCTGGAGGAAGCCCGTGTCCATGACCCCCTGCTGGTCCCGGCCCCGAGGCAGGACACTTGTCATCAGGCTGCCCTGGCCTGGGCCGTGCTCCGAGGCCCCGTTTGGTTGACTGTGGTGAGGGGCACAACGAGCTCTACGTTTGTTGCTGAGACTCTGAAACAGCAGGATTTTAAGTTTTTCCAAACGATGGTTTAGTCATGGATTTTCAAGTGAAAACCAGACCTGTTATCCGTGCCCTCTGGAAACGGCTTGCACTGCGACGAGCGAGACGTCCTGAGCTGCTGAGAGAGCCCGTAGCCTCGCTGCCTGCTCTTCCTGCTCTCTGCCAGAGAGCCCCTTTTTCTCTGTATTCTTTCCCGGTACAGCGGATGTGCAGTATTACACGAGTTCCCAGGGTGCAGCGTAGCAGTTAGACATTTCCATTACCTACACAGTGGTCCCTGAGAAGCCTAAGGCCCCCTTGGCACCATAGTTATGATGATGGTATTGACTGTGTTCCCTGTGCTGGTCTTTCCATCCCTGGGACCATTCTTTTTTTTTTTTAATATATATATTTTATTGATTTTTTACAGGGAGGAAGGGTCAGGGATAGAGAGTTAGAAATATCAATGAGAGAGAAACATCGTTCGGCTGCCTCCTGCACACCCCCTACTGGGGATGTGCCCGCAACCAAGGTACATGCCCTTGACTGGAATCAAACCCGGGACCCTTCAGCCCCCAGGCCAATGCTCTATCCACTGAGCCAAACCGGCCAGGGCTCTGGGACCATTCTTAACTACAGTTTGTACTTCTCAGTCCCTTCACTTTTCCACACAGTCCCCCACCCCCTTAGGTGGCAATCGGCAGTCTGTTCTCTGTGTCTGTGAGTCTGTTTCTGTGAAGTGTGTTCGTTTATTGTTTCTTAGATTCCACATAGAACTGAACCTGTAGATTTTCTTAACCATATGTCCAATCCAACTTTTTTCATTTATCAAATGATCTTGTAATTCATTGTACTGTCCACTTTTATGTAAATAATAGGTTAAGGTGCACTTGTTCTTAAAAGTTGTCTTACGAAGTTTATTGGACTTATAAGAATAAAAAAAAATTAGAAGTTAAATACATTGGAAATTTTTCATCTTATTAATAAGATTTCTAAGATGAAATGTACATAGTATTATGTAATTATAATATTTTCTAATTCTACTTTTTATTTCCTTTCCAAATATTGATCCAAGAGTATTATTGTTGAGGAAATTCTTAGGTATTTCCAGGGTGTGAACCGCGAGTTCACGCTGACTTCACATGTGTCAGTGTGTGATGCCTGCACAATCGCACAGGGAGGTTCTGTACGTGCATATGGGCCTTGAAGATTAATGCTGACTTATCCTTAAGGTGTGTGTTCAGATTAATGGGGAAACTACTAAAGTGGATATATTTTACTTTAGGGTTGTCCTGTTCTTGTTTAACTATAAAATGTTCCATTAGCCCTAGCTGGTTTGGCTCAGTGGATGGAGCATCGGCCTGCGGACTGAAGGGTCCTGGGTTCGATTCCGGTCAAGGGCATGTACCTTGGTTGCGGGCACATCCCCAGTGGGGAGTGTGCAGGAGGCAGCTGATCGATGTTTCTCTCTCATCGATGTTTCTGACTCTCTATCCCTCTCCTCTCCTCTCTGTGAAAAATCAATAAAGTATATTTTTTTTAAATGTTCCATTAGTTTTGAAGAAGCTAATCCTAAAGAAAACAAACACTTCCTGGGCTGTGGGGTGTCACTCAGCAAATGAGAGGTTTATCTCTTATTTGATCACTCACCCCTTTTCAGTAGACAGCCCCCTGCTGGCCGTGCCACTTCCTGTAGGTGAAGGGGCCTTAGAAGCCATTGCAGCAGAAGCCCTTGGGGCAGCAGGAAGCTGTGGGCTGGCAGACAGGATGGATGAGCTGGTGGTGCCTGAGCAGCCCAGGCTGCCTTCTCTGCGCGAGGCTCCTGTGGGAGCACTTGCACTGCGTGGTCGGCTGGTGCCGAGTGAAGCCCACTTGTGAATCCCGACTCTCCCCTCACTTCCTCCCGCGCAGTAACCAGTGTTGTGCCGTCTTATGTGCGTGTGGCCCCTCGGGCGTGTTCATGGTTTTTTTTATTAATCCTCACCCGAGGATATTTCCCCATGACCTTTTAGAGAGCGTGGAAAGGAGGTGTGGGGAGAGAGGGAGGGAGAGATCCACTGACCTCCCCCCGCCGGGGCCAGGGATCAAACCCGAGACCCTTCGGTGCGCGGCCGACACTCCAACCACTGAGCAACACAGGCCACGCCCTGGAACATTTCTTTCATATTTAAATAGGTGATACTGTGGAATGCACTCCAGTTTTTTCATGTCTAAAAGGAAGCATGCATCGCAGTTTTCAGAGTGAGCTGTTTTTCTCTCTTGTTAGGAGCAGCGTCTACATTTTCTAAAGCAGCAGGAGCGCCATCAGCAGCAGTCTATTTCTGAAAATGAAAAGCTTCAGAAACTGAAAGAGCGAGTTGAAGCCCAAGAAAACAAGCTGAAGAAGATCCGTGCCATGCGGGGGCAGGTGGACTACAGCAAGATCATGAACGGCAATCTGTGTACGTCCCTCCGCTTGCTCCCATGCTCACGGGCCGGGAGGAGAAACGCAGTCGGGTTTCTGCACACTCTCGGTCACGCCTGAACCGGAGCTGGTGTGGAGAGTGCACTGCTCGCCGAGGGGCAGAGGGCAGGCGGCCGGGCTCAGTGGTCTGGGGTCTCCCCGCCCAGCCGTGCAGCACTGGCCCAGCTCCTCAGGGGGCCTGTCATCATTAAGCGGCTGAAGTCTCACCTGCGTATAACGATAGACACACAAATGCGCACTTTTTGTTTTTGTCGGGCGGGTCTTTGTTACCCTGTTCATCCAGCACGTGCCTGCTCTGTGTTCCGTGGCGACAGAGCAGACGGCGATGGCCTGCCTCATGGAGCAGGGTCTGCTGGTGCCTTGAGATCCCCAGGTGGCTGTGGGACTCACTGCCCATCAGAGAGTATCCACTCGTGAGGGAAAATACTGTTTGCCATGCGAGCAAGTCACGCGTGTCCCGAGGGCTGCTGGAATGTATCGTGGGTTATGGTGTCACAGTCTTCTCCCTGGGGTCTGGCCCTCGGTGATGCTGGAGTTGAGTTAAATGTATAGACAGGAAGGAGTCTCACCAAACAGAAATAACACCACCCCAGGAAAGGAGACTCTCAGCTGAGTGACGTTCTCTTTCTTGTGGGAATTACAGCCGCCGAGATAGAGAGGTTCAGTGCCATGTTCCAGGAGAAGAAGCAGGAGGTGCAGACGGCCATTCTGCGCGTCGACCAGCTCAGCCAGCAGCTGGAGGACCTCAAGAAGGGGAAGCTGAACGGGCTGCAGCCTTACACCGGCAAGCTGACGGGCCCGGCCGCCGTCGAGCTGAAAAGGCTGTACCAGGAGCTGCAGGTAACGGGGGTCCGGGATGGGTTTAGTGTCGCGTCCTGATCTCCAGGTTTTCTTCTGTGGCTGGAGACCTCAGCTGCTGGGAACACACTGATGGGTTCTAACTTGATAGAGGCAGGAAATGTAGGTTTTTAGTATCTTCACAGAGTTCTGCATCTACCACCACAGTCAAGTATAGAACATCTTCATCAGAAGCTCCCCTCCCTCAGCCATCCCTCAGAAGCCTCACCCCCCCCCCCCCGCCCCCGGCCCTAAGCAGTCAGGAACCTCCTCCGTCTCTGTAGCTCCGCCTATTCTGGACACTTCACATATACAGGTTCGTGCAGTGTGTCATGTGTGGTTCTTTGTGACTGGCTTCTGCCCGCGTTTTCAGTGCAGAATTGAACTGGCAGTACAATGAACTAGTAAAGAATTAAGCGTAGGTGATCTTTAAGGTGTCTGTGTAAACTGTTCTGATGAGATTCTTAGATGCCTGCTGTTCAGCCCTTGACTCAGTCAGCATGAGCTGCTGTAAGAAAATACTGTAGACAAGGAGCGTTACCTAGACCCTGAGGCCTCACAGTTCCGGAGGCCGAACTCCAAGATCAGGTGCCGGCAGCACGGTTCATGGAGGGTCTGCTTCGGCTTGAGGATGGCCACCTTCTCACTGTGCCCTCACGGCTCTGGTCTCTTCCTCTTCTTTTGAGGACACTTACAAGAACCCCATCACGGGTCCCATTCTCACCACCACTGCTAAGCCAGATCCCCTTCCAGAGGCCCCACCTTTAAAGACCCCTGAGGCTGAGGGATTCCGTATGGAAATTCTGGGAGAACACAGACATTCAGTCCATAGGAATCCACAAGATTCCCATTTCTCAGAAGTTGTCATCAGCAGGTGATGTTTCAAGCCAGAAGCAAGTTTTGCAATTCTATTAGTACTCGGTAGAAAAAGTATTATATCATTTTATGCAATGAGAATATTTAATTAGAGTAAATTAAATATCACGTTTGTTGCTGTTAAGTTCTCTAACATAAATGCATACAAATAAAATATAAAATTTTATGGCTTTCAACATTTTGTTGTTATTAACCCTCACCAGAGGGTATTTTTTCCATTGCTTTTCAGAGAGAATAGGAGGAAGGGGGAGAGAGAGAAAGAAAGAGAGAGGGCGAGGGAGAGAAACATCTATGTGAGAGAGATACATCGATTGGTTGCCTCCTGCACATGCCTCAACCGGGGCCGGGGATTGAGCCTGCAGCCCAGGTATATGCCCTTGACCGGGGATAGAATCCACAAGCCTTCAGTCTGCAGGCTGGTGCTCTGACCGCTGAGAAACACCGGCCAGGGCTATTTCTAATTTTTTTTTACAGCAACCTGTGTTAAGAAGCATGTTCCCCATAACCAATGGACACAGGCAGTAGGGGGGCAAGGGCATGTGCTAGGGGGCAGAGCAGCTGGGGAGAGGTCAAAGCGGGGAAAGGAGACATATGTAATACTTTCAACAGTAAAAAATTTAAATTAAAAAAATAGCGTGCTCCCTGTCCAGTGCATGCATACGGCATGTGCTAGTACACGTGTGTGGGCATGCGTACGGCATGTGCTAGTACACGTGTGCGAGCATGCATACGACGTGTGCTAGTACACGTGTGCATCTGGAGCTGAGCGTGACAGGACTCACGTTCTCTGTGTGTCTCTGTCAGTTCTCTATAGTGCTGGCTGCCACCCAGTGGAACGATAGAACATGGTCGGGCAATTGGGCCATCCTTTGTGAATCCCCGCTGCCTCTGCAGTGAGGTGCCTCCTTAAGTGGCCTGTGGGGGGTGGAGCAGACACCTCTCCTTAGTGCCCTAGAGGAGTGTTCAGGGCATTGTCACTAAACACCATCCCCGAGGACGGAGGTATGGTCCCCACTGTCATTACTGGTGTTATTCATTCCGTTTGCTTCAAAGAGGACACGTGGTTGCAGATATTTGCTCTTTTTTGGTTCATAAGAGATCTGCTGGCTCCACCTGTGCTGTCCCTGTGAACACTTGTGCACAAGCAGCAGTGCCCTTATGTAAATGCACATCAGGACTCAGCGACTTCATCTTTTCTTACCCTCCCTGGCAAGGATAGTTTGCCCGTTTAATGCCAATCATACAAGTTGTATTTTCTATGTTGCAGATTCGTAACCAGCTTAACCAGGAACAGAATTCAAAACTGCAGCAGCAGAAGGACCTCTTAAATAAGCGCAACATGGAGGTGGCCATGATGGACAAGCGCATCGGCGAGCTGCGAGAGCGTCTGTACGGGAAGAAAATCCAGGCACGTGGAACAACAAGTGTGTCCCCCGGGGAGAGGGGCCTGGGAGCAGTCCTGGTGCGTACGTAGCTCCCAGATTCTAGGTTACCAGAGAGGTCCACTCACAGGCCTACGGGCCGAGGCCCTCCCTGACGTCTCGCCCTTCCTGGACGCTCATCCCTCAGGTTGATGGGGCTGCTCAGTACGAGGTAGTGAGTGAGCTTCACCGAGGAGATGCTGACTCCTTTCTTCCCGGTTGCAGCTGAGCCGTGTGAATGGCGCGTCGTCGCCACAGTCACCCCTGAGCACGCCTGGCAGGGTGGCTGCCGTAGGACCTTATATCCAGGTTCCCAGCGCCGGCAGCTGCTCAGCCCCGGGGGACCCCATAAAGCCCCAGTCTCTCACTGTTGCTTCAGGAGCTGCCCATGGGAGGCCCAAACCTGGTAAGTGGCCGGCCCTCTTGCTGGGGAGCGTGAGCAGGAAGTGGGGGCCGTGGAGTGGCGTCCTCCGAGGGGCCCCGCGTGTTCCTTCCGTCTCCCCTGAGGCACCACATCCTCCAGGGCAGCTTTGGGAGCGGTGTGCTGCCAAGGTGACCATCCCATAGACAGCACTGTCACTGCTCTCCCCTCCCCCCACTCCGTGTGCCTTAGTCAATCAAAAGTCCACAGACCACCACTTTGGCCCCGGCCCACTGAGGCGTGCAGGGACCAGCCGCAGGCCCCAGCGCCGTGTGGTGTGTGGCCACCCAGGCAGGCTCTCCCTAGAGACTGCGCCCCTTCCTCAGAGGAGGGTCGGCTGGTTCTCAGCAGATGCACGAGAGAGCCGGGGCTCCTTTGCAGGAGGACTCGTTATGGCTGGGGGGACACAGGCCCCGTAGCTCCCGCCATGTTGGCAGGTCCCCACACTGCAGCAGCCCTGCACCGACGACCACAGCCCTGCGACTGGCCTGCCGAGCCTGTGGGAGGGGCCCTTTGGAGGCTGTGGTAGACTTAGGGCGTCTTCTGTTTGCTGACTTCCTGTTCTCGTGCGGGCACCTGCTCTGCAGCCACGCCTCTGCTGCTCCCGGCGGGCGGGGGCGTCCCCGGCCCTCAGATTCGGCCAACTCTCAGCAGCGTGCAGGCTCTGTGGTCGGTGTGGCCTCTAATGGCACCTCCTTTGATAAGCTGCTGTTTATAGTCCAAACCCCCCGTGGTGGGAGCAGATATTCGCCTGGTTCCAATGACGATAATTAGCCCCACCAGCCGCTTCTCTGCCGCCTTCCTCGTCACCCCTTCCTGAGCTGGGCCCGTCTCCACGTTCCTGTTCTCTGGGTCCGTGCAGGGCCCCTCAGGGTTGCAAAAGACACCTTGCAGGGCCCGAGAATGCCCTTCAGAAGCTCAGAACCAGCCTGGGTCTCTCAGCTGTGCTGTGAGGGGACCACCCAGCACACCTGCGTCACCCACACGGGGCAGAACCTGGGCCCAGCTGTGGGTCTGGGGAAAGAAAGCTCTTCGGTGGGGACGCTGACCGTGCTGTGGCTCTTCTGGTTCCGTGCCCCACAGATGGCCATGGTAGACCCAGAGTGACCCGCTCGTGGACAGTGTCCGACCTGGACATCGGGCCTGACTGCGGCTCCACACGGCAAGCTGCAGACTCCCTGACAGACCGTATGTCAGCGGGCTGGCCTGGGGGGAGCTCTGTCCCTCCTGCTGCTCAGGCAACAGCCACTCTGTTTTCCAAACCGAGAAAGGCCTGGGCACCCGTCTAGACTTGAGAGAGATGCCACCTGAACGTAGTCTGCCCCTCCCTTCAGCCAGGTGCCAGGTGAGGCCGGGCCACGCACCCAGGTCCCGCTCGGGGAGGCTGAGCGATGCTGGCACATGAAGGTGTTTTGGTTTTCTTTTACCGAATGAAGAGGATTTCCTGAGTTCACGCGGAGGCGTGTAGCTTTATCTCCCTTCATACTTGAAGGTGATTGTCCCTTTATAATAAAATGAAGCGATCTTCCTTCTATACCTTCTGCCTTATCCCCAGAAAGAAAATTTCTCTCTTCATCCCTCCTTCACCTTTCTGTGACTGGTTGGCCACATTCCTGGTGACCTTGAGAGAGGGCACAGGAAGTCTGAGCGCTCGGCCTGAGCGTCTGCAGTGGACTCTTTCCCGTCAGCCCGAGCTTTCACATTGGGCCTCCCCAGGGGGTGAACCCCGCCTCCCCTGGGGAAGAAAGAAAAGCACCCCAGCCCAGAATAGGCTGACAGGCCACACGGAGCGAGGTGACCTTTGGCCTTGGACTGCTCAGCAGGGCCCTGCAGCTTGGCTGAGCTGTGTGGAGCCTGCTGCCTGGAGCTGGGGTAATGTTAGCAGTGCTGCCGCAGGGGTGGACGCGGCTCTGGAGCAAGCCGGGGCAGGGCCCAGCCCGGCTCAGAGCTCTGCCCGTCCTGGTCGTGCCCAGAGCACGTGAGAGCCGGCCTTCCTGTCCGGAATTGCAGGCTTTGGCTCCGCGCCGTGTGGCGAGGAAGAGTGAGTTTCCTCTGCCCCTCAGTCGTGTCTACCTGCCGCGCTGGCTGGAGGGACAAGGATGTGCTGTTCTGCCAGGGCCCAGACAGTCCCCAGGATTTCCTCCCGTCTCATGTGGCGGAGGCTGGGTGTCGGCACGTCCGTCAGCCCGTGCCCGCTGCGGCTAGAGCCTGGCCTGCCGCTGTGAGTGAGCGGGTGCCCTTTTTCAGTTTGGAAAACGTTCTGTAAAAACATAGCTTCTCGGTGCTTTTCTGAAAACGCGGGCTTGACTGGCTTTCTGGCCACTGCTGTGGGGCGCAGCCTGTCTCCAATCAGTGGGACCGCACCGGCCTCCGTGATCATGCCTCACTGCAGAGCAGGGGTGGGGAACGCCCGCGAAATCGTTGAGTCTGGCCCTGCCAAGGCATCAGGGGTGAGTTAATTCAATGTTTGACCAAATAGAGCAGCCTCATTTTTAAGTTGATAATTTTGTATGGACCATGAATGATGTTATAAATATCCAAATGGCCTTTGGCAGAAAAAAGGTTCCCCACCCCTGCTTTAGATGATAGAAATTTCTAATAGATCAGAGTTGAATTTTTCTTTTAACACTGAGTGGTGCAGATCAAGCCTGTTATGGAGTCAAAGGAGAGTTCTTTATTGTATGTAACTGTATCTGTAAGCAGTGTTTGGAGAGTAAGGGCCCGTGCTTGCTTCGCTCGTTAGTGTTGATGGAAGGGTTTGAGCTGTGCTTGAATGAGGGCTGACTGTCTCTGCAGACCTCTGTCCCTGGCTGGGTCGTTGCTGGAGCCCGCACACCGAGCCACGCAGCGCTGGGGGGCCTGGCCCACAGAGGCCGCCCTGATCCCACCGCGCACTCGCAAGCTGGTGTGCGGGGAGAGGTCAGCCCTGCGGTGCCGCTCCATCAGAATGTTACAAAAAGTGACTTTCTTTTCTGATGGGGCTACTCTTACGCTAACTCACCTAATTTAAAGACAAACTTGACTTACGTTCTATGTTCTTTTCAAGCTAATGATGGAAACTGGCCAACACTAAAACAAAATATGAGCTCTGCGGTGAAACCAACACAGATGGCCCCTGTGGACTGGAAGGACCCGAGCGTGGAGGGGCCACTCAGGCAGGGCCCCGTCTCCAGCCAGCCTGCGCCCTTGTCAGCTCTGGGAGCCCCGGAGAAGCTGGTAGGCCCCTTGTCATGATCCCTGGGACACAGATGAGCTCCTAACCCTGTCATGTTTGGCCCTTGTCTTCGAGAGTAGAAGGTGTCATGAGGCAAATGATTCTTACTAGCGTCCCAACGACACCCAGTCTGAAGGAGTCCGTGGCCCTACGCGCCCGCGCAGTGAGCACGCCAGGCCTGAGTCAGGGTAGTTCTGTCGCAGGCGGGTGACAGCCCGCTGTGCCCGATGCCCGGTGCCCTGTGCCGGCCACAGCCGACTTGAAGGATTACAAGTCCTACTTTGTCTCCTCATGTGACTGTGGATGGGAATCTGCTTAACTTTTCAAAGGATGACTGTGTTTTCTTCACGTTTAAATTTAGGGCATCGAGATGGGTAAAATGCCACCCCCCGTCCCTGGTGTCGGCAAGCAGCTGCCGCCGAGCTACGGCACACACCCAAGTCCTGCGCCCATGGGTCCAGGGCCCACAAACTCCCTGGAAAGGAGGAAGGAGGGCAGCTTGCCCAGGCCCAGCGCAGGCCTGGCCGGTCGGCAGAAGCCCGGCCCTCTGCCCTCCGTGGGCAGCACCCACCCACCGGGCTCCTCCCAGCAGATCCAGCAGCGGATTTCTGTGCCCCCGAGCCCCACGTACCCACCCGCAGGGCCGCCTGCGTTTCCCACTGGAGACGGCAAACCCGAGCTCCCACTGACTGTGGCCATCAGGCCCTTCCTGGCAGACAAAGGGTCCAGGCCACAGTCCCCCAGGAAAGGACCCCAGACAGTGAATTCAAGTTCCATATACTCCATGTACCTCCAGCAAGCCACGCCCCCCAAGAATTACCAGCCCGCAGCGCATGGCGCCTCGAATAAGTCGGTCAAAGCAGGTACAGTAGCTTGTGCTCTCCCTCCTGGGGCCAGGGAGCTGTGCTCTCCTCTAGGAACACGCCAGCCCACAGCCTCACATTCGGGCCACACACTACTTAAGATCAAACTAGAGCCTTACCTCTCGCACGCCTTCCGAGTTGCGTGAGGTGAAATAAAGGACGACACGCAGGTGGATGGTCACAGCTGACTTCCTGTGGGAGCGCCCGCCCCCGGGAACTCCAGCTGCGGGAAGGGTGTGATTGCGCAGTGTGCTCCCTCTCCTGCGTCCTGGTACCTTTGCAGCTCTCCCGGGAGCCGGGGTGGGGCTCTGCCTAGACCTCTTCTCCACCTCCTGCGTCCCGAGCCAGGCCCTGGGGCAGCGGCTGGGTGGCGAGGGGTGTCTTCTGCTTTGGGCATTCTTCCCCCCCCCCACCCCCCACCCCAAGAGCCGCAGGGGAGAACAGCCTGATTCGGTGAGGGGACATGGCCCTGGGGGCGAGGTGTTGGAGGGAGCAGGTCGGAGAACAGGGCCTAGTTCCACACCTCCCACGGTTAGTGGGTTCTGACTTGGGTGGTAGGGTCCTGCCCGTTGGGCTTTCTTAGATGTTCTTGGGCGTGAGCCGCAAGCTTCCAGACTCGCAGTTGAGGGACTCCTGGGTGCCTGGCCACCCCGTGCCCAGCAACTCCTGAGGCAGACATTGCACTGACCAGGGGCTGGAGCGGTCGAGACCCTTCCCTAGAGCTCCAGGCGGCCTCCCTGTCAGCCCGGCTGGGGCTTCCTGCTGTGCCCCTAAGTCCGAGGCTCAGCTCCTTGGCTAGAAGACAGGGACAGCCTGTTTGGGTGGGAAGCCAGGTCCATGGCTATTTTAAATGCTCGTTTGGAAAAGCCTCCATTCTGGGATCCCAAAGGCAAAAGCATAAGTTAGATGCTCCACGTTCCAGAGTGTCGGTGAGGTTCTTTGAGCAGAGGACACGCTTGGGGCTTAAGCTGGGGCTCACCACATGGCCGGTGCAGCTCGTTGGCTGGAGCGTCGTCCCGGACACTGAAGGGCCGTGGGTCTGATTCCAGGTCGGGGAGCGAACCCGGTTGTAGGTTCAGACAGGGTTAGGGGGCATGTAGGACGCAGCCAGCCAATGTTTCTCTCCATCTCCCTTCCTTTCTCTCTAAAGTTAATAAAAAATGTGTTCTCTGGGGAGGATTAAAAAATAATAATAAATTTATTTTAAAATTAAGGTGCAACAACCAGGCCTGCCTCTGGTGTAAGCAGAGGTGTGTAGTGGCGGGCCCGGGTGCAGGTGCTGAGGGTCCCCATCCTGTTTCCTCAGTGTATGGGAAGCCCGTCCTGCCATCGGGCTCGGGCTCAACGTCTCCGTCGCCGTTGCCGTTTCTTCACGGGCCGCTGGCCACCAGCACCTCGCAGCCCACACCCCCTGCAGAGAGTACGGAACGAGAGCCCGAGCAGGACAGCCCGGCCCCGCCCGCGGAGGCCACGGGCGCCATGGAGAGCCTGCCGCGGCCGCTCAGCCCCACCAAGCTCACACCCATCGTGCACTCCCCGCTGCGCTACCAGAGCGACGCGGACCTGGAGGCCCTGCGCCGGAAGCTGGCCAACGCGCCGCGGCCACTGAAGAAGCGCAGCTCCATCACGGAGCCCGAGGGCCCGGGTGGGCCCAACATCCAGAAGCTGCTCTATCAGCGCTTCAACACCCTGGCCGGTGGCATGGAGGGCACCCCGTTCTACCAGCCCAGCCCCTCGCAGGGCCTCACGGGCACCCTGGCCGACATGGACAATGGGAACACCAATGCCAACGGGAACCTGGGGGAGGCCAGCCCTGCCCAGCCCACAGCCCCACTGCCCGCCGAGCCCACTCCTGCCTCAGACGCCAACCACAACGAGCTCCCTTCCCCTGAGCCTGAAGGGCTCCTCCGTCTCCAGACCACCCCCCAGGCCGTGGAGCCTGCGGAGGACAACAACAACAACGTGGCCACAGCCCTGTCCACGGAGCAGGTCCCGAGCCCTGGGCCCGAGGCCCCCTCTCCGGGGGAAGAGCCCGTTTCTCCATCACGTCCCCCCGTCGCACCCCTGCTCGCAGCCTCTACGGTGGGTACGGGCCCCCTGTGCTGTGGAGGACCCAGTGCTGTGCTGGGCGCAGTGGGCGTGGCAGACGGGTCGCAGCCCCTAGGGAGTCAGGCCCAGGGCAGGGCTCCACGGGCTGTACTGGAGGCCCAACCGGGAGGCTCAAGGAGGGAAGCTGCCCCTGGAACCTGGAGGGAGGCCGAGCTGAGGGAGCGAGCGGCTGGGAGTCCCTCAGCTGGTAGAAAGGAGCTGCTGCTCCGGAGGGAGCAGTGAAGCTGGATGTCACCCCCTGGCTCCTGGGGTCCCCTTTAAATCCAAGCTTCCTCTTCACAGAGCAAGCGGACCAACCTGAAGAAACCCAACTCCGAGCGCACAGGCCGCGGGCTGCGCGTCCGCTTCAACCCCCTGGCGCTGCTCCTGGACGCATCCCTGGAGGGAGAGTTCGACCTGGTGCAGAGGATCATCTATGAGGTGAGCCGAGCGGAGCCCCTGCCTGGGTGCCCCACACGCGCAGGCGTGGCTCACACACCTTGTGTCCCAGGTGGAAGACCCCAGCAAGCCCAACGACGAAGGGATCACCCCGCTGCACAACGCCGTCTGCGCCGGCCACCACCACATCGTGCGGTTCCTATTGGACTTCGGTGTCAACGTGAACGCCGCCGACAGCGATGGCTGGTGAGCCCCCCACAGGGCAGAGGGGCCGAGGGTCTGGAGCACAGGGAGTGAAGGGTGAGGGGACAGGGCGCCCACTCGTCCTGGGCTGCTCAGCACCCCCCGCTTTGCTTTCTGGAAAATGTTGTGAAAGGCATAGCCATGCTTCCCTTTTCTTAAATGTGTTTATGGATTTTTTTAAAGAGAGAGGAAGGGGGGGGGGAGAGAGAGAACCATCAATGAAAGAAACATTAATCAGCTGCCTCCTGCATGCCCCCTACTGGGAATCGAACCCGTGACCTCTCTGCACAGGATGAAGCCCAACCAGCTGAGCCACACGGGCCGGGCTGTGGCTCAGTCTGTCCACCTGGTCATTAACGCGCGGCCCGGCCACGTTTTCAGCAGTCAGGACTCTTGTCTGTTTAGTGGCTGGGTCGTGGCTGCAGGGCCCGGTGCTGCCGTGGAGGCCCAGCCTCCCGGGGTCGCTGTCAGCCTCGGGCAGCTGCCTACACCTGTCTCGGGCGTCCCTCAGCCGCGCCCTCCAGGCGTGTGTGTGAGGCCCAGGACATGTGGTAGTGGACACCACACCACTGCAGACAGCGCGGGAGGTGCAGGCACTGAGGCTCCGCAGCCCGGGGCCTGCCATCCAGGGGCCACACACGCCTTCACCTCCCGCCCTGCAGGACGCCGCTGCACTGTGCCGCTTCCTGCAACAGCGTGCACCTCTGCAAACAGCTGGTGGAGAGCGGTGCCGCCATTTTTGCCTCGACCATCAGCGACATTGAAACTGCTGCGGACAAGTGCGAGGAGATGGAGGAGGGCTACATCCAGTGCTCCCAGTTTCTGTATGGTACGCAGGCGTCCTCTCGGCCTGCAGGGGGCGTGCGCTGGGCCGGCCGACCGGGCCCTAACTGCAGGGGCAGCCAGTTCGGTCAGAGGGCAGCCCCTGTCCCTTTGCTCCCTCCTGAGACGTGTCTGAAAGTCCGAGTCGGCAGGAGGGTGCTGTGCAGCTGGCTAAACACAAGCTGCCGGAACCGAGGAGGCGGCCAGCCCGGGAGGCCCATGGTGGGACAGTGACCGTGGGCGGGGAGGAGGGAGGCACTCAGGTCACCAGCCTGTGGGGCTTCCCTGGGCGTGGGCCGGCCCCTCACTGCCACGTGTGAGTGCCAGCTGCCCTCCAAGCAGTCACCCCACTCTTCGGTCCCCGACTTTGTGCTAGATGTGAGGTGTACGTTTCTCCCCAAGAAATGCCTCTGGACTCAGAACCTCAAGCGGCAGTGCCTACCTGCTGGTGTGTGGCCATGGGCAGCAGCTGGGCCTGGCTTCCGACCCACAGCCTGGCCTCGGCCTCGCTGGGCCGCCCAAGAGCAGCAGTGCGTCCGGTCTGGCCCCGCAGCGGGGCTCTCGCTGCCCATCCTCTGTGAGGCCTGACCGCTTGCCGTCCTGCCACAGGGGTGCAGGAGAAGCTGGGCGTGATGAACAAGGGCGTGGTGTACGCGCTGTGGAGCTACGAGGCCCAGAACAGCGACGAGCTGTCCTTCCGAGAAGGCGACGCCATCACCATCCTGAGGCGCAAGGATGAGCACGAGACCCAGTGGTGGTGGGCTCGCCTGGGCGACCGGGAGGGCTACGTGCCCAGAAACCTGCTGGGGGTGAGTGCGCAGCCGCGCCGAGCTTGTGCCCAGAATCCGCTGTCCAGCGTGGCCCGTCCTGCTGGGACCCGCGGGCAGGCACTGCCCTCCCCACGCTCAGTGCTCTGCAGGCGGGCATTTGCGGTCGGCCCTGCGGGGGGCCCAGCCCAGCTGCTCAGTGCCTTTTTCTCGTGGGAACTCCCTCGGGCGCCCCATCTCACCCCAGTCAGAACTCCGCAGCCCAGAAACTTGCTTACTGGGGAGGGTGAAGAGGGAGAGCCTGCAGGTCGCTGTGAGAGGGGGCTCGGACCGGGTGGAGGTGGGCTGGGTGCGGGTGCTCTGGGTGTCGGGCAGGGCCTCCTGGGCGGCTGACGGAAGCTGGACCTGGACGCTGTCCTTCCAGCTGTGTCCTCGGATCCAGCCCCGGCAGCGAACGCTGGCCTGAATCCCCGCCAAGGAGCCGCTGAAGTCGCCTGCGCAGAAGCTGGAGTCTATGGTGCTCACGCAGCAGAAGCCCACAATGTGAACCGCAGGCTCGGGAGGCCTCCTCCAGCCGCCTCCAGAGGACTGAGCTTTGCCAATGACTGTCAACCCAAATAAATGCCCAGCTTTCTACGCCTGTGCCAATAGAAGCCCGAGAGTGAACCCCCGGATGGTTGCCAGTGGAGACCAGTGGCCTGACTGACTGGCCCCAAGGCCACCCTCATGCTCCATGTCCCTCACCAGCAGTGAGCGCGCCCACTGCTGTGCGTGCTCCCCTGAGCCCTGCCCGCCTGCCGCTGGGCACCTCAGCACCAGGTCCTTCCCTTCATGACCAGAGGAGCCTGCAGGGAAACCCGTGCGGTGGCCCTGACACGGGGGCTCCACTTCCTGTTCCGGCCCGTGGTGCGGGGCTGGACTTCAGGCCCCAGGCAGGGACCTCAAGACCAAAGGACCATGGCCAGGAGGCTGTCAGCACTGACCTCCTCCGCTCCCTTCTCTGCAGCCCCTCGCTGCCCAGGTGTGGTTCTTACCCCCCTCAGCCCCTCGGTTTTCATTAATTCACGGGAACCAGAAACACGAGAGAAATGCCTTTGGCTCTGTGCCTGGTTGGGGCTGGGTGGGCCCTGAGTGTAGGCAGACCTGCCCCCCACCGGCCAGGAGCCTGAGGTCGGTCACTCGGGTGGCATGGTCGTCAGGAGGGGCAGCTGTGGGCATGAGGGTGGGCCTCCCCGTTGGGCCAGCTGTGATGTGGTGACCTTGGCAGGCCCTTCACCGAAGGCAGCTGAACGCACAGGCTTTTATACCAAAAGTATTTTTGACTAGACATTCGCAAATACCAGGATGATGCTGGAGATGTCGAGAAGTCTTTCTCATTAAATTCCAGGCCCGTAGGCTTTATTGTCCATGGACGAGTCTGTGTATAATTCTGTATAGACGTGTGTATAGACCGTTGCTGTACTGGTCCCCTTTAAGCACTGAGTGTACACAGTGCTGATGGAGCGTGAAGACCCCGGGGCAGCCTCTGCTGGGGCCCCTCCACCCGATGCCGTGTAACGTGCACAATAAACACTGTTATCCCGTGGCTGCGAGTCTGTATCCTGAGTGATCGGAGCCGCCACAGGGACGTGTGGTGGTCCCGACAGTGAGGCAAGGCCTGGCCCATATTCTCAAAATAGGGTTTAATCAAGCTTCATATACAAATTGTTGTACAATTGTTCTAAAGTGAAACAGTGAGTGAAAAGCACAAAACACAGCTGGCTCCTCCCCTGTAGTGAAGTATCAAAGGCTTGCGTAGCCCGCGTTAGTGCCGTTGGTGCCATCTGCAGCCGGCTCCGGCAGGCCCGGATCACCGGAGACAAGGCATGAAGACGAGGGTCCAGAACCTCCTGGTAAGCCTGGACTCGTACAAACATGGCGAAGGTTACGCTACAAACAGTTCAGCGGTCGTGTAGCTGGGTCTCCGCCCACTTAGGCCCCTCTGCAGCCCCTCGCTGCCTGACTAGGTGGTGACACTGCCACCTCTGCCCCATCAGGCATCAACAGGAAAACGAAGGCTCTAGAGCCGGAAGCTGTTTGGAGCGTTAGTAAATGTGTACGTGTCGCACGAGGTAAGCGCACACGACTGTTCCTCCAGAGCCTCGTGTTGCCTTCCCACCGCGCTTGGGGTCGGGCGAGGCAGCGAGCAGGCTCCGCGCTCCAGCCCGTGCAGTTACTGGTCCCGAGATTCGTGGAGGAGCTTGGCGGCCTGCATGGCAACAGAAACAGAACTGTGCGGGTCCTGCCTGGCTGGAGCTGGGGGGCGGCCTTGCCCTGGGGAAGCTGGGCCCCTCTCCTACCTGCCCCTGTGCCAACCACCACGGCCCGTACCTTGTGCATGGCTGCCAGCCACGCTGTCGCCTGCTTCCTGCTGCCGTGTGCATCCTCCCCTGCAGTCAGCTTCAGCTGGGCCACGCCCTCCGCCCCTGGCGCCGAGTACTGCAGGGACATGCCCGTGGCCCGCGCGGCGCCCCCTGGGGGAGGGAGGCAGCAGGCTCAGATGCCACTCCCTACCCTGGTGCAGGTCTAGGAGGTGGCAGGGGCCTGTGCTCAGCTGTCACCCCTGCCTGCACCAGGGAAGAGGCCAGGCGGTCAGTGCTGCCCACCTGAGGACCAGGGTCACGGCTGGGGGAGCTGTGCAGGGCTTAGCACCAGGGAGGCACCAGCCCAGGGGCCCATCTACCGATACTCGAGCTCCCGCCGCGATGCCACGTGGGGGACGGGGCGCGGAGATGGTGCCCATCTCTGGGGCCAGCTGCTCCCTGGGATGACTCCTGCCAAAACCTCCCAGGACCAGCCACTTGGGATGAGGGGCCCTTCAGTGCCCGGCAGCGAGGACAGCTATGTGGACAGCAGGCCCCTGGTGAGTCACCTACACTTTACCTGGCGGCTGCAGGAGGCCACCCATTGGGCAGTGCTCTCCTCTGGGAGCCCCTCCCTGCCTCCAGCCCTCTCTGCGCCAGGCCGGTCCGGGGAGCCCCGGTTGAGAGGCTCGAAGGCCTCCTATGACCTGTCAGGAGCTCACGCCTGCACTCCTGTCTGTCAGTCTGGTGGCTCCACCCACCTCCTGACTATAAGGAGTTTCACTGGCACAGCCAGGGACATGGGCCATCTCCTCTGGCTACTTTGCAACAGTCCCTCCGGCTGACAAACCTGAATAGTTACTACCCTGGCCTCAGGCTCCAAGGAGGTGGCAGAGGCCCCCTGGGCTGACCTGACCCCAGCTTCTCCAGACCCTGCCCTTTGCCCCAGGGTGGATCTGACTGCCCACTGGCAAGACAGCCTGTGAATAGGTGGTGACACTGCCCGCTCTGCCCCATCGGGACAGGCAAGCCCGGGGGCCGCAAGGAGGCCCTTGGAGGAGCACAGTGCGCCCGCTGTGACGGTCAGGAAGGTGCCAGAAGGGCCACCCATGCCCTGCTCCCCGACACCCTGCACCCCACCTGCTCAGGGACAGCAGTTCCAACAAGAGGTTGGGAAACAGGGGTGACACTCCCCTGGGGTGAGGAAAACAGCAAATCCCTGTCTTCCCCAGGACATTCCCATTGGTGCTTAGATGCCAACCCTCTTTCAAACTGGCCGAAAGGAGTGAATGAGCATTTCTCAGAGGCCCTGTGTGACCCCCCACCTCCCGCAGCAGAGGCGGGGCACGGCCCACGGCATGCTGGGAGCGAGGCTGACCTTCGGAGGCAGGCGGGCTCCCCAGGAGGCTGGTGTAAGTGTGCGTGTCTTTGTCTAGGCAGGAAGGTGGGCAGGCAGGAGAGAAGAGCAGCCAAGAGCCATCAGAAAACAGAAAGCAAGATGGATTAAGTCGGTGGGTTTCAGCGGGAAGACAGCCCCGGGGCCCAGGAGTTCAGTGGGAAAGATCCTGGCGGCCTGGACCTCGGGAAGTTCGTGCAGGAAAGCGGAGGCCTTGCGCTCGCAGACACACTCCAGCCCCTGGGATCTGGGTGCCGCCAGCCGCCCGTGGCCTGCAGCCTTGGCTGGAGCACTATGGGGGAGCTCCTGAGTAAACACACTCAGGCGCCCCTCCTCCTGTACACAATACCCCCTCCCCCCCCCCCACCATTCACCTGGCGAGTTCCCAGAGCCACGAAGCAGCACCAGCCCACAGAGAGGGCAGGCACCTCCAGGACCAGCCCAGAGGGAGCCCCGACCTTGGTGCCACTGCGTCCCTGCCACCCGGCTGGCCCCGGCCTCCGTTCCATGAGGGGCAGGCGCACGTACCTCCAGCGGGGAAGCCTTCCGTGAGGACCTGCACAGCCAAGATGTGTGTGACCTCGATCTCGTGGTGGCTGGCCCCATCCAGCAGCAGGTACCTGTCAAACGGAGGGCGTCCCGGTCACCGGGGCTCGAGGGCAGCTGCCAGTGCCCGAGGGCTCTGCCTCTTACCTCTGGTTGCTGGAAAGACGACAAACCATCGTTTCTGATTTCTCGGAGTTTCCAAAACTTACGAGGAAGGTGGCTCCTTGAGGCACAAAAACAAGCGTAAGTAGGCAGCTCCAAGTCACCCTGTCAGCCCGACCTCCTCCCTCAGGCCCCAAGGAGGCAGCAGAGGGCCCTGGGCTGACCCCGGCTTCTCCAGACCCCGCCCTTTGCCCCAGGGCAGATCTGACTGCCCTGCCCCAGACAGCCAGGGGACAGGTGGTAACACTGCCCAACTCTGCCTCCTGGGGCAGGAGAGCCTGGAGGCTGCAGGAGGCCCCTGCAAGGGCACAGTGCGCCTGCTGTGGGCACGGACAAGAGGAGAAGGAGCAAGACAAGCGGGCGCTGCTGGAGCCCTCGCTGGGCAGGACGGTGCTGGCTCTGCGTTAGGCTCCGCTGGCCGTGGAAGCGCCAATCACCACGTCCTTCACAGAAGGCCCAGCCCAGGGCCCTGGCCTCCACACACTGCAGGAGCCACCAGGCCAGGGCCGCAGGGCTGGCCAGGGCGAGAACCAGGTGCGCTGGGGTGGAGGGGTGTGGGGAGGCAGACCCTTAGTCCTGCGTCACCACCCCCCCGGAAATGGCCAGGCGAAGGTCCCGCAGGCTGCTGGCCCTGTGGTCTGGGGGCCCGGTCCTGACACACGTGTAAGAACCGCGCTGCCCAGGTGCGTGGCCCCATACGAGAGCATACCAGCTAGTGGCCCAAGCCCCCTAAAGGGAGACAGCGGTTCAGGCACAGCTGCAACTACAGGACAGCCAGCTCCCACGCGCCTCTGCAGCGATCCTGGGGATCGCCCCCCCCCCTTCAGGCACCGCCCACTCTGCAGGCACTGCCCCCCGCGAGCACCGCCCCCTCCGCAGGCACCGCCCCCTCTGTAGGCACCACCCACTCTGCAGGCACTGCCCCCTGCAGGCACCACGCCCTCTGCAGGCACCGCCCCCTCCGCAGGCACC
>JAWPEG010064502.1:816185-857713 GCA_035771395.1 Myotis vivesi | reverse complement strand
CCCCGGCTGCGACCACCCCTCCCCGGCTGCGACCCTCCCTCCCCGGCTGCCCCCCTCCCCGGCTGCGAACCCCCTCCCCACCGAGCGCTGCAAGTGTCTGAGATCAAGCTGCTCATGCTCACCGCTGGGGGCCAGGCTGAGGGCCACAGCACAGTCACAGGGCTGACCCACCAAAGGGCCTGAGAAACCTGGGGCGCAGGGCGTGCAGGTGGAGATGTGCTCACGGGGACACACACCTGTGCACACACAGACCCATCTGCGGCCGGACCCTGGCTGGACTGACTCCATAAACAGACAGACAGACACCTGGCCAGGGGGGGCCAGCAGGGCCTCTGATTCCCGGGAAGCAGGGTCAGGAGACTCGGACCCTGCGCTCCCTCCAAGGCCTCCGGGTGCGGGCCGGAGGGAGGAAGCGGGGGAAGGGGTGGCGGCTGGGGGTCCCCTGGGCGCCACCAGCAGCTCCACCTCCCCCGCCCTCCCCGTGAGGCCCAGGACCAGGCCCACGCAGGTGAGTGGACCGCGGGCAGGGAAAGCCCCGGAAAGGCCCCTCCTGCCACCTTCTACCTAAACCCGGGCCGACCTCCGCCCAGGACCCTTCCCGCAGGCGCACCTCCAGGAGGGAGCCCGTCCCCCAGCCCTGACCAGGCAGAGCACTGCCGGGCGTGTCCAGCGGGCACGCCCAGCGCAGGGAGGACACAGCCTGGGGCCACCGCTCCTTCCTGGCGGCCGGCCCCCCTGCCCGCGTGGGCAGGAACCTGGTGCGGGCGGGCGCCACGGGAGCGGAGCTCTGCCACCGGCTTCTCGGAATTTCGCCAGAGCCTCAGAGGCCCGCGGGCTCCGGGCTCCGGGCTCCGGGCTCCGGGCTCCAGGCTGCAGGCACGCCCGCCCCGCCCCACCCGCGGCCGCATTCCACAGGGCCGGCTGCACCGCGCGGGACAGGCAGCGGGACAGCCACGGGCTGGAGGGGCGAGGGAGAGAGGGACCGGCGAGCAGCCTGAGCTGGGACCCGCGGAGCTGGGACCCGCCACGCGCTGTCCGAACTGCCTCCGGGGAACCAGGGGCCCCGACCCCGGACCCGCACAGCCGAGCAGCAGGGGCTCCGCGGGGTCAGTGCGAACGGGTGTGGAGAGGCTCCTCGGGGGCGAGAGCGGGGAACGCGGGCCCGAGCCGCCAGGGGGCGCGGGTGACGCCCGACGGTTCCTGCCCAGGGCGGGCCCGCCCCGTGGAAGGACAGTCGCTCGCTGGCCTTCCGCCAGGTCACTCTGCGGTTGGCTTCCTGACGGCGGGCAGCTCGACCTCTTTCCTTTCATTGTCCTTTCACGGCGGGACCCGGAGGGGGGAGCGGGGAGGGAGGTGCCTCCCGGCCGTCAGAGCACCAGCGCCGCGGGCAGAAAGCAGACAAGAAGGGGCGCAACAGGGCGCGGGGATCACCCTCCCCACCATCGCCTTCACCAGCGCCCCCACCAGCTCCCCCACCAGCGCCCCATCATCTCCCCACCACCGCCCCACCAGCTCCCCCACCAGCTCCCACCGACCCCTGTGCTGGCCTCTCAACTCCCAACACTGCGCTGCCACCCACACCCGCCACACCAGGGCCCGCGGCACAACAAGGGGGTGTCCTCCTCCAGTGGCGCTGCCCCCCTCACTCGGCTGCTTTGAAACCCTCGACTTCACTTCCCCGGGAGAGGGAGGCACCCACGCGGAGGGCGGGGCTGGGGTCCCCCACGGCCACAGGCGGACACACTCAGACACGCAGAGCCTGGCCGGAGGGAAGGGGCGCTCCGCGGTGAGGAGCCTGGGCCGAGGGGCGCATGGGGCGCCGTGTGGGGGGCGCTGGGTGTCCTGCCGTTCGCAGCCGGCGCCCTCGGCGCATCTCACTTCTGTCTCGGCACCGGGTCTTGGGGGCGACCTGACGCGCAGGGGTGCGAGGCCCCGCCAGCCCCGTCGCTCAGGTTCAAGGCTGATGCGGGGCCCACCCCTGACCCGACGCCCAACGGCCTTCACCGGGCCCCGCCCTCACCTCCCCGCCACCCACCCCGCTCCGGGCAGGTGCCGCTCCCCCCGCGTCCCCGCCCGCGGGCCACACGCCGGCGCCCCGGGGACGGCCCCGCTCCCCGGGGTGGGGGTCCCTGGGTCTCGAGGCCCCGCACCCGCACAGCCACTCAACCACGTCGTGGGACTCACATGCCCTCCGGGTGGGCCAAGCCCGGGAGGGGGTCCGTGCCAGGGACACAGGCTCGGGCGGGTAGGATGGGGGGCTCCGGGCGCCCCGAGAGCGGGAACCTGGGAAAAGGCAGATGCCCAAGGCCCGGAACCCGGGACCCCCGGGGGCGCAGAGCAGGTGCCAGAGGGCGGCCGCGCGGGAACCCGGAGGGCGGCAGGGGCCAGCGGAGGGGAGCGGGGGGCCGAGAGCGGGTCGGGCTGGGGAGGCCTCGGGGAGCGGGGCGGGTCCGGGCCCGCTTGGGGGGTGGGGACGGGGATCCTGGGCGCGGACAGGGGTCCAGGGCGCGGACGCGGGTTTCCGGGGTGCGGAGGGGGATCCTGGATGCGCACGCGGGTTTTCGGGGCGTGGACGCGGGTCCGGGGCGCCGACGGGAGGCGGGCGGGCGGCCGACCTACCTCCTTGTCCGGGACCCATTGCGGCTCCTCCAGGCCGAACGGGCTGCCGAAGGCGCGGTGCTCGGGCACCATGCGCAGGCCGCTGGGCGAGCGCACCAACTTCTTGGCGTCGCAGCGGGCGGCCACCTCGGAGGACATGACGCCGCCGCGCGAGCCCACCACCCTCACACGGCCCTCGGTCGCCCCGACCAAAGCCCCGCCCCATCCGTGCCGCTGACAGCGCCCGCGCCCAATCGGCACGCTCGGCCCGGAGCCCGGACCAATCGGAGCTCTGGCTCCGCCCCATCGCTGCGCTCCAATCTGCGCAAGGCACCTCCCCTGCCACCCTGCGGTCAGTCACCAATAGGCAGTGAGGGCCAGCCCAGGCACGCCCCGTCCCTCTCTGGGCTATTGAGACTTTGGATTGGTCAATTAGCCTGTGACGTAACGCTGCTTCCTCTCTGATTAGCGTATCCCTCGCGGGGCGCCTGGCGCTCATTGGAAGAGGAGGCTGCGAGGGGCGGGCCGGCACGAATGGTGGATCGCGCGCGCGAGGTGGGAGCTACTGTCCTGCGGGGCCGGGGCGGGGGCGCCGGGGCGCCGGGGCGCCGGGTTGGAGGCCAGGCGGCGGCGGAGGGGCAGTCGGGGCACAGGTCCTGGCGGTGGGAGGCGACCCGGGGCCGGTGCGCGGGGAGAAGGCTGATGCTGGGACTGCCACCCGCAGAGTCTGGAGGAGGCGGCGCAGCCCAGCCCCTGTCCAGGACTCGTGGGGTGAGAGGTGAGCCCGGACCGCGTGAAGTGGGGGTGCTTTAGAGGTAGAGACGGCATGGGGTCAAGGGTGGTGGGTGGACAACCACGGCGAGGGGGTGCACAGTGGGGAGAACAGGTGCGCGGTGGGGAGGCAGGGCCATCGGGAGGGCCCTGTGGACGCCCGGGTTGGGGGTCACGGGGGAATGGGGAGCGCTCAAGGCTGTGGGACTGAGAAGAGAAGGGGTTCCCAGAGGAGGAGGAGGCCCAGTGGCCCCAGCGTGGGGGAGGGGTGGCCACCGCGGACCCTGAGATCCCTCGCTGGGGGGGTGGGACGATGCCCAGTCTCGAGTGGGCTGCCCCGACGGGGCTGGGCCCCTAAGCAGGTCGGCCTCGGGGTTTGCAGAGCGGGCAGAGGACAGTGCCCGTTGGGTTAGCAGGAGGCCATGTAGGCTGGGGTCCGGCTACTACTGGTCCAGGGCTGAGGGCACGCAGCCTGGAGCCCAGGCCCAGGGCAGCCACTTGCTGGCTGTGTGGCCCCAGCTCGTCACTTCGCCACCGCGTGTCCGCTTCCTGGTCGGCAGCAGGGAGTGGGCAGCAGCGCTGCTGCAGGTGTGCGCGAGGGTCCTTCCCGTAGGGGCTTAGAACAGTCCCTGGAGCAACAGACAAGTTACTGTAATGCTAGTGTTGAAAGAAGGTCTTTAGGCTCCTTCCTTTAGTTCTGTATCACAAGTCAAGTTCAGGCCCTTGAATCCTGAGTCCTGCTGCCCGAGGCAGGGGGCCCGCCTGCAGCTCTGAGCTCTCCACCCAGCGTGGGGTGTTGGTGCGGGGACCCAGGCCTGCACCCTGAGAGCCCCGAAGACACAGGACGCCCCCAGGGAAGCTCCAGGCAGGAACTGGTTTCCTGAATGCCTCCTGTTTGATCCTCAGCTACACGTTGCTTTTCCTGTAGCTCCTTCATGCTCGCTCAGCGCGAGTCGTGTTAACTGGTCCCCTAAGTGGCTGAACTCAGGTGCCCCGGGAAGCTGCCCCGTCTGTCCGCCTGGGGGCGCTCCTGTGCAGATCCTGTGCCCGGGGCTGGCCGTCCAGTGTCTGGTACTGTAGGTGCCTGTCAGTGGGCACAGCCTCCGGGGGCCTGGTAGGAATTGGAGTTTTGTATTGAGGCCGCAGCCTCTACCAGCTTCCCTGGCCCTGTCCGCACCGGCCCAGGTGCTCTCAGCCAGTGCCTCCCCGACCGGGCCACTCGTCCCTGCGGCGCAGCCCCCAGCCTGGCCTGTCGCTGTGCCCTGCGCCCAGGGCTGCCCAGGGGTGTCCCCGAGGCCGGGGAAGAGCCGGCACGTTCTCCGCAGGTGAAAGTTGAAAGCAAACGGTGTTGTGTCCAGGTGCTCTTGGCCCTGGAGGCGGTGCTTGGGGTGGTCACTCTTCCCGCCTGCCCATGTCCTCGGGCTCCAGGATTCTGAAGATGGTCTCCCTGCCCAGCCAGGTGAGGACACCGCATGTCCTTTGCGGTCCTCAGAAATCTAACCGCACCAGCTTCAGGCTCATCAGAATCCCCATCGCAGCTGGTACAGGCCCTGCGTGCAGCGACCGCCCTCCAGCGGTGCAGCCACCCTCTGCTCCAATCTGCAGTCCTCAGGGCGGCCAGGAAGAGGGGGGACCTCTGTGTGTTTACTGTCAGCCCTGCCCAGACAGCCCACCCCAGAGCCCCCTGCGCCAGGAAGAACGTGGGACCCGCCTGCTGGCCTGAACCCCTGGGGCCCGGTGCCAGCTGGAGCCCAGCCCTCAGCTGCCTCCCAGGGGCCAGAGCCATCCGCACAGCCGTGCTGGGCCTGAACTCACCCAGCCCGTCCTGGGCATGAGGACCCGCCCCAGCGCCAGACCTGTGTCTCCCTGACCGGATGTGGGAGTGTGGAGAACAGCCCATGTCCCAGTGGGCGTGGCACCCTAGACTGTGGCCGTCCCCTCAGCCAGTGCACGGGCCTCCTGGTGGACAGCGACGCTGGCCCTGGCCCCAGTGCTGCGGGCCTGGTGTCCAGTGCCCTGCCGCTTTGGGAGGCCGTGAGGAGACAGTGGCTTGAGGGTGACCCTGGCTGAGTGGCAGCCAGCGGGCTGGGCTCCTGTCCCTGTGCGGCTAGTGCTCAGGCCCTGGGAGGCCCGGCCGGGGCACAGCGCCCTGTTCTCCGCTGAGACAGCCTGGTGGTCCCGCAGGCTCCACACCCACCCTGCCCCGACATCCTGCAAGATCCCAAACACTTCCCCGCTCTCTCCAGGTTCCCCATGGAAACGCGTTCAAGGGAAATTAAGGCGGAGGATACAAAAGACACTTCACTTGAGTGAGCCCAGTGCGCGTGGGTCTGCGCGTGGTCCTCGCCTGAGGAGGTGGGGCGGGGCCAGGACAGCGGGTGCTCTGGTGACAGGAAATCGGGGGTTTCTTCCGTTACCAGATGGCGGCTCCGACAGGTGTGGCCGTAGCCTTGCCCTGTGGGGTCCCTGCCAAGTGCTGTCTCCAACCCGGGGGCTGGCTGACCTGTCGCGAAGGGCCGCTGGGCGGTCTGACGGACGCCAGCGCATAGAATCCGCATCCCTGTGAAATTGTTCGTCTTTGTGGTCAGCGCCCTGAAGAAATGGATTTGGATCAGTTGGACCTGAATCCCAGAATTATCGCCGCAGCGAAGAAAGGTAGACTTCCTGATGTGCGTGTACAGTACGCACTGCGGACTTTCTGTGAAGCAGGCACCACAGGCCCGAGTCCCTCCCCGCCGCCCCCTCCCCCGGGCGGCCCTGGACCGCGGGTCCTGCATGGATGCTGGGATGCGTAGGCGACCTTTTCCATTGTGGGACTGAAAGTCCTTTTTAGAAGTTTCTTTTCATCCAAGTAGTTCATGCATGTTGTCTAAGCAGTGACGCAGCCACCCGCCACGGGGAGCCTGCCTGTAACCCGGGTTCTGAACGCCGGGCACATGCTCTGCCTGTCCCGTGGCAGCCGCTTCGCAGAACTGGCGCGCTCGGCCCCGGTTGGAACACACTGGGCCGCTCGGGTGTGAAGGGGATATAGCGGCCTTCGTGGGACTGGGGGTGGGGGTGGGGGTGATGGTCTCATTTCCCCCAGCGTTAGTAGTTGGTCGTTGCCTCCTTTTCCCACGCCCTGCATTCCTCGGAATCTCCCACCTTCTTGGGCGCCCAGCCCTGCCCCTGCTGGCTGGCAGGAAGGACAGGGGAGAGGCCCTGCACCCCCAACCCCCACCTCCCATCCTTCTGGCTTGGCTGCTGCAGCTGAGGGAGTCGCCCAGGCCCCTCCTTCCTTGTCCTGTGTCCTCACAAGGCCCAGGGATGCCACTGCTGGGGAGCAGATGGGTCTGGCCCCTACCCGCGGGGCACCCCCCCCCCCCGAATTGGAGACGGCGTCCCGAGTCCCTGCTGCCTTGCTGTCGTCTGACCTTGTCCTGTGTCTCATTCTGTATAATTTCAGCCAAACTGAAATCCACGCAGGAGGTTTTGCACTTTTCTGTACCAGACCTGCAGCGGCTGACCGGCCTCTCGGGGCCCGACGTGCAGCACCTGCTGAGGACGGTCTGCTTGCACCTGCGGGGGTGCAGCCTCTGCACAGGTGGGCAGGGCAGGTGGACAGCGCAGGTGTGTCCCGCGCACCAGGTCCCCGGCTGCCGCTCAGCTCCAGGCTGGGCCACGGGCAGGGACTCAGTGAGAAGTGACCGCAGGGCGTGGGCAGCGCTGGGATCAGATGCCTGGGGGCCATGGGGCCCTTGCCCTGTGGGTCGCTCCGCGGGTCAGTGCTTGGGCCAGAGGGGAAGGAGCGTGGCCGAGGGGCTGCTGGGAGGGGCCTCCTGGCTGCGGCACCGGCCCTCTGTCGCCTGCCCTCTCCTGACGTGGCATTCCCCCCAGCCCTGGACCTGCGGCAGCAGAAGGGGCGCTTCCCCGAGCAGCACCAACGCCTGAGCCTGGGCTGCCCGGTGCTGGACGGGCTGCTCCGCGGCGGCCTGCCCCTGGGCGGCATCACCGAGCTGGCCGGCCGCAGCTCGGTGGGGAAGACCCAGCTGGCGCTGCAGCTCTGCCTGGCCGTGCAGCTCCCACGGCGGCTGGGAGGCCTGGAGGCGGGTGAGTGCCGCCCCGTGGGGGGGGTGAGGGGGGGGCGGGTGCCCTTGCTCTGCTGCCGGCTCTGTTGTTGGCCGCTGCCCATCACGGTTGGGACCAGGGCCCGGCTCCTGCAGTTGTTTCTCTTCATTGGCCGTGCGATGCCTCAGGGAAGAGTGGCCAGCCCTGCCCCACGGGGACCCAGAGGTCCGGGCAGCAGGAAGTCCCCTGGCAGTGGTCACACCCCAACCTGCAGGCCCACGGGCGCCGTGGCTCCACAGGGGCCGTGTACGTGTGCACGGAGGACGCGTTCCCTGACAGGCGCCTGCAGCAGCTCATCGCGCAGCAGCGGCGTCTGCGGACAGATGCTCCGGGCGATGTGGTGGAGAAGATAAACTTTGGCGACCACATCTTCATCGAGCACGTGGCCGACGTGGTGAGTGTCTGCTGGCCCCCCGGCCCCGGTCTGAGGGGAAGGCACCAGCCTGGACCAGCCCCTCGATCGCCAACCTCCTGGCCACGCTGCGGACTTGCGGGGGGCGGGAAGGCAGTGTGGTGACTGGGTCATGGTTTGGTGGAGGGGCTGGGGCGGAGGGTCTCTCCAGCGGCCTGGCTTCCTGCTGTAACAATTGTTACAAAGAACTTCACGTCAGGAATCAGGCATATAAACTTTTAATTTTTAAAGAAATTTACAATAAAATACATTATCACACACAGTGAGGGGAAGGGATGGGCCGAGCAGGGTGGCGGTTAGTGTGACTGTGCCGGGCACAGGACAGGGACAGGAGGTCCATGCCGCAGGCTCCCAGCTCCAGGGCCCTCCAGCCGCGGCGAGGGTGCGGGTGTCACAGGGCAGCTCTGCCTCCCAGCAGCGTGCCTGGCCCTTGGCGGTCTCGCCGGTGCGCTCACTGCAAGAGAAGCTGCGGGTCAGGGCCCGCGCCACGCCCGATAGCTCTGAACCAGCTGTGGGGGAGCGGGCCCCCACCCTCTGGCCTGGTGTCTGCCTGGAGGCCTTCCAGGTGCCCTGGCCCCGCCCTCCCCGGGCCGGTGCTGCCACAGGACTCGGGACTCACGTTAGTGCTGCCATCCTCGACCCCGCTGCCGCCGCTGTCATTCTCCAGGGGCGCCCTGCAGACAAGCACAGAGGCCAGGCCGCAGTCAGAGCGAGGACCACCCACGGCTCTGAAGAGTCTGAGGGGGGCGGGGCTTGGCCGCCCAGCACTGGGCCTGAGTCCCGCTGGCAGGCAAAGTGACCCAAGGGGCAGCCTGAGGACACCTTGCCCTGCCCCGGAGCCCAGCCAACTTGGCCCCCGCCCACCAGGCTGGCTGCTGGGAGCACACGACCTGCAGGGTGGGCAGGGTTGGCTCAGGGCACTGGCAGCCCCATCCTGGGCGTGGCCCAGGGTCCCCGCGTCCCAGGCAGGGCTGGGTGAGGAAACCCAACCCGGGTCTGCTGCCCCCTCCACCTCTGCCAGGCTCAGGGCCACCCCGGCCCGAGTGACAGGGCACGGTCCCGGCAGCCTCAGCAGGACCAGCTGCCTCGGGGACGGGCCAGGGCCCGGTGGTCAGCACCAGGCGCAAGGCCAGTGGGGCAGGGTCACGCCCACAAGAATGTGGGAAGCAGGACAGAGGGGTGAGGGGCCTCAGCACCAGGTGGGGGACAGGCGGTGACAGCCCCCCGCCACCCTCGCCCGTTCCAGGACGCGCTGCTGGAGTGTGTGCAGAGGAAGGTGCCCCTGCTGCTGTCGCGGGGGATGGCGCGCCTGGTGGTCATCGACTCGGTGGCGGCCCCGTTCCGCTGCGAGTTCGACGGGCCAGCCTCGGTGCGCAGGGCCCGGGCTCTGCAGGCGCTGGGGGCCGCGCTGCGCAGACTGAGCTGCACCTACCGGAGCCCCGTGCTGTGTGTCAACCAGGTGGGCCCCCCCTCTGCCCTCCCTCCTTCCACGAGGGGGTGCTCTGCCACTGACCCTCACCCACCTCCCAGGTGACAGAGGCCATGGAGGAACAGGACACAGCGCCCAGGTGAGTGGCCCTGGGCAGGGACACGGGGCTGTGGGTAGGGCCATGGGCGGGGGAGGGGGGAGGGCATGGCCACCTGGTTCTGTGAGTGACCCTGGCCCGTCTCTGCCTCAGAGCCCCAGGGGAGCGCCTGGCTCCGGCCCTCGGCATCACCTGGTCCAACCAGCTGCTCATGAGGCTGGTGGCCGACCGGCAGCGCCCGGAGGAAGCCCCGCGAGGCTGCCCTGGCCGCACCCTGAGGGTGGTCTTCGCCCCCCACCTGCCTCCCTCCTCCTGCTCCTACATAGTCAGCGCCGAGGGCGTGCGAGGGACGCTGGGACCCAGTCCTGCTGACCAGGAAAGCCGCCTCCTCAGCCTCCCAGGGGCATCGGCTCCAGGTCAGCCCTCCTGAGGTCAGCTCAGGCCCCTGGGGCAGTGCCTTGCTCGCCCAGGAGCACGACCCACTGCCAGGCCATGAGGAGCAGCGCCTGCCACCGCAGGCTGCCCCATTCCCAAGCGGGGGTTTGGGGAGGGTCTTTTACTTTAGTGTTGTCTCTGCCACCAGCCCCTGCTGGGTCGGCCCATCTGCCAGGAAAACCCGTTCCGGGCACAGGAGACTCCCTTAGAGGAAGGCTCTGCCCGTCCCGGGTGCTGGCAGGCCAGACAGGACCACATAGACCCAGCTCCTCGTTGTAGCCGGGGCCTTGCTTCCCATGAAAGCGCCCCCTCTTCCCACCCCCACCCCCCGCCCCTGTCAGCACAGGTCCTGCCCCTTTGGGTGCAAGTCTGACCAGCTGGTGGTGGGACGCGGGGCCCAGGGGGCTGTGGCTGCCCAGTCCAAGGGCATGGCCTCCATCAGGGCAGAGCCGAGTGTGCCTCCACCTCGTCCGCTCCCTGCCCAGGCGCCTCAGGTGCTGCCTGGCGTGTGAGTGGGCACAGCGATGCCCTGGGACCTGTCCCTGTGACTCGCTCTTGGCCAGACAGGTTCACTCCCGCTCCCCAGCCCCCCACCCTGGAGGCGGCGCCTGTACCTCCTGAGAAAGGGGGGCACCGAACAGCCGGGGACCTGCCACCCCCGCCCCCAGCATCCCGACCCCAGCCACTGCCGGCTCTGGGGGGCGAGGGAGCAGCCACCCTGGGATGGGACCGTGCTGGTTGGGCACCTTTCTGTGGCAGGATGGCCCACTGTGAATGCCATCACGTTCCCTGCATGTCCCGTGCCCCGGGAGGCAGGCGGGTGTGGAAGGGAGGGCGCCCGCGTGAGGAGACCTTTCCACAGAGGTGCAGGGCCGCACAGGGGAAGCGAGGCTTTATTTTTATAATGAAATACAAACAATTGCAAACGGTGTACTAGTCAAGTCACAACAGAAACAGCTACAGCCCCAAAACGAATGTGTCCCGTGACCCAGCGCTTGACCCTGGGGTGACCTGCCCTCCTCCACCCCTCCCCACCCCCACCCCCCGGCCAGGGTTGCCCACCCAGCACAGACCGACCAGGAGCCGACAGTCCCTAAGGAGCGCCTGCCTGCCCCCTGGGCCTCGGCACCCCCGCATCCTCAGACCTGCACCCCACCCCCTCAAGGTCAGCCCCACGCTGGGGACCACATTCTCCCTCGGGTGGGGCTCCCTTGGGACAGGGTGGTCTGCACATGACCTGCTGCCAAGTGTGCATATGAGCGTGTCCGAAGGCAGCCTGCATCGTGCGGCCCAAGAACACGCTACACGGCGAGACGGGTCCTGCCTGACGTGCAGGTCCTTAGTGTTTGCACTTCCCCATGAGCACTGAGTCCCAGTCACATGACATCCCAGGGGCTTTTTAACTCCAGGACAGAACTGCCTGCACCCCTCCCCCTTGTGAAGGCCGCAGGGTCAGGAGGCCTGCTCCCCAGGCCCTCCGCCTCTGGTTCAGACGCTTGTGGGGGGCCTCCGTGTGTGCCTGCAGGACTCGGGCAGGAACCATGGGGAATGGGCTGGCCCCCCAGGAACACACAGGGCCGCCTGGCACACAGCTGGCTCCGAGAAGGGGAAGACGCGGATAGCAGGCCTGAAGGAGGTGCCGACGCGCATGGGCCCTGAGCATGGAGCCGTCACAAGGGCCTCAGTCTGTCCTCTCACCCCTAACCCTCCACCACCTGCGAAGACACCACAACCCAAGGGGACTGGGCCAGGCGGGGAGCGGTCAGGCTCAGGAAAGGGTCCTGGCAGATGGGCCCCAGCAACGGGAGTCCCGGTCCATTCTCCTGGGAGCTGCTCCAAGGGACCTGTCACCAGGGGCCCTGGGTCCCAGGGGCTGTGCTACTCGTGGGAGAAGCCAGCCACATGGAGTGAAGGGGACGGCACCTGGCGCTGCTGCTGCCTCGCATGGAGCTGTGGCCGCAGGGCCAGAGCCCTGCTCCTCTCCAGGTTTCTCGGCCCACGGTGTGTGCGTGTAGAAAGGGACCTGACCCTTCAGAACCTGCAAACCGAAATGGAGCCAAAAAGCAGGGTGGCCAAGGGAGGCGGCCGCCGGGGACGTGCCAGCCGTGGGTAGCGCAGGCGCCCAGGAACTAGGCCAGCCGGCCCGCAGGGAGCAAGGCGCACTGTCACCAACAAACAGCCTGTAATCACGGGGACTGAAAGGAATTGAGTCAGCCTCCCTGTGACCCCCGTGCCGCTGCCTCCAGCCCACGTCCACGCTCGGCTGACGACGCCAGAACCAGGCAGACCAGAGCCAGCCCAGCGCTGTTCATGTGGAAAAGGCCGCAGGGAACGGAACCGGGCCCGCTGGGCGCCCCTGTGCCCAGCACTAACATACATGGTCCTCAAGCGGACGGACGCCCGGTGGGTCGGACCTGGCTGAAGAGAGCGCTGGCCCCGGCGTGGACATGCTCCTGCGTGCGCCCAGGTGTTCTCACCTGGAACCCCTACGGGTCACCTGGTTAGCACTTTCTTCACCTACTGGCTGAGCTCAGAGTCCTGTGAGGAACAGTGCCTGAGGGTTGATCTGAAAATGTTCCTGTCAAAACCCACCATTACGGGACCAAAAAGAAGAGCTTTTTAAACAGAAAACATGGGAGCCTGGTGTGCGGCCAGGGCTCCGAAGGGTGGGCAGGGTGGGAGCTGAGTACGCGGCCCCTGCCCTGGAGCTGGGACAAGGCACCTGAGGGACCCTCCCCACTGGCCCCCACTACGCTCCAGGCGTTACGGGTCATTAGATGCTTATTCTCCAAAGATGGACTTGAAGGTTCCAGGTGCTCCGTTTACAGCCCACTAAGTACCGCATCAACAAGTCTGAATTTAAACCAGCTCGGGGCCATGCAAAGTGCGTGTCCGTGAGAAGCAGCGAGTCCGCAGGGACACGCTGCTGGCCGCACTGCAGCCTGGCCCGCCAGGCCGGTCTCACGGTCGTGCTCCGGCAGCGCTCGGTCACCAAGACTGCAGACCACGGAACAGAGTTCAGACAAGCCTCCGTGGGTGGCGGGTCACCACCTCATGAAGGAAGCGAGCGGCCTCTCTGCCGGGCAGCGTGGGCAGGGCCTGGCGGGCGGGCTCGGCTTATATAGCTCGGCCCCGGCCCGGCCCGCAGTGCGCCAGGTCAGTGTGGCTGGCACTCAGAGCTCTTGCATCTGCTAGACAATTATTTCGTTCCTGCATGAAAAACAAATGGGAAAATTACACTCAACCAGCACTCCGCACGGCGCCGGCCCAGCGGCCTCAGCTCAAACTCCACGTCACGCGAGGCCTGGTGCTCACGAGCAGGTGCCACCACCAGACGCGGGGAGAGGCGTGTCCACTGCGGGCCCTGCACCCTGCCCCACCTGGTGCGTCCAGCAGAGGCCTTTCCCTTCCAGGGAGAGTGGCCCGGACAGTCCCAGGTGCTGCAGGGAACGGGAACGCCGGCGACGCACCCAGGGAGCGGTGCGGCCGGGTCCAAGGTTCCGAGAGGAGCCCGGCTGCCCGGCACCTGACAGACGAGGCAGGCCCAGGGCCCAGGCCTGGCCGCACCCACAGTCACCAGACATTTACAAAAATGAGAAAAGGCCTTTTTGACAGAGAACAGGGCACGAAGAGTTTTCAATGTGAAGGTGACAGGCTCACAGGTTCAATGCCAGGACAGCGTGTCGGTTCCTCACACCAGTAATAGCTGAACTGGACCATTAGCCATGCAGGCTAAAGTCACACAAGTGAACAGGCCATGTGCAGACATCACTCCATCAGAATGTTTCATTTCAATCAGGCCGACCAGACCATTTCTCAAGGCCACTGATTAACGGACCGAGAATGCTGACGACATGACATTCCCATAACCCGGCCCAGTCAATGCTCAGGAGACATCATGTGGCGCCTGTCTGTCTGTCTGTCACCCAGCTCGCGAGGCCCTGCGGCCGCCCGCCACCTGGTCTGGGAGTCAGGGCAGGGGGCGGGGCTCCTTACTTGGAAATGGTCTTCAGCTGCCTTGTCACCCACGTTTAGGACATTCAGAGAGTGGGCTCGCTTCATGCTGCAACCAGGACAGTGGACATGCAAGGACAAACGTCACACACGGTCAGCCAGGAGCAAGAACCAGCAAGCCACCCTCAAGGCCTGGGCCCCTCACTGGGACAGGGATGCCCACCCAATCTCACCACAGACGTCCCAGGTCTCACTGTATTTACTGCTCAGAAAAAGTAGGTTCTCTGTGTCTCTTCAGCAAAGACAGTTGTCTTACAATACCACACGTCGCCTCCCGTGTCGCTGTAGTTACACGACACCACCACCACACGTCGCCTCCCGTGTCGCTGTAGTTACACATCATCACACATCACCTCGTGTCGCTGTAGTTACATGACAGTGATACCACACGTCACCTCCCGTGTCGCTGTAGTTACAGGTTTTAAGACCTGCTCCCGCTGCAGCCGAGGTGCTCCCAGCAGCTGGCCAACTCCCCATGGGGGTCCCCAGGCCCCCAGCTGGGTCTCAGGAAGGAACCACGGTGACTCACTGAGACTCATCCCTCTACAGAGCATGTTCAAGAGACACACTCGAAACCCACTGGTGAGAGCTCGTGAGTAATACTCTGTACTCCGTGCTTTTTATAGTAAAAACTATTCTTTTCATTAGTAAAATAAGCTTTAATGCTATTTCTCTGCCTATAAATCAAAATGTGTAACAAATTTCATGACTTTACGTTTAAAGGAAGAGACTCACACATATAATTTTCTCCCCTCGACACCTTAAACTACTTGATAAAACACCCAAGTCGCCTACAACCTGAACCAAATCACAGACAAGCGTGGAGTCACTGTAACCGCTTGCCGCCTCACAGATGCCGTCCACCAGAAAGTCACCGTCGCTTTAGAGCTAAATTAACCGAGCAAGGGGTCATACTGTGTCTGCAACAGGGCCTGCCGTTCGGAGCCTGAACTCCCTGCAACACAACGTGAAGGCTGAGGGCACGGCCGCCGCTGAAGCGCATGCCTGCAGGGTGGGCGCAGCCAGGCTGAAGGGACTCAGGAGCGGCACCGAGGCCCAGGCACGGTCGCGGCCACAGCGCCACGCGCACAGCCCGGCCCTCGGCAGGCACCAGGTTCTCTGGATAAACTGCACCAGAAGCAAAGACCTCACTTGCCCCCAAGTAAAACTCCCAAAACATCCAACCAGGACCAAGGGCGCCCGATGAGCCCACACGGCCCTGCTAGGTCCTGCGTGCATGTTTTCTACTCGGAACGACTCAGAAAGGATAACATCAAACCCAGCCACAAGTGAGCCGTGGCATCTTTAATCGTTCTGTTACTTAACTGGCCAATTAACTGCGGTTTTCTAAGAAAGCTACACCACCTTTATCCTCAAGAACATGACTCCTGCTCGGTTCTGCCCGACCGAGGAGGGCACCACAGATCCATCTGACCGTGTGCTCAGACCTTGGGCAGCACAGAGCTCACAGGCCACGCCTGGCCGCACACCTGCTCCTGCAGCTGGGGCAGCGGTGCTGCAGACCTGGTCCGACCAGCTGCACATGACCACGGGGGAACCTGGGACCTTGCTGCGGGGGTGGGGGTGGGGGTGGGGGGCACGCTGTATCGGAAACTCGGAACTGCGTGTTACTAACGCCCAGGAGACACTGACACATGCTCAAGTTTCAAAACCACTGGGCCCGTTACTACCATCACCCTTACCTGGAAAGATTAGGTATGATTTTATGGGATAAAGTTTTTTTGTAAAAAAAATGTATTATTTTAGAGAGCGAGGAAGGGAGAGAGAGAAACATTGATTTTGTTGTCCCACTTAGTGACGCATTGGTAACTTCTTGTTGTTTTTTGTTGTTGTTTTTCAATATATTTTATTGATTTTTTTACAGAGAGGAAGAGAGAGGGATAGTTAGAAACTTCGATGAGAAACATCGATCAGCTGCCTCCTGCACACTCCCCACTGAGGATGTGCCCACAACCAAGGTACATGCCCTTGACCTGAATCGAACCTGGAACCTTTGAGTCCACAGGTCGACGCTCTATCCACTGAGCCANGTGGGGGTGGGGGTGGGGGGCACGCTGTATCGGAAACTCGGAACTGCGTGTTACTAACGCCCAGGAGACACTGACACATGCTCAAGTTTCAAAACCACTGGGCCCGTTACTACCATCACCCTTACCTGGAAAGATTAGGTATGATTTTATGGGATAAAGTTTTTTTGTAAAAAAAATGTATTATTTTAGAGAGCGAGGAAGGGAGAGAGAGAAACATTGATTTTGTTGTCCCACTTAGTGACGCATTGGTAACTTCTTGTTGTTTTTTGTTGTTGTTTTTCAATATATTTTATTGATTTTTTTACAGAGAGGAAGAGAGAGGGATAGTTAGAAACTTCGATGAGAAACATCGATCAGCTGCCTCCTGCACACTCCCCACTGAGGATGTGCCCACAACCAAGGTACATGCCCTTGACCTGAATCGAACCTGGAACCTTTGAGTCCACAGGTCGACGCTCTATCCACTGAGCCAAACCGGTCAGGGCATTGGTAACTCCTTGTATGTGCCCTGACCAGGATCGAACCCACAACCCTGGTGTATGCGGATGACACGCTCACCAACTGAGCTACCTGGCCAGGGCTGGGATGAAGTCTCTAAAGTCATTTAGTTTTTCAAAATGTTCACTAAGGCGTCATCTCAGCTAGGACTGCACATGACATGAACGTGTTAGTCTACGCACATGTGTTCGGCTGGGGGGGACCATGCGGGTGCTCACGCTGTGACATCCCGGGGAAGAGGAGGAAGACATGCCGAAAGAAAGGACACTCGGGCTCTCACAGGCGGGGGGGGGCCCAGGTCACAGGAATCGGGCCAGGACTGGGCCTCGCAATGAAAAAGCTTCAACACACAGACCCTTGAGCGAGCAGCGAGTGCCCTAGACAAGGGCCTGCGGCAGCACCTGCACAAGGTCACCTCGCTCGCCGGCTCGGGGCGCTCACTCCGCACAGGGATGGACACTATAGACCAGCGGTTCCCAACCGGTGGGTCGCGACCCCTTTGGCGGTCGAACGACCCTTTCACAGGGGTCGCCTAAGACCATCCTGCATATCAGATATTTAAATGACGATTCATCACAGCAGCAACATGACAGTGATGAAGTAGCAACGAAAATAATGTTATGGTTGGGTCACCACATGGGGATCTGTATTTAAAGGGCCAGAAGGTTGAGAACCTCTGGTCTAGACCAGGGGTCCTCAAACTTTTTAAACAGGGGGCCAGTTCACTGTCCCTCAGACCGTTGGAGGGCCGGACTATAGTTTAAAAAAAAACTATGAACAAATTCCTATGCACACTGCACATATCTTATTTTGAAGTGAAAAAACAAAACGGGAACAAATACAATATTTGTATTTGCATGTGGCCCGCGGGCCGTAGTTTGAGGACCCCTGGCCTAGACCCTCACCTGCTCTGAGAAAAGTGTTTCCTCTAAAACGCAGAGACAGTAGTTACCTGTCCTTAGTCGGACACCGTAGCCTTTAAAACCAGAGCCAGTCATTCCAAAGGCGACGTGGAGCCTGCTTCCCCTCCCCAGGCCCGCGGCCCGGCCGGCTCCGGCGCGTGGGCAGGACGGTCACGGCCAGAGCGGGCGTTTCAGAGCCGGTGGCCCCGGCACAGGCTCTTCCCAGCAGTTTTCTCCAGATGCCCATGGGGCTCAGGCTCCACCACACAGGGTGAGGCCGGGCAACAGCCGCTTCCTAAAACCAACTCGCCCCCCCTTGCCCCAAACGCTGTAAGACACGCATCCCTCCACAGCAGAGAGGCCGGGCGCTGGCTGACACCACGGGTCTGAGGTGGACCCGGCCAGCAAGGAGCGGGCGAGCCTGCCCCTCCCCGAACGCAAAGGAGCCCTGGCGCGTGCTGTGGTGAGTGCCGGCCGGCCCACCCAGGGTCTCGGTTCAATCCCTGTCGGGCGCAGTGCAGAGGCAACCCATCCAGGTGTCTCTTCACACTGATGTCTCTCTCCCTCTCCCCTTCCATCCTGGATAAAAGTCAACGGGAAAACACACTCCGGTGAGGATTGGCAAAGGAAAAACCTGAGTGGGCACCTAACTTCTTATCTCCAATGTCACCAGAGGAACTGGTCTCAGTCCTGAGACGTGAGAGCTCCGACCCACAGAACCGCAAGTGGAATCACCTGCTAAACAGTTTTACTGACCACCAGAACGGCTGGAGCTGGCTCAATCCCCGGTCGGGGCACAAACCCGGGGGGTCATGTTCAATCCCCAGTCGGGGCACACACCCAGGGGTTCACCTTCAATCCCTGGTCGGGGCACATACCTGGGGATTCATGTTCAATCCCCGGTCGGGGCACACACTTGGGGATTCATGTTCAATCCCGGTCGGGGCACATACGAAAGGCCACCGATCAATGTGTTTTCTCTCTCACATTAATGGTTCTCTCTCCATTCCTCTCTCTTAGCATGTCCTCAGGTGAGGATGAAAAAATAAGAGTTTTACTTAGAATCAACCAGTGAGATGTACGTGCCATTTTGAAAATGAGTTTCGGGGAAGAGCTAACAAAACCATGCTTCTGTGGGAAATGCATCCAAACAGCAGTGCCCAGGCCAGTGACCCAGGAGAGACCCGCCCAGCTCCCTCGTGGGCACAGGGCTCCTTCGCACCGAACTCCTTTGGCCACAAAAGTCATGGTTCAAAGGTTCCAAGACCCATAACCAAACCCTTTTAAACACACGGAGCCTCGCGTTCTAAAGCCTTGACATGGCGATCCTTCTATTTGAAACCATCTTTCTCCCTGTTAACACTGTGTAGAGCTTCACAGGCAGAGGTGGCCTTTGATTTTATAAGATTGAGACTGATTTTCAGGATCTAAGTCGAGCTAATTCTTTAGAAGGTGGTCATGTGCAGGCAGACAAGCCAATGTGCACAGGTAACCGTGCAGGCTCCTTGTCGCCGGTGAGGCCCTGACCACAGAACAAAGACGTCCACGTTCCCATGAGCCACGAGCCACGGCCTCCGGCAGGACGCTGCACAACGACTCTCCGCCTCGCTGAGAGGCCGGGACTCAGGGCCCCGGGCCCGGGTCGGTGCGGGAGCAGACGGCGCTGAGCAGGTGGGACGTGGGGTGCGGAGATAGTTACCCGGGGTTCCTCGGCTCACTCTCCCGGGCACTTCCTCCCTTCAGCTTCCTAACCAGCTTCTCGCTGCTGCGTCTAATGGAGGCCCGCAGCTTGCTAAAGGAGCCGCTGCGCCTCAGCGATCCAGTGCCGTCCTGAAAGAGACGGGAACACGATGAGGCCGGGGTCCCCGTCCCCGCCCCCGCCCCCATCCCGCCCGGGCACAGCCGAGGGACAAGAACCAGACCATGACCTGTCACTGGAGGGCGTCACTCCCAGCCCACAGAAGTGACCACTCGCCAGGGTGTCAGTGGACTTTAAACAGAAACTCCCCATTTTAAATGTAATTAAAACGTATCTAATGACCATGAAAACTTTTGAACGTGAAGAAGCTCAAACAAAAATAACATTCCCACAGGAACGTAACTGTGTTGCTGCTTTGAAACAAAAGATAACAAAGTCTTGGGAAAGGTCATGCGGCTTGAAATCCAATCCCACAGTGAGCAGCAGGCCAGCCGGCCGAGACACCAGCCCGAGACCAGCTCCTTCAGACGCCGTCACAATGTGACACTTAGAAGTACTGTTTCCTCAGTACGTTTTAAGTTTTATTCAACGTTGATGGTAAGTGTGGTTGGAAATTAAGGAAACGCTCATCCTATAGGAATAGCTGGACACTAGGACGTGTGGAGCAGGAGGCCCGCTGACGTCCTGTCCACGCAGACATGCCTAGGACCCGCCGGGAGTGTGGGGACCACAGAGAGCAGGAGAGCGAGGGCACAGACTTTACTCCCGGATGAACCGCAGCGGAAGGGCCAGCAGCCGCGCCCCCAGGACGCTACTCGAGGCTACGTCCAGGGGAGGGGGACACACTCTGAGCAGACAGACACGGAGACACAGTCAGTTGCAGTGAGTTTATTAGAAGTTAGAAAGACAGGTACACAGTCACCAACACAGATTAGTAGAGAGAAGCAGAACTGCCCAATTTCCACACAGACTACACAGCGCTGCTACTGGGGCGGGAGCCGGGGAGCCAGGCCCAGTGAGGGGCGCCGTCTGAGGACCTGGGAGCACATGCCCTACTCACAGCCGAGCGAGTCAGCGGCCACGGCCACCGTCCGCCACGGCAGTAACGCCTGCGGACACTTCTAACTACCTTCCAGCTAAGTGACAGCTAATGGCTCTGAAGTTTTAAGCTCATATGTTACACAGTACGTGGTTTTTATTGATACAGTTTATATTACTAAGTACATATCCAGCAAAGCTACGTGTATACAGAGAGAGGGACCCCCCCAAAGGACAGCAGCACCGAGAGGAATGCCCGTCACAAGGTGGAGCTTGGACAAGAATCCTAGGGTCGCTAACAGCCGTGGCAGCGGGAGCTGGAGGTGCCGCCCGTCATGCAGGAGACAGAGTCACAAGGCAGCTAGGCCTGTCAGACAGAAACGAGAGAGAGCCAGGTGAAACTCGGAGGGAGGCCCCTGCCCGCGCGCCGCCCGCCGGCTCACAGTATTTCTAGGTCACAGAGCGGGCACTGGGGGCTTTGGACTACCTGCGCCCGTGTGAGCAGGACTGGGCCTGATGCCCGTGCACGGGGGCAGCCAGTGCTCCCAGGGCCTGGGTGCGCCTGGCCAGGACCTCCCTGACACTGGCTATAAAAATAAAAAGGCGCCACCGAGCGTCAGGAAGGAGGCGCTGCAGGGGCAACACGGAGAGGCCAAGAGAGGCTGCCGGGGCTGGCGCTCCAACTCCCTGAAACCCTCTCCTGAGCTGTGAGCTCTCCCCCGAGTGAGGGAGGGCCTTCTCTTAAGAACACGAACCTCGCAGAGACTTGAGGTCTGCGGCACCTTCTGAACATGCACTGACAACCCCAGTAAAGAACTTTCTAGAATCATTTCCCATGGGCAGCAGCCATCCTGGGCCTGCGGAGAGACCTGGCCGTCTGGCACCGAAGCCCCAGCCGTTCTGACTCACCATGGGACGCTGAGCAAGTCATTTAACCAGCCCGAGCTTCATTTTTCTCATCTTTAAAATGGAAAAATAAAACTTGTTACCAACTTCCCGTGAGCGCTGGGAGGACAAGAAAACATTAGCTCTTGCTGCTCTTCAGCAGAAGGTGGTGAAATGTAATGTAACTCCACCAACAGCACATCTGCCTTCACATCCAAGCTCAGTGCTGGGCACCCAGCAGAGGGGAGACCCCACCCCAGACTCTCAACCCTCCTCTTCCCGCCCCTCCCCTCCCCTCCGTCCTGGCCACATGCTGGCACTGGGCTGGGGCAGCATGGTGCCCAGTGGTCTGCCCACCACTTGCACTCACCCCTTACACCCTGTGAGAACCAGCTGGGCTTCAGGAGCATGCATCAGACGGATGTATGTGAAGAGACTGGCCCATGAACGTATAGGCATACACACATGGCTCATGGGCAGACAATGGTGTGGGAAGGGTGGGGGAGGGAAGGGGAGCGGGGGAGGGGCCAATGGGGGGAGAAAGGGGGCATCTGTAATACTTTCAACAATAAAGACACATTTTTTTAAAAGGGCTGGGGCTGGTGGGTCCCTGCACCTCGGCTGGAACAGCTCCTGCTCCGTGGCAGGCCCAGTACCTCCACAGCGGGAGCTCTGCCACACTGGCTAGCACAGCAGGGATCTCTGTAAGGGTTTCAGGTGACTTAGTGTTCTTCAATTTTTAAAAATATATTCCACACAAATCCTTTATAATAAAAGGCTAATATGCAAATCGACCAAATGATGGAACGACTGGTCGCTATGACATGCACTGACCACCAGGGGGCAGACGCTCAACACAGGAGCTGCCTCCTGGCGGTCAGTGTGCTCCCACAAGGGGAGCCCACCCAGCCAGTAGCCAGGCTCATGGCTGGCGAGCACAGCAGTGGTGGTGGGAGCAGGCCTAAGCCATCAGTTGGACATCCCCCGAGGGCTGGACTGCAAGAGGGTGCGGGATGGGCTGAGGGAACCACCCCTCCCTCTCCCAGTGCACAAATTTCATGCACTGGGCCTCTAGTTTTAAAATGAATATTAATCTCTTTTTAAAAATATATTGATTGGTTGATTTTAGAGAGAGGAAGGAAGAGGGGGCGAGAGAGAGAAACATCAATCTGTTGCTCGACTTGTTTATGCATTCACTGGTTGCTTTTTGTATGTGCCCTGACTGGGAATCGAACCTGCAACCTGGGTGTATTGGGACAATGCTCAAACCAACTGAGCTACCGACCAGGGCTAATCTATTCCTAGTTCACAGTGTACCCAATTCCCCAGTAACCCTGGGTAAGAGCGTAGTGTACTGAAGCTTTCAGAAATACCACGCGGGGAGTAGTGCAGGAAGAGTGCGGGCTGCTCCTGAAGGACCGGCAGAGAACTGGCCCCACAAACCGCAGGGACAGTGCGGAGGGAAGGCTGACGTGGGGCCTCAGCCACCAGGCCTGGGGCTCCCAGTGGCCGGACACACACGTGCCTATCAGCCAACACGAAGCCACATGAACGGGGGCCAAGGGAGTCCAATTTCACCCCTAAGGTTCCTTTGCAGCCCACATCTGTGTGCTTAGCAGGACCATCAAGGAGGACGCCCTCAGAGGTGCCCTGATGGGGACCTCTGTTCAGCCCGGCACTTGCACAGGAGAAGGCGGGAGCAGCTGCCCCTCACAGACCGAACTGGATGGCTCCAGGCCTGCTGGGGAGAGCAGGTCCCCTAGGGCCAAGCCCCTGCCCAACCCTCACATGGGGTCCTGGCTGGGGCCAGTCCTTCCTGCTCTCGTCTTTAACAGCCTGTGCCCAGCTCTGTGCTCTAACAGCCTGTGCCCAGCTCTGTGCTGGCCCAGATGCCCAGTACCCCCAGGCAGGACCCTGACCTGACTCGCTGCCCTGTTCTAAGGCTGTTTCTGGCGCTGAGAGCGACCCTGCCTGTCGATGGAATTGGCTGCAACTGGAGGAGCTGTGGCCGCTCCTGGACCTGCCCACAGCACTCGCTCCGCCCTGTGGGGCGGCTATAGAGAGCATTGACATTCTTCTTAAACTAGAATCTAATGAGAAGCCCGATGTAAAGTGAAGCCTCGATGGCACTTCCTCACCAGGCCTGGGTCACAGTCCTCAGGACGACTGAGTGGAGCAGAGAACAGGCCAGGCCTGTTGGAGCCACAGGGGGCAGTTCTCACCGTGGCCGGGCCCCCCGCCCGCAGACAGCGTGAGCCGCCATTCTCCCTGCAGGAGGACGGAGCATGGCTGCAGGTGACCGTCGCGTCACACGTGACCTCAGGACGGGCTCCTTTGGTTGCGAGCAATTATACCTCAACACAGCTGCTCTCAAACCTCTGCGTGTGCCTGCTGCCTTAGTGACTCTTCTCAATAGAAGTGTGCTTTACAAATACCATGTCACCCTAACCCAAGCATGCCAAACTCACGGCCGGCGGGCCGCATGCTTGCTAACTGGTTTGGCTCAGTGGATAGAGCCTCTGGCTGAGGACTGAAGGGTCCCGGGTTCGATTCTGGTCAAGGGCATGTACTTGGATTGGGGCTCCAGCCCCAGTAGGAGGTGGTGCAAGAAGCAGCTGATTGATGTTTTTAACTCACTATCCCTCTCCCTTCCTCTCTGTAAAAAATCAATAAAAATATATTTTAAAAAAATAAAGAAATAAACTTGTCAAATTTTGGGAGAGCTCAGCATTCCCTCCTTGGAACCTTAGAGCTTTGAGGAAGCCAGCCTGGGAGCCGAGGCCATCCCATGAGGTGACAGGCTGAGTCTAAGTGGTGACCTCGGTGACCAGCAGTGAGCCCAGCCACCACATCGGGGGCGTGCACGGGTGAAGGCAGCCCTCCCCTGGTCTCGGCCTTGAAGACATCAGCAATAGCTGTGTCATCACGATGTCAGACAGGCTGACCTAGAAATACTGTCTCAGGAGACTCTCCTGCCGAACGTCAAGAGCATTAGCACCTGCACGGGTGCGGCGGCCGACTAGCAAAGGGCCCGCCCTCAGACGCATGCGGAGGAGAGCAGAGAGCACCGGGAGGGGGCGCACACAGCAGGTCTGAGGGCGAGCAGGGACTGCGCCCAAGGGCGTGAGTGATCACAGCAGATGCTGATTGGTTGTCCTGGCACAGAAAAAAACCAAAGCCAGGAAGCTTCAGACAGACGGCCCAGATGTTCTCCCTGTAATTTTGGCCAATAACAATCTGTACGGAACATCTCAAAGGCTCACCTTTACCCAAAGTGCTGCAGCTACAGGAAATCCCAAAGGATAACACAGATTTAAAAACAGACGAGAAAGCCAAAACTACTCGGCAAAACATCTGCGGTGACAGCTGAGGGTGCACTACTGCGACTTCGAAAAACCAGCGCACCTGGGCGGCAAGGCTCACCTGCAGCCACTCCTCCCCGATACAGCGAACCCCACAGCTGCCAGCTCTGCACTCCCTGACAGCTCCCTGCACCGGCCCCACCCACAGGCCACCACGAGGGAGGCCACAGGCAGAGCCACCAGGGGCTACGTGTCTCAAACACAGGCCCAGGTTCTGGACCCGAAAAACTGGCAGGGAGTCGTGAAGGGCGATGGACCGACCCCGTAGAACTGGCGCTCAGGACCACGGTGGGACACGAAGTGCAGCCACTGAACTTTCCTGCCCCTGCCTTGCCCCTTCCCTAGACAAGTTCTGCCGGGAACATCAGCCCGTCCAAGGCCTGTACAGTAATTCCCACCAGGCCTATGGCGGCCGGGCCGTAAATGAGGGGCGCTGGAGTTAGCGAGGAAGAGGTAAGTTAACAAGCGAGTTAGTCACCTGCACGCTTCCTATGATTAAAGTAAAACCGGATTACGGACTGTGCTTTAAACAACCAGGACACTCAATCAGCATTTAGGTGCTGGAAGCTAGGCCAACAGCTTTCATGGAGAGAAAACGGCCACTTCCCGGAGGCAGAGGCTCAGGGTGAGCAGGAAACGGGACTTACAGAAGCGGAGCTGCGGCTGGAGTGGAGGGAAGCAGAGTCTACAGAAGAAGGGCTGCGGGGGCGGGGCCGCGCGCTGTACTTACCCCGCTCCACTCTACGCCCATACTCACTTCCTCCCCTCCGTCAGGGCCGCTCTCGTACTTGACCGTGTCCACAGTCAGGCTCTCCCGGCTCCGGCGCTTTTCCGAGCCCTCGGGGTCGCCCAGCACCTCGGCCACTCTCTGTTTGTGAACATTGTCAAGACCCTGCGAGTCAGGCGGGAGGGTTCACCTGTTAGCACGTAAGCCGATTATGGTTTTTCCAAACAGAAACGTCACAGAAAACACAGGCTCTGAACCACAGGGAATGACTACCGTGTCCTGGGGACGTGCCCTGCAGGGGTGCCTTCCCTGAGCCCGTTCACCTCCCATCGAGTCACAGACTGAGCCAGCGAGTGGCGCTGGCTGGGGTCCAGCAGGAAGGGCCCTGGTGCACTCACTGGGACGGCTTCACAACAGGCCCGATGGTGGGCGGGGAGGGGAGGCACCAGAGGCATGGGAGGCACGCCCAAGGACAAGGCGGTGATGGTGACGGACGGGGGGTCCTGGCTGGAGCCCTCCCAGTGCTCCTGTTTGGAAGCGTGGTGGTGGGATGGGAATGCCGTGTCTAGCGTCACCACTAACTCCCTGGCGTGCACGCCTCCCAGGCAGCACCTGCTGGAAACTCATGGATGACTGTGTTCTCAGTGTGACACTGAAGACCAGCCACTAACTACAAAGGCACGGCCAGAGCAGACGCTCCGTCTGTGAAGGGCTGAGCAGCAGGCACTCCTCACACGTCTGTAATAGCATGTGGCGGGTTAACACACAACAGGCTTCCTGTGCGCGTCCAGGCCCGATGACTGCGGGCAACATGCCTCTGGTTCCGCATGGGTTCACCCAGCGGCTCGTGGAGCGCTCACCTGTGCCGATCTGATGGGCCCCCCTCCTCGGGAGGCCCGGCCCGACCACGGCCACTACACGTGCTCCTCACCCAGGAAACTGGCCTCCGTGCCCTGCACTTCCTGTGTGAGTTGTGTGGGGCATCACTACTCTCGCTTGGTGAAGGAAAGCGCCTCAGTCCTCCTACCTCTTTACTGCTAAGAACCTCGTGCGACACCCCGTGGACGTGGTGTCTCTAGGCCTAGATGACGGGACAGTCCAGCGGCATGAGAGGCCACACTGTGCGCGTGTGCGCTCACCCGCTTGCCAGAACTCACACGTAACCCCAAACCCACACCCGTGCTCTCGCAGGCACCTGCCACCCGGTGTGCACGGCCCGCCAGGCACCAAGGTGACACTCTTTGCGCTGTGAACAGCGCCCTGCTCCGTCCGTTACTCAGTCCACGTTCTCCGCATTTTGTCCATTTGCTGGACGCTCGCTGCCTGAACAGCCCCGCCCAGGTCCCTAAGTGCACGAGGCTGGTGTGCCTCACACACACGAGCGACGCCTGTGCAGGTGGGCCTCCCGCGGGCCTGAGCCGGTGCTGGGCCCTGAACTGGTGCTAACACATCACCAATCCACCCACGTAGGTGTCTGTGAACAGAAAGCACACGGGACACGGCTTCGGCAGGTCAGCGGCTGCCAGCGCGGCCAGAGGCTCACAGGACCCAGCGCTGCGTCCTCCCCGGAGGCCCTGCTGCTTCATGCCCACAGCGCTCCAGAGTGGACCTACCGACAAGGACCTGTGGCACCTGGGCCGCGGGCCTGCGTTCAGCTGCCATGTGAGCCGAGGAGGGGGGTTCTGGCTCACGCGGGTGGTGTCTGTGTGGCGGCCCCGGTCACGGCCCAGCAGCACACGCGGTGCCAGTTACCGTCTTCCTGTTCTGTTTATCGCAGCCATCCCGCTGGGTGTGAAGAAGTGCGTGTGGCTTTAACGTACGTTCCCTACGACTACAGATGGGCACCTTTCACGTGCGTGCGGGCCCAGCAGGTGCTCTGCGCCCCATGCCCCGTGGCCTTGTCTTCACACGCCCTGGGCACTAGACCCACCAGACACGTGTGCACACGCTGTCCCTGCTCTGGGCACCCATTTCCAATTCTGGAGGACTGGATCGACTGGGGTTCTCTTCTGCTACTCGTGTTTCTGGGTCAGACGTATAGTATTTAAACAATATCATCTTATTTGTAAAATTAATACATTACGAACTTTCTATATCTAAGTCAAGATCTCAGTAGGCCCGTGTTAGAGAGAGGGGCTGACTGACCTGCTTGCGTGACCGCATGGCGGCTTCCTCCAGGGTCTCTGCAGCTTCAAACTTGCCCTGGCGCCTGTAGAGCGCCCCGAGGTTCTTTAACGTCGTGGTGACGGTCGGGCTGGAAGAGAGCACACGGTGCTGAGCTGTTAACATGCTTCTGAGCGGCTGCGACTGCCAGTGCGGGATCTGAGGACTGGTGTTGGTGAGAAATGGCTCTCAGGCTCCATGGCCTTGTTTCCCACGGAAGGGGACCAGCAGCTCTTCTCCCTCCAGCTCCCACCTCCCAGAGCTGCCCGGCGGCTCGGTCCTTGGCCACCGCCACAGAGTCTGCCCGGGCTGTCTGGGACACCACGCTTCCAGGCAGCGAGCGTATCGTCAGGCAGAGGGAGCCGCCCCTCACCACCCCGGGATGAGCACTGACGTGTGACGGAGCAGAGCCAGCAGGGACGTGTGCTCGGCGCTGTGCCCAGCAGCCTTCCAGGCCCAGCCACGCCTGTTCATTTGGTGAGACGGCCCGTCAGGAGACGCATGAAACAGCTGTGCCCGTGTCGGAGAGCCCCCACCCCCAGCACATCTGTCCGCGCCACGGGGAACCGGGCTAGGGGTCAGAGACTTCCCGAACTAGATGACTGGGAAACTGAGTCTTAGAGGAGGAGTTGGCGAGCAGACAGGAGAGCAGGAGGGGTTCCAGTCGGGGGAAGCGGCCGGCAGGCCTGGTGTGGGAGGCACAGGCACCGGCTCACAGGGCCGTGCGGGGCGCTCACACTGCCCTCTGCAGATACGGAGGCCAAGGCAGCGAGGAGAGGGGGCCACGGTTTAGGGTCTCCGAGACCGAGACGTCCCTGCAGGGGTTTGTGAGTGCTGGCTCCTGCAGGGCTGCTGGCCCCTGCTCTGCGGCCGCCTTCCCGTGTCCCCTGGGCCCTCTCCTGCTGCCATGTGGTCGGCAGCCTTGGACACAGCAGCGAGAGTGCACCGAGCTGTGTTTTACCCGGACAGCGGGGCACCTCCTCCCAAAGTGATGGTGTTTTAGTGGAGCCCGAGGAAACCACACCCATAAGAACGCTGCCCACTCGTGGCCCTGCCAGCGGCTCTTTCAGGCCCCAGCAGCCCCGTCCACAGCTGTTGTTTGCAGGGAAGCAGACGCACCTGTCCACCTTGCAGGCCTTGTACCAGCCGCCGTACTCTCCAAACGCGGGCCCGTCCTTCTGCTTCCCCTGAAGGAAAAGAGGAGGTGGTGAGTGAAGCCCCGCAGCACCGAGCCCGCGGGGCCCTGGGGCGGAACTCACTTTGCACTCCTCTCTCTCCTCCGCGTGCATCCAGATGGGCTTGTTTTCGTCTGAGGGAGAAAAACAACACACTGTCAGTGGAGGCTGACCGAGCCCCGTGAGAAGGGGTCACGTTCCAGGGACTGCAAGGCTCCTGCTGTTCTAGGATCCTGCTTAGGGGTGACTTCTCCCGCGTGGACAGGCGTCGTTCCCACGGAGGACAGGCTGGAGGACAGGACCACACGAGCTCGCAGGAAGTGCCGGCTCATGCGGGGCGGGGGACAGAAGGTGCGGGAGGAAACGTACCAGACCTGGGAGGCGTCAGCAAACCCGATACCCATGAGGGTTCCCATCATGAAACTTTTCTTCTTTTATATGTTTTATTGATTTCAGACAGGGAGAGAGAGAAAGACTCACTGAATGGCTGCCTCCTGCATGCCCCCCACTGGGAATCAAGCCCACAACCTGGGCATGTGCCCTTGACCAGAACTGAACCCAGGACCCTTCAGTCCCCAGGCCGATGTTCTACCCACCGAGCCACACCAGCGAGGGCCATCATGAAACTTTTAACGCTGGAATCTGCACACAGCCCTCGGGAGTTTTAAAATGTGAGCAACCTCGCAGTAAACAAGAGTCCGACAACAAGCAGCAACCGTCCTCTTTCCAAACATCAGTGAACGCCTAGCGAAGGGAAGCAAGTGCCTCGTGTCCCCGAGGCCTCCTGAGCCACTGGAACCCTGACAGCTTTCTCTCCAGAACAGAACTGGGCCCTGAGCACCTCCGATGCTGAGGGTGTGACGGCCAGGCCTGGGCCGGTGGAGAATGTGCACTTTGGCAGGTCCCCGCCAGCACGGTAAGAACATTCTAGAAAGCATGAATGACTCCAGGGAGGTTTTCTAGAGTTGGTGCATCTGGGCTGTGCCTGAAACAGGCGTGGACTCTGGAGAGGACAGCGTGAAAAGCTGAGGCAGGTGGCCATCACCCCACAGAGGTGAGAGATGCCGGGTGAGCACGCGTGTGTCCACCGTGTCACTGAGAGATGAACAAACGTGCCACGAGCACCCAGCTGTGCCCGCCCTCCTCTGAGTGCCATCTAGAAAATCATTTCTAACACTCAAGTCAGCTGCATCTTGAAACTGCTGTGACGACGCAGGTGTACCAACTGTGGGCTGGCATCAGGACTGCCAGGCAGCCTGCAGCAGCATCTGCTTAGAAACGAGGGCACCCTTACCGTCCACAGAACCAAACTCCCGCTCATGCGCACGCGTGAGGATCTCTTTGTACAGGGTCTCTGCTTGCTTGAACTTCCCTTGCTTCAGGTAGCAGGAGGCCTTGAAAGGAGATGAGGTGCTCAGCATCCTCCCGCGCGAATGAGCGCGCTCCTCAGGACAGTGCCACTAGGAAGCGCCCCGCTGCCCGCACCCCGGCCCACCTACCAGGTTGTTCTTGGTCTTGGCCACGTTGGGGTCATCGGGCCCCAGCTTGGTCTGGTAGATCTCGAGGGCCCTCTGGTAGTAATACTCCACCTCCTCGTACTTGCCCTGGTTCTGGCACAGCAGGGCCAAGTTATTCAACTGCTTGGCCACGTCCGGGTGGTCCTTCCCCAAAACCTGAGAACAAAGCACAGTGTTAGCACCTCCGCCTGCCTCACCACCAGCCAGTCCACCCCCCACATGAACTCTTCCTGAGCGTCCACCGGAGGCCGCCCTCCAGGCTGCGGTGCTGTGTGGCTCCGTGCCCTGTGATGAAGTGACACAGCCAGAACGTGGGGGGCTCTCCTGGGGGGCGGGGGAGAGGCTGGTTCACTTTACATGCTTTAGCTTCCTTAAATCTTACAACGACCCTACGTGGTGGGAACGTCATGCACATTTTGAGAAGGAAACTGGCTTTTCTGAAGCCAATGCTACTATGACTGCCAAGTCCTGGAACAGCCCAAACTTAGCCAGCCCTGCCTGACGCCTTCCTGTGCAACCAGCCTCCAAAGGAACTCCCAGTCTCCCGCCCAATCCCGCCCAATCCCGCCAGCCAGCCTGCCTTCAAGTGCAATCACCCTACCACGCAGCAGTGGGCAGACGTCCACTGACTTAATCTACAGCCGAGTCCATCCTTAGGTCTGGAAAGGACGTTCCCTTTTTAAAGCTGCAGAAGCCTATTTGGTGGCTACTCTCCTCTGGGCAGGCACATGCTCGCTGCCGAGGGAACGTCCAGTCCCGAGCAAGCCCTCCCTCAGCACCACTCCTGGCCAGGCCCCTGTGCACCCGACGGCAGGGCCAGCTGCGTCGCTGAGGGTGGCCATCTTGTGGAACGAGTTACTTCTCGTAAACCGTCAGTGCCCACCTACAGCGGTCCTCTGTCAAAGGTGAACTGGAAGTCCTCTAAAAGCCCCCAACTCACACCTGAAACCTACGTGACCCTATTAACAAGGCCACCCCTACACAGTTAATTCAAAATAAGTAAAAGTGAGATAAATGCATACAAAACACGCCACACGGTGCCGCACCTTTTCTCGGATCTCCAGGGCTCTTTTACACAGCGGCTCCGCCTCCTTGTACTTCCCTCTCTTGCCGTAAAGCACCGCGAGGTTGTTCAGAGTTGCTGCCACCTGCAACCGGGGCGGCGAGAGGGTGAGCGTGGCCGGCGTGCTCAGGGCGGTCAGGGACCGACTTCCATCAAAAGCAAGAGAGCAATTCACCAGACAGAGATCATAGAGCAACACCACAGGTGCTAGGATTACACAATCAGCATCGCGGGATCTTGATTTTTAATAAATCTCACTGGGAACCACACAGCCCACCACAGCCTGTGTGCAAATGGGAGCAGACTTTAAATAGGACCCAGTTCTGCAGGACAGAATTTCACAAGACATGCGATTCGATTCCGGATCAAGAACTACAGCGCGTGCTCCATTTGGGAGGGACGAGGCGTGCACTGGCCTTGCTGGTGCCAGTCCCCGCAGGAGCTGGCGGGAGGCGGCGGGAGGCCTACCTGTGCCATCTAGCGGAAGGCAGCGCTTACCTTCCCTGTGGGTTCAATAGTAAAATGAGTCGGTGAAAACCTCAGGGAAAACCAAGCATCTTCGAGGAGAGAGAATCAGGCCCACTCACCGCGGGGTGGTCTTTGCCCAGCGTTTTCTCGCGGATGGCCAAGGCGTCGTTCAGCAGGTTGGCGGCGTCCTTGTACTTATTCTGGTCTCTGAAATGAAGCACTGGGAGTATTCTGTCTGCCAGCAGGCCAGGCGTCACCCCCGCCCTTCCCTGGCCCTCTGAGCGGGGACTGTCACTGCCCCATTTGCAAGATGAGGAGCGGAGCTCCGAGAAGCTAAGGCTCTGGACACCCTCCTCTGTCCCTGGGCCATTTAGCAGAGCTGGAAGCTGAACTCCCCTGAGAACAGAGCTACGTGTTCAGCCCGAGGGCTTCACAGCCAACCCAAAGGCTCACATATACTTGGGTCTCAAAAACTGTTTATTGAGCCCGGCCTGTGTGGCTCAGTGGTTGAGCGTTGACCCAGGAACCAGGAGGTCTCCGGTTCGATTGCCGGTCAGGGGCACATGCCCAGTTTGCGGGCTCAATCCCCAGTAGGGGCCATGCAGGAGGCAGCCAATCAGTAATTCTCTCTCATCATGGATGTTTCTATCCCTCTCTCTGAAATCATTAAACAAAAGGTTTGTTGAACTGGAACCAAACCGCTGGAGAAATGAAGGACAGAAGAAGTACTAGCCTGTACACCAAGGCCAGGATGTTGAGCATGGTGGCCACGTCCGGGTGGTCGTGGCCGGAGGTCTTCTCCAGGTCCTCCAGGGCCTGCTTGCACAGGGGCACGGCCACCTCGTAGCGCCCCTGCGAGGCGTACTGGATGACCAGGTTGTGCAGGGTGCGCAGGCGTGCTGGGATCTCATAGCCGCCCTGCTGTGCGGCCGCCGCGGCGCTGCTGTGCTGCTGCTGGACTGCAGAGAGGGTCCGCGTCAGCGGCACAGGGTCCCCAGGCGTCCGGGTTAAACTCCCCTCCGGCCTGGGCCCCGTTTCGGCACGTGGCCCCCCAACCACGGAAACCTGTCCCGCACCCCCTGGGCAGGCAGGTAACAGCAGCACCCTCCCGGGTGACACAACCACAAAAACACACACACACATACATCCCGCAACGAGATGCCCAGGCAGACAGCCCTGCCTTTCCCACTCGGAACTGCTGTGCCTGGCCCATGTCGAGCGGCTGGCCTAACTCCGCTACACCCCAACACGAAAACTCTGAAACTCTGGGGAAACGCGGGTCCGAGCGTGCACGCGCTCCTGCGAGGCGCTGCGCCACCCAGAAGCCCGCGAATCACCGCAATCGCGTCCCACACACAGACCACCTCCCTCTGCTGCATGCGGCATCCAACCCGCCCACGTACTTCCTTGACCGGGGTCATCGTCGTCGTTCGGGAAAAGGTCGTCCAGAGGTTCTTTGGTGGAATCGGTGTCTTTGTCCTCCTGGAAACCAACCCAGAACTATCTTAGCTTGCAAGGGCTATAAAACCTCTGCTATAACCTTTTTAATTAAAAAACCTTAGAGCCTGGCCGGCGTGGCTCAGTGGTTGAGCATCGACCTATGAACCAAGAGGTCACAGTTCGATTCCTGGTCAGAGCACATGACCGGGTTGCAGGCTCGATTCCCAGTGTGGGGCATGCAGGAGGCAGCCGACCCATGATTCTCATCATTGATGTCTCTCTCTCTCTCTCTCTCCCCTTCTCCATTCTTCTCTTAAATCAATAAAAATATATTTTTTAAAAACACCTTAGAAAAGATGGTCCATTTTTAAGATCAAACACAAGATTATCCACAATCTGTCTGGGTTCTGAGGAAGATCAAACAGAGCAGGGAAACTCTCACTGGAAATAAACCCACTCGAAAACCACACACGTGGAAACGTAAAGCGCCGCACGGCTGCACGCGCAGACGTGGGCGAGTCCACGCAGGCCTGGGCACTGGGCTGCCTCCAGCTGCGTATGACTCAGTGTGAGGGACGCCCTCGTGGTGGGATTCCTGCCCGAATAAGGGGAGACACCAGAGCGTGTTCTCTCTCGCCCCCACCCCACCCCGTGAGGACCCAGCGAGCAGGTCACCGTCTGCAAGCCAGGAAGAGAGTCCTCCCCCGACACTAGCCCTGCGGGCGCCCGGTCTAGGGCTCCAGCCACCAGGGCGGGAGACGTGTCTGTGGCCTGAGCCGCCCGTCGGTAGTGTTTTGTGTGGCAGCCCAAGCTGACACGGGTCATGTCTGTCTGCTCAGGACGAGGGCTCAGACTGAAGACACGTGTGGGGCGCACTGGTCACAGATTATGTAGTGAACTGGCCCAGCACCAGGCGGGCAATGGAAAATGAGAGCTCAAAAAAGTAACAAATAATGAAATAAAATAAAAGTGGGCACTCAAATGCAGGGCAGACTCAGGATGGGCCTGGGCAGGAGGGACGGACTGGGACAGGGAACGTGGGCTGCGTGCAAGGAAGAACCTGCAGCCGGCGTGTCTCAGCTTTGCCCCTGAACTGCGGCCGAGGTCTGTTTCCTTAACCCACGAGCCTGCAGCACTGCTACGGCGCTGCGTTCACTGCAACACGCACTGCAGGGTGTGTGGCTGGGTAAGGGCAGATGGGATGCTTTTCTATTTTCTCACCTCTTGTGTGAATCTAACATTTAAAAGGTGTTGTTGTTTTTAAGTTAACCGAATCAGAAATAATACTGGATGAAAAATAATCAAGACTGGGATCAACATCCAAAGACAGAAAGGGGGGAACTGAGCTCCTTGGAGAACCGTAACATTCCAGAAACCACAAGTGAGCTGGCAGGGCCCCGAGGGAGGCAGGAGAAGGCAGCAGAGAGCAGGTGTCCTGGGGCGGGGCAGGCTCCGCAGAGAAAGGCAGGCCCACGGCACCATCCGCCACAGTCAGCCCCGACTCTGGGTCAGGATTGGACGGTGGCTGTGGACCTAAAGAGTCCAGCGCCTGACAGGCATGGACGCCAGACCGCTGTGGGTCAGGGCGCCAGAGCCCAGCTGGGCAGACCCTCCACAGGTAATGCTGCCTCTCTGCCGTGGACCTGATAGTTACCGTATTTTACGTTTTCTGACCCTTCTTCTAAAAAACACACAAGAAAAGAATACGGCAAAGAGAACTTCTACGGGCCTGGCCGGGTGGTCCCATGGTTGGAGCTTCATCCCTTGCACTGAAGGGTCAGGGTCGTGGGTTTGATTCCTGGTTAAGGCACATACCCAGGTTGTGGGTTCAATCCCCAGTCAGGGCACACATGTGAGGCAAAAGATCAATCTTTCTCTCTCCCTCTCTCCCTTCTTCACCCGCCCCAGAATCAATGAAAAACATATCCTTGGGTGAGAATTAAAAGAAAAAGGCCCTGGCCAGGGTGGCTGGTGGTTAGGTGTCGTCCCGTGCACCAAAGGGTTGCTGGTTCGATTCCTGGTCAGGGCGCATGTCCAGGGTGCGGGCTGGATCCCTGGTAGGGGGCGTGTGGAAAGTGGCTGATCAATGTTTTGCTCTCACATCAATGTTTCTCTCTCTCTCTCTCCCTTCCTCTCTCTCTCAAAAAAACCCACGAAACCTAAAAAGTTGTTCAATAACAAAATTAAAAATTAAAAAAACGGGAATGTCTATGACTTGCCCAGGGACTCAGTCCCAGGACGGCAACCCGAGATCTTGCTCAGTGCTTCCCTGGAGGGGAGACCCTGGCCAGTGCGGAAGCCCCTCCCACCTCCCCGCGGGACAGCCAGCACCGCGCTCCCACAGAACCACTCACGGACGGAGAGATGTCGTCGTCGTATTTCTTCAGCTGGTTCATGAACTCCAGATGCTTCTTCTCCTCCTCCAGCTGGGCCACGGACTGCTCGCTCTTCTGCAGCTTCTGCTGCGTGTTGGCCAGCTCGTCCCGCAGCCACTGGTTCTCCTGGCACAGGCGGCGCACCTGCGCACGCAGCTTCTGCTTCTCCGACTCCACGGCGTTCAGGTGGTTGGACAGGGCCATCATCACCTGCAGATGGCACGGGCTGCAGCAGCGGTCCCAGCCCGCCTCCCTCCACCCAAGCCCCGTGCTTAGGCTTCTGCCTGCGGCTCGTTCCCCAAGGTCACAGGCCACACACGGGATGCCACAGGAGTAGCACATGCCCAGGGCATCTACAGAAAATAGACATGTGTTTTGTCTGAGAGCTTCTCCAGTGGATGAGCAACGCACACACAGCTACTCTTCTGATAAAAATGCATTTTTTACTTTCCATCCAGACAGCTCCAAAGCAATTTCTCACCACTGTGCCTGCACGCAAAAGTGTGCAGTGTGGTCACTCCGGGAGCGGGGGGAGGGAAAGGGAGGGCAGGCAGATCTTCCAGGTGCCAAGGGAAGGGAAGGCATCTTTGCCGCTTGGCATCACGGGTCAGAGGCGCTGGCGCTCCCATCAGCAGTCTGTCCTAGCGAGGGGCCGCCCAGGACTGTGCCTGCGGGCCCTGAGCAGCGTCGGGGACTGAGCAGCTGTGTGCTCCCGGGAATGGAGCGCAAGAGAAAGCTGGGAAGTGGCCTCGGTCTGTAGACCTGCCTCCTGCCCTGCCCTCTTCCTGTCCTCATGTGAAAGCTGAAACTCCAGAAGCGGGCTTTTTCTTCTTTCTAACCCCAACATCTACCAAACTAAAAAGGAAGCTCATGTTCACATCACTTTTCAACAACAGAACTGGCAACACAGTAGCTTCGCAGTAACTAAACAAGTTCAAGGTCTTTCTCTGGCGCGGAGCAGGGTCAGGAGGAGGCCTCCCCGAGGGTGAGGTGGGCACAGGTGTGGAGGGAGGCCTCCACAGCAGCAGGAGCTGGTGAGCTGGCAGCTGCTGCTGCTCCAGTCACACCAACAAGAAGAAAGCTAAGGCCCTGACTGGTTTGGCTCAGTGGATAGAGCGTCAGCCTGCGGACTGAAGGGTCCCAGGTTCGATTCCAGTCAAGGGCATGTACCTTGGTTGCGGGCACATCCCCAGTGGGGAGTGTGCAGGAGGCAGCTGATCAGTGTTTCTCTCTCATCGATGTTTCTAACACTCTAACCCTCTCCCTTCCGCTCTATAAAAAATCAATAAAACATACATTTTTTTAAAAAGAAGAAAGCTAAGTACCTAATTTTACCTGGAATATGTTGGCAAAGCCAAAAGCTATGGGGCAAGGGGCACTGCATGCTCCAGGTCTCCCGTCTATGCTGGCACGACAGAAACGAAGGTCTCTCAGATCTACACAACCCTGCCTGGGTGCCGCAGAGGCCATAGCTGCCGGCGGACAGCCACACTCCCTCCTTCCTGCTCAGAGCCGGGCACTGTAAGGGCAAGATGCACTCCCATCTCCCCCACGTGGCGTGGCCACGGAGTGTCCTGCAGCAAGGTGGGAGCAGAGGGCTCTGCTCTAAGAAGCAGGAGGCAGTGCCCTTCCTGCCCTCCCGGGGCTAAAGCGGGGGCCCGGGGCTGCAGCGGAGCTGTCCTAGTCCGGAGACAGGCTGCCGGGAGCAGGGCGGCAGGGCCTGGGTCCCTGGTGACGGGGCAGCCGCGGACCCTGGCTGGGACAGCCCCCCTGGGGCTTGGTTCACAGCCTCTGAGATGTGAGCCACCGTTTTTGTTTTCTGATGTGTGCAGCCAAATCCAGGCCTAAAGGACATGTGTTGGCCCTGCTTTTTAAAGTTCAGACACGCCCCAATCAACCGTCATGTATCTAACATGCACAACCCTGTTACTCTATAGCAGTGTTTCTCAACCTTCTGGCCTTTTAAATACAGTTCCTCATGTGGTGACCCCCAACCATAAAATTATTTTCGTTGCTACTTCATAACTGTCATGTTGCTACTGTGATGAATCGTCATGTAAATATCTGATATGCAGGATGGTCTTAGGCGACCCCTGTGAAAGGGTCGTTGACCCACAGGCTGAGAACTGCTGCTCTATAGGGCTCTGCGTTCTGGTTCGTGAGGCGCCATGGACCTGCCCACCCGGCCCTCCAGGCCGCAGCCCTGGCTCCTACCTGCGCCTCACTCAGGCCCAGCTCCAGCATCTCCAGGGACTTCCGGATCATGTTGGACTTCTCCTCCACCAGGTTACTCTCATCATCTTTCTTCAGACACTTCAGTGTCTCGAGTAAACTCTGTAGAATGGAGTTGTGCTCGTTCTTCAGAGCCTCCAGCCCCTGAATCACCTGCTTGGTCTTGGAGATAATCTCATCCTGCGTGAGCTTCTCCAGTCTGTCTTCCTTCACGTACACCATTGTGGACATGTTGTCATACATTCTGGAGGGAAAAGACAGAAATCAGGCACCTCGCCGAGGCCTAACGTGCATCAGTCTCTAAGGAGATACTTGTGTGAAGACTGCAAGTTAATGTTTTTGCAGGCAAATACCAAGTATGTGTATTTGGTTTAATATTCTATACTGGTTCTCTTTTCCCTTTGCAGACCAATTTAATTACTTTCCTGGCTTGTGACTGGTTTTTTAATGGAAAGAATGGCAGCAACAGAAACGAATGCCAAAGATTACAAGCAACAAAACATCCAAATGGCATTTCCAAAACACACAGCCTCCGTGAACAAAATGTTCTGAGTGTCTGCGAGTCTTATTTCTCCTGAACGAAATGCGGGAGGGAAGTCAGTTCTCTGGCTTGCTGAGCAGGTGCCCTGAGAGGTGGTCAGGCTGGAGAAGGCGCCAGCAGAGGAGCACGGAGCACTGAGAGGAGGGAAGGCCCAAGCGGCGGAGCCCAGGCGGGCTGACGGCCTGAGGGGAGCAGCGCTGCAGACGCAGGAGGCCCCGCCGCCTGGCTCAGCTGGCAGGGTGTCAGCCCATGCACCGGAGGTTGCTGGTCGATTCCCAGTCAGGGCACATGCCCAGGTTGTGGGCTCAGCCCCCAGTCGGGGTGCATGTGGGAGACACCGATCGATGTTTCTCTCTCTCTTCCTTCCTCTCTCTCTAAAATCAATTTTTTAAAAAACAAAAAAGACTCAGGAGCCCGGGGGCCCAGCATGGTGTCCCCTGGGGTAGAGCAGGCCCGGGCGCAGGAACAGGTGTGAAGACAGGGAGGGGAAGGGCACTGAGACAGTGTCAGCCCATCGGCCATGCCCCTGCCCTGTGCCCGGGAGCTGCCAGCATGCAGTGGAAGAAGGAAGCTGCCAGGAGAGGGGAGGGGAAGGGAGGGACGAGCTGAGGTCGGATGCCCGTGGGGTGGCTTCCTCAGAACCCCGGCACCTGAGCCGCAGGTTCCCGCCCAGTCTCACCACCGAGACTCAAGCTCTACTGCAGGCGGCTCCGCGGTTAGAGTCATCCTGATAGGCCAAGGCTGCGGACTCGACCCTGTCAGGGCACATCCAAGGTCACCAAGGACTGCACGGACGGGTGAAATGCGTCCATGTTTCTCTCCTTCACCCCCCTCTCTCAAATCAGTCATTTTTTTAAAAGACAGGGCTGTTTGGGACGCCTTCACTGAGCTCACAGCTCTCCAGGGCACTGCCGGCTCTAGGAGAGCAGGGCCTCGTGTGTCCTGTCCTGTGCGACCCTCTCGGACTGTCACAGTCACTGCTAAGTGCACACGCACCGGCCGACTGAGGACCAGTGTCCAGTGAACAGGACTCAGTGGATCCCCAAAGGAAGGAGGAAACGAAACGGGTGCCTCCCCAGCTCTGGCAGCGAACTTCTCAGCACAATTTCCAAGTGATGCACCTTCAGTCTTCCTTTCCCAAACTCGCAGAACAGGGCTTACTAGGTGTGCCCTGACCAGGGCGGCCTCAGGGACATGCGGGCGCAGAGGGCAGCTGATACCACGCACACCGAGAGCTAAAGGCACAGTGACAGACCTCCTGGTGGAGCATGGGGCGGGGGGGGCAGTGGACACTCCCACTGCAGAGGGGATGGATGCCACCCGTATCAAATTCAAGGGCACTGCCAACCGAGGGGACAACAGGGGTCGAGGGGGAGGTGGGAAGCGCCAACATCTGGAGAGGGGTGAGCTGGCACAGGACAGGACTAGAGGAGGAGGGGAGGGAGGTCCCAGGGCACCTGCCCTCTGGGGTGAGGGTGGAGGGCGGCCACGCTCAGGAAGGTCAGATGCAACGGCACAGAACCATCCATCAGAGACACAGGCACCTCCTCCCAGGCTCAGCCAGGTGAGGAAGCCCACACCCGGCCATCTTTCCAACAAGGCACACCGAGGACATGGGCAGGGGCGGCTTAGGTCTGGAAAAGAAAAGCTCGCGGACATGAACGGGCAGAAGTGACACCTTCATCAGAGTGAATCCTGCCCAGCTGTGAAGACGGCCAGTGCATCCTCATAGGGTCACATGGCGGCTGAGAAGAAGGCGAGGGGGCAGTTCAGTTTATGTGAGAGGAGGCAGGGGGCGGAGGGTTTAAATAGCAAAGGAAAACCATAAAAGGCGGCCCTGTGTGCAGAAGCAAGAGTGGAAGGAAAAGGAGAAAGACGATCGCTGGCAGGCATGCCTCATCAGGCAGGTGAGTCTGGGAGCTGAGAGGAGACTAGAGTCACACAGAAATGTTACCGACGCCCACACTCAAAGTAAGAGCCGCTGAAGGCAGTTTTCTGTTACCTTCCCCTTAAAGGAAAAGTAATGGGAACCCAACCGCGAGGTGGGGGGACACTCCGTGTGGTGAGAATGAGGTGGCAGGTGCTGTGTGGGCTCTGGACCCGAGTGAGCCGGTGCAGGACCCGGCACCACCATCAGCCATGGGGCGGGGAGGCCTCCTGGGGTCTCGGTGGCTAGCACACCTCCTCCCCGGCTGCCGGGAGCATGGAGACCAGCGGGGAGCGCTCAGCGGTCACTCAGCGGTCAGTCAGCACAGCCTCCGGCCAAGGAGCTAAGCAATCTGGAACCTTCCTGATAATGGCTGCTCAAGGTCTGCAGACACACTCCCTGTAACACAGGACTCACTACTTTCCAAGACAATTGGTTCGATGTTTCTCTCTCCCCCCTTCCTCTCTCTCTAAAAACCAATAAGAACATATCCTCAGGTGAGGATTTTAAAAACTATTCTAAAATAAAAAGTATTTTTTAAATCTACACACAAAGTACATAAAAAAGCACATGTATAACCGGTAAAACAAAACCAGAGTCCAGACCAGTGTGGGTCAGCGGTTAGAGCACTAGCCGGAGCACGAGGGCTGTGGGTTCAATCCCGGTCAAGGGCAGGCACCTGGGTTGCAGGTTGGCTCCCTGGCCCCATCGGGCACGTGTGGGAGACAACCAAACGATGTCTCTCTCCCCGCCTCTAAAATCAACGGAAAAAATAGCCTCAGGTGAGGCTTAACGAAAGAGAATACCGAAACCAGACAGTATATATGCAGTATATGTTAAGAATTCACATCACTTCCATATAAAGGGTGTCCCAAAATTCATGCAAGAAGTAATTTTGATAGAAAACACAGGTTTGTAATTAAAAATTGTAAATTTTTTATTGATTCACAAAGTATACAGTATAGGGTTATGTATGGAATAGCACATCGGGTAAATGGCCTCCACGGCTTTGCTGGCACATACGCACTCTTCTGTTGAAATTTTCCATGACCGTTTTGCATAAATGTGGCTGAATTTCGATGAGGCTCATTTTCATCTGGATGGCTTGGTTAATCGACAAAAGTGTCGCATTTGGGGCTCAGAAAACCCACGAGTGATTGTTGAGAAACAAATGCATCGACAACGTGTCACTGTTTGGTGCGGATTTGGGCCGGAGGCACCATCGGACCATTCTTCTTCGAAAATGCGGCTGCTCAGGCAATAACAGTTAATGGTGTTCGCTATCGAAACTTGATAATCCAGTTTTTTGTGCCTAAATGGCAAGATATGGATGTGGACGACATGTGGTTTCAACAAGACGGTGCCACATGCCATACAGCCCGAGAAACAATTCGATTACTGCATGAGTCATTTCCTGGTCGTGTAATTTCCCGTTCTGGTGATCAGAATTGGCCGCCCAGATCATGCGTATGTGCCAGCAAAGCCGTGGAGGCCATTTACCTGATATGCTATTCCATACATAACCCTATACTGTATACTTTGTGAATCAACTAAAAATTTACAATTTTTAATTATAAACCTGTGTTTTCTTTTTTTTTTTTT